>VZTI01005471.1:1657442-1813632 GCA_013397865.1 Struthidea cinerea | reverse complement strand
CTTCGAAACCCGGCGGGGTCGCGCCTGCATCGCACCAGCGCTGCTCCGAGCGGAGGAGGGTTATCTGTGTGCTTTGCGAGCAAGTAAATCCAAATAACTTAGAGACGGGGTTTGGTGGGGTCCTTTGTTCCAGCGGGAGGTTCGGTGGTGGTTTTGCGTTGGTTTGGTTTTTTTTTTTTTTTTGGTTGATTTCCCTTGCCTTCCTTGTGCTGGCAGTTAGCGGAGAAGATACGCGGTAACTCGGGCGCTGTCATTAAGTACCAGACATCTCGCCGGGCTTTTAGAAAAAGGCTTTAATTATTTTATTTAACCAGCCTGGAGGAGAGGCGTGAAGCCCCCTGCCCAGGTAGGATCCCCGCTCTACAGAGCGGCAGCGATCAGAGTTCCTTACGGCATTAGATGCCGTCTCCCAGCTGAAGTCGAGCTGCCAAAAATGTGATTTACGGACCCTGCCGACATCCGTCACCCAAGCGCTTTGTTCCGACACGCCGTCCGGTGGAGGGACTTCTCCGGGAGCAGCTCTGCCTCTCCTGAAATGTGGATACACTTAGGATATGTGCACCAGGGTGCCAGCCGGGGAGGCATTAAGAGTATCTGTTTGTGTGATAGGTGTCTTACAAAAAAAAAAAAAAGGCAAACAGGCTTTTGATAAGGTTCCATTAATTGAACTGTAAACATAGTAATTCCTCTGCGCTTGTTTGCTCACTGAAACTTCCTCATCGATACGGCCCGTGGTTTGCTTTTCTTTGCTTTTTATTTTTGTTTTCAGCTAGTACGTTTTAGAGAGCTTTTGAAACAGATTTATGTAGCTTTTTTGGCTGATTTAGGCTGTTGGGAATTATTTGTAGCCTTTCATCTTAGGATGAGTATGAAGGTCCTGTTCTCAGCCTTTCTGTACCGCAGGCCTTTTAGAAATGCCCAGCGAGTCTGCACTAATGTAGAGCCTACGGGATGACAAGAGTAGCAATTTAGGAAAAAAACCCTTCTGCTGAAAACTCTGTTCTTGGCTATGTAACAGTGTGCGACTGGACTTGAGCTTCTTACGAGTTACGTGAAAGGTGAAACGTAAAAGTAGTCCTGGCTGAGGAGTGCAAGGCTGGGATAGCCTTGTGCTGTTGCTGGCTGTGGCACTGGTGTGCCCATGGCTGTCGGGACAGGGCTCTGTGGAAAATTCCCGCTGTGCACAAGCTGGCAGTACAGTTAAAAAGCCCAAGCCTCTGGCTCAAAGCTGTGAGGTCTCTCAGAGGGTTTGGACAGCTGGCCAGGTATGTGAAGACAAATGAAAACGATACCTGTTTGCTGCTTTTCTTGGGGGAAGAAAGTTGGTTGGACCACACCTGATGGAAGTTTTATATGCATGTTGTGAAGTCTTCTTCGGAGTACTGGACAGTGCTATGAGATACTCAGATTAGAAATTCCAGGAAGACAATAAATATTATTTTGGCCTTAATATAGTGTGTTTAAATTATACCTGCAACTGCAAGAACTCAGAATGAGCCTCTCATCCAAAGACCTGCTGTGGCTTAGCGGAGTGCCCAGGGAATGAGCAGATAGATGCTTCTGGGTGCTGGTCACCACTCCCCGGGGGACTCACTTGCTCCTTCAGTTTTGCCAAAATCAGTGGATATGTTTTTGTCATACCTGTTCCTGGCTCCAGTCCGGGGTTCTCACCTTGACCCCTCGATGAACTAGATCAGAAACTCCATCAGCTGCAGTCCGATGGAGGCTTCAGCACAGTTTTAACTTCAGTCATGTGAGTTGCCCCAGTGAAATTAGAGGGGTACTTGGAAGCAAGCTTGCACATAAAGATTTTAAGCTCAGGGCTGCCTCTCATAGGCTTTCCAGGGTGTGAACTGCACATCGTTTTACCTTGCATGGGGCTGAGAACAAATGCCTTATCATGTTTGGATTCCATCCAGAACAGCTGACCGTACCCGGGACCAGTACTGGCAGAGTGGGAGCAGTGGTGCTTCTCTTGCTGGAGTTTTATGGAGCATTAGTTTGTGCTTGGGGCTTGAAGTCTTGCTGGAAGCTAATGAAGCTTATACTCCTAAATGCTCAGGCCATCCTTTCGAGCAGAATTTAGTTTTCTAAGTCAGTGAAATATTTTTCAGACTGTGACCCCAATCAGTTGATGGGGCCTGGAGGATACAGGTCTAGAGGTATGAATGGATCTAGATGATGCCCTGATCAGTTGACATGACTCTACCAAAGACTTGGTGATTTGTGGTTCTGATCACATGGCTGTTGACTTGGGGACCTGGCTTAGGGATCCAGCCTTTCTAAGAAGAGTGTTTTTACATTGCCTTTTGTATACCTGTGTTTATTTGTCAGCCAGTTCTGCAGCCCCCTTCTGTACATCAAGTAGAAGATATTCAGGCAAGTAATGTCACTGACTTGAGTGTAGTTATTCAGCTGAGTAAATGGTGTGCAATCCGAGTTCAAAGCAGTAGATTTTGGGTGTGAGTGCTCTTTTTGTGCAGCATGTGGGAAACTAATTTCCAGAGCCTGGGATCTTGGCATGCCTTAAATTTTCTCCTGTTCTTATGCTTTGCCTCTATCCGGTGGGTGGGTGGGCTGGAAGTCAGATGGGAGGCTGGGCTTTCCTCCCCTTCACAGAAAGCAGCTCTTCAGAGAAATTCCACAGCTGTTTCTGAGTCTGTCTGGAGTTGCCTTCTTGCTTTGTCGCTGCTGTCTCCTCCTGCTGTGCTGTGCCCTGAGAAGGGAGCAGAGGAGCCTTTGGAACTGCTGTAGCTCTGTAGCATGATCTGTCACACCGAGCGGGGCTAGAGGAAACCTTCCCAGCCCTCATCAGTGCAGCCTCTCCCTGTGTCCTGGACTGTCCAGGGCTCGACCTTTGCTGGTGTGACTGCAGCAGAGCTGCCCCCTGCCTCAAAGGCACCGATGGTGGCCAAGCACCAACAGCATGGGATGGGTTAAGGGGATGGCAAGGAGAAGGATGCTGAAGTCTCTGGGATGAGTTCATTTCCAGGGTTGTGAAGGAGAGATGAGCCTCAGCTGCTTTCACACTGAGATCTGAGTAACAGTCCTTCAGCCCTGACAAAGCATTTCACCCCTTTCAGAGGGCAGTCCCTTTGCCCTGTCTGTTTTTCTGCTGCAGAAATTACCCCTTCAGAGCAACCCCCAGATGTAAATAAGTTTGAAATTTGCCCCTTCCCGCTCCAGATGTATAACATCTGGGTAGTTGCAGAGCTGAACTGCACTGTGTGCTGTGCGGCTCACAGGCTGGACTGAGCAAGGCGTTGTTTCCTGGGATGTAGCAGAACATGGAAACGCCACTAATCAAACATCATAGTTTTCATCTGGTTTTATTTTACTTCATTTTAACTTAGTTTCCCCAGGAAATGAGCACTGTTTGTCTCCTGTTTGGCCAGTTTCAACCAGATTGCACCAATGGCTGGCAGTCTGGAAGATCACTAATTTCCCACTTGTGTTTGTTAAGGGTAGTGGGTGGCTGGGAAATCTTTGAAGCAATGCTGTCTCTGATGAAAACTAGACTGCTTACAGCTACTCTCTGTTCTGCCTGGTAGCGGCTGGCCAGCCAGGCATTGCATGTGTGGTGGTCAAACACGCAGCGCCTCTGTAGCCCTGGCCAATTTGCAGGGTGTGTGTGGCATCCAGGGCAGGGGCGGGTGTGAGGTAGCATTGAAGGGAGCTGCAGGGGCAGGAGGTGCAGAGGACACAGATGTCCCACAGATGAGTCCTGCTTGTTACTCTTCTTTGCAGCATGGCTACCCTTTGGTTTGTCAAGATAAAGCCACCTGAGATTTAGGAAGGCTTGTGGGCTGACAGCCATAGCTTGGACAAGCCTGCTTTCTGTGGCCTCCAGGACACCTTGGGCTGAACAGAGGTGAGCACTGAAGCAGAGGGGAATGTGCACCCTGGGCAGGACTTAGGCAGAGGTGTGTTTGCATGGGCAAACTCGCACATGTGCAGTGGCAGTAGGATAATCTGGGTGTTCACCGGGCGCCATCCCGTTGAATTCAGTGATGATTTGACACTGATAACATTCCATGCTGTATGTTTCTCCCAAAGTAGCCTCTGTGAGTGAATCTCGTCTTGGATTCTCCCACAGCCCTCTCCCCAGAGTTACTTCAGGTAGGCGTGCACTTGGGCTGAGGTGGTGCTGTGAGACGTCAGGGACATGCTTGTGTGTTGCTAAGCATCCCAGTATAGATGCAACTGGTCTGGCATGGGTGTCTTGAGGGCTCTGCCTCCAAAATCTGGACTCTGTTTTACTAAGAAAAGCAGACTTACCCTCAACCAGGCTGTGTCTGTCCTAGACAGTATAGCTGTCCTCCTGCAGTGAGCACATTTCTTCCAGACTTGGACTGAAGGAAAAGACAAGCATTGACAGTAGAAATAGGAGTGTCAGAGGTGTCGAGCATTTATGGGATGCACATGCAATTCCTCACCCAGTGCACATTTTGATACCTTCTTTATTGCTGCTGGTTGTCAGGCAATGCATACCTGCTGTCCTGGCGCATAGAGCATGGCCCTGCAGAGATCACCAGTGTCAGGCTCTAATGTCAAAATACTATGTGACACCTCAGAGGGCCAAGGTAAATCTCAAACACCCATATAGATCTAGGTAAAACCAGATGCATCTGTGAAGGGAGGAACTGTAGAGCTGGCTCCCCATCGTGGTTTACAGAGGATGTGGAGCACCAAGTCATGCCAGTGATGCAAAATGCTATTTCCTTTCCCCACACAAAATCTCTGCCTGGGCATCTCTGGCATCCGAGCGTAATTCTCTACGCTATTAGGGATATGCCGCTCAGTGAAGCAGAACATCTCTTGCTTCCTTTCCTTTCCCCTCCATGAACACCATCTCTGACCACCGGTAGCTTGGCATGGTAAATGACTCTGGTAGGTAAGAATGGGCTCGGGCTGGGACAGGGCATTGCAGGTCCCTCCTCTGAAGGTGCCAGTCACTCAAGTTTCTGTGTCAGAAGTCCTGAAGCAGGCAGATGTGGGGTAAAATGTTGCTGTGTTATCATCTTTGCCTGTTCTCGTTAGCTGTACTGTGCTACCTGTATGCATTTAGGGATGGTGCAGTGCTTTCTCTGTTAGCTTTTAAACTGAACTGAGCAGGTTGCATGCCAAGAGGGAAGGATTGCAATGTTTCCATCACCACAGTGGATTTTCCATGGTGGAGCTTTTCCAAAAGATGTGCACTGAGAAGAGCTGGTGCGACCCGAGTGCCTGGGATGCTGCAGGCTCTGACTGACTGCACCTCAGGGACTTGATAGCTCCAGGTTTTGCAAGCTCCGCTCTCTGAGGACGGGGAAAGATAGAAGTGAAACTTGCTTTGTTAGGTACAAGATCATGTAAAAGCTTGTGGTAGTAGCTGCCAGCACCCCACAGACAAGGTGAAAATACTACTTAAAGAAAGGGTGTGTGTTTGCAACTGAGGGCATACAAAGGCAAGTAAGACTTTTTTAAAAAGCATGAAGCATGCATAGGGAGCATGCTGTCAGACAGCACTGCCTCTTGCCGGCTAATACCATCTGCAAATAAAACAAGTTAGGTTGTTGCTATTGCAGCTGCTTTCCCTCACAAAGCAGCCTGACCCAGACGCTGAGAAGCGTGTTGGCAATTGGCCTGAAGTTGGAGGTGTGCAGGGTAATTTACTTAAAAGACCCAATATAATGATTATCATGCAGGATGAACACATACAACTGTAATGTTTGCTTGCCAGTTGTATTTTGTATGACACTCTCCCTGAAGTTGCTCATTGACTGCATCTACCAACAGACACAGAAACACAGCCTGGAGATGATGGGCTTCTTCCCTGACCTGCAGTTAGGAGCAGTAATTACACTTAAACAAGTTTTAATGTTGAGGTAGGAGGGATTCAGTGGCTTGGGCAGAAGGCTCTTAGCGGGGTCACTTGGGACCCAGGCCTTGGGAGCTTTCCTTCTGACCTTGGGCAAAGCACATCAGCTGCTCAGCGCCTCTGTTCATAAAATCTGATTTGTGACAATCAGTTTCAGAGTAGTTGATTGATAGTGGTCTTGGTTTCCTCCTCTGAAACAACCCCAAAATCCCCAAATGTTTGTGCATGGAATTGAAGTATAAAGCCTCTCCCTTTCCTTTCCCTGCTCTTTACTTCAGATGAAGGTGGAAGAAAGGGAGTTGTTCACAGCCATCTGCTGGAGGCATCCATCATGTTGGGAGCACAGGCTGCCGGTTGTTCCACATGTTATTAATGATGAAAATATATAAACATATGATCACATAATTGTGTTGCATTTAAAGTGCTTACAAAATAATGACATCAGGAGAACAATGGCATTACAAAATCAGGTGGACAAAAGCAATGAAGTTCCAGGACTAATGTTGCAGAACTCCCCTTTGCATCTGCATTATGATACAATCTTTAATTCTGTAATTGCATCATTTTTTCCCTTTCACAGAATCCCTTTTTCACTGGATAGGTAATTGCTGCATAATTCATTTTTTCTTCCCCACATTTACTTTCTGCATGTGTCTCTACATCTATTTATTTTACACCCTACCCAGACCTTGAACTGAACAGTTGCTAATTCCTTCCTGGGGGGCTTTCTCAGCTGGAGAAGTTATTCTTGCAGCATCTTAGGTACAGGTACTGTCTTTGTTTTCATAGCTGAGGAATGAAGTCAAAGAGCAAATCAATCTCAGGTGATTTAAACGCCTTCAATTTTGGCTGCGTCAAAGAGATACTTGGGTATGATTTTATGTTCTACTCATCCCAGAGTACCTGGCATGATGTAGCAGTTCATCTGCTGGAAGCACAAGGACAGCTGACCTCAGCTGCTGGTGTCTGTAGATTAGCTCTAAATGCCTTGACTTGAGAGTGGAACCGCCCCATTAGGGGTCACCTGAAGAGAAAACTAGTTTCAGAGACTTGCTGAGCAACTTAAAAAGGTTGAGTGTGGAGCCAAAAAGGAGGTAATTCCTGCCTGCAGGTGGTATGTCCAACTTCCTCAAGCAAGGTGGTTGTCTCTCTTTGTTCCTGCATTGCTTTATTCACTATTGTTTCTGACCTTCACCGAGCGAGGCAGGGTTTGAGGGACAGCTGTTGCTTTTATCACACAACCGTACTGCATTTTTTGGAAAGCAGTTGATTTCCAGGGCTCAAATGGTTTGTGGTCATTGAATTGGAGCCAGAGACAGTGCAGATATATACAGAGGCTGGGTGAAGGTTGTATGGGCAGTCTTCTTTATGGTACCTCCTAATTTTGAAGTGATCAAGTTTGCAGTCTTTGTATTAAAAAAATAACAGAGCTAGGTTTAAATGTAATTTTATAACTGTACAAAGGAAAAGCAGGAGATAAATAAAAATTAGGCCTTGTCACATGAATCTGCAGTGGCCTGAGTCATCCAGAGAGCACATACCCTTGGGATGTAGCATTTATTTCTAACCCATGAGTTAAGGGCCTGCTGAGGAAGCACGGTTTGGCTGTGGGTGGTGGTCAGTGGCTAGAGTGGGATGACATGCTCAGCAGGTCATCTGGTGCTGTACTGGGGGGCTTTGCAGCCTGGAGCTGGGATACCCTCAGATCCCAGGTAAGGATGGGGTAGGCAGAGTGCTTCCCACATCCTCTTTGACTTGGCTGTGTCTGTTCTGCTCTTTACTATGTGGCAGCCAAGTCATCCCCTTAAACTCACCCTCCCCCATCCTCCCTCCTTTCCCATTGTTTTTGTGCTTCCCTAACAAATGCCATCTGCTTCTCTCCATGTTTTTGGGTAACATCACTTTAGCCTGTTGTTTCTGGTGGCACTTAACGTTTTCCAGAGGTCCCAGATAGCCTGGTAGGGTTATGTACAATCTTGGTTCTGGTGTAGATCTGTAATTTTTGCTTGTTCAAACTGTAGGTGAAGGCTAGCCCAATACCTTTGAAGCATTTTAGAGGATTCATCTTCCTTAATTTTAGACCAGAGCCATTACTATGGGAACATTTGAGTTCAGACAATGGGGAAATGGCTGCTTTAGGCCAATTCTGTTTATTGCTTATATCTAAAGAATATGTTGTGTTCCGCCCTGTTCTGCTGTGTTTTGTTGGATGCAGTCTTGCTTGATCCCACCTACCTTCTATAGGGTTGAATATTACACTGAAATTGCATCAGTTCATAGTGAGAAACACTGGTTGCTCATGCTTTTTTTATCTTCTGGAAGTTAATAGCAACATGATAGTGCAAGAAAGAGTGTGCAGATTGTAGAGGCTGAGTTTCCAGCTGAAATGCAAGTTGATGAACTTGGCCACTTTCCAGAAAAGTGATGTCTGTAGTTCCAGCAAGTCATTAGATGTCTGCACGTCGTCTGACCAATATACGATGAGTCTCTTCCTTCATCTTTATTCAGGGGAGGGGGATGTTAATGCCAGCCTCACACAGCAGCAAGAGAGGATGAAGTAGACAATTTCTGATAGTGTTCAAATGAGCGTAACAACAGGCTTTCTTTCTGTACTTTAGGATTTTTTTGCTTCATCTAACTAGATGAGGAAAAGAGGATGTACCAGCAAGGAAAATATGCTTGCCAACAAAATCAGGTCTTGGAACAGACCAGGCTGACCTGCAGTGAAACAGTTGGGATGATAATAATTTAAAAGTCAGACTTGTGTTCTTGGGAGTTTGTGATATAAATCATGGCCGTGATCACTATAAACCATGTCAAACTAGATTCATAAAATAATGTCAGAGTGTCTTAAAAAGTTTCAGATGACTCAAAGGATTGTGCACCTTTACAAAATAATTAATAAGACAGATGCTAAAAACTGGCACCAACCGGTTTTTCTCCTTGCGTTGCCACGGTGTGCAAGTCCAAGAGTTCATACTGAACTTCATGTATTTGAGAAGGAGAGACAATTAAGAGCAACATGGGACTGGTTGTCAGCTCTTATCTGAAAGTTCTTGGGGATCCAGGGACTTTGTCTAGCCTGTGGAAGGTTACTGTGAGAAATGGCTTGTATCAATGGAGACATCTACACATCTTTAAGAGGTGAGGGAAGGGTTTTGGAGGGGGGGAAATAAACAACAAAAACCACTGCACACCACTGGCCTAGGCATCTCCAGCTTGGAAGGTGGTGGTGAGCCTGTGTGCCTCAGATTTGGTCTGAGCTTGGATAGGCTTCACTTAATCCCTGATAGAACCTTGTTCTCTCTATTTTGTGTGTGTGGTTTTCTTTTGAAGTAAGCATGTTTAGGCAGACCTTCAGGCACTGTAAGTTGCCATAGCTCCCCTGGGAAAGAAGTGGCTCCTCTGTGGGGTGGCCCCCATGTTAGGTGTGCCCTGCTGGCCTCTCTCCATCCCTGGTTTGCCTCCATCCTCTCCTCTTCCTCACAGCATCTGTGGTCAGATGCTGAGAGGCAGGGGACAGGGCTTGGAAAAAGCTGGCTCAGCAGAGAAGGTAGAGAGCCAGCTGATGCCACTATTAATGTTCTTTCAAAATTGATGGATGAGATGATTACAAAATTGCAGAGGGAAGTGAAAGTTAACAGAATCCATGTTTTAATTGTGTTCTGCATTGTTTTCAGCAGCCAGCTTCTGAGGTGCAGGACAGATCAAGCATTTTTTTGAGGATGTTGATGTGGGCTGCACACTGTACTGTTTTTAAAGAAAGAAAAAGATTGGGCCAGTCTGTTTTCCACACTCTGCTGCTCTCAGTCTTCTTCACTTGTCCTGTGTGATAGTATGCTGTGTCTAGACAGTAAATCAGATCTGAAATACTGTCCCGATGCAGCTAGAGGAAAAAGAGGCTGTTGCAAGCCCCTGTGGTGTCAAGGTGCCCAAACCTTTAAGGGATACCTAGGTTCTCGACTTGTACTTTCCTCTGTGTGCCCTTCATCCCCATGGAAAGGAGTGAGGATGATGGAGCTGTTTGGCTTGTGGTGACCAGCAGTGTGGGTCTGTGTTTCCTCCATGCTGCATGTCAGCCTTCGGGCCCTGACATCTGCTGGCCTTTAACCTGAGGGAGATCCTGTTTCAGCTGATGAAGCCCTCCTGCTCAGTCTACAAGGAGCAGTTGTGTGCTGCAGGAGGTTTTCTTCTGGACAGGCATTTTCCTTGAGTATGCTTCATCCAGGATTGGACCAAAACACTCTCTTCTGTCTAAGTTTTGTTTTTCTTCAGACTTGAAATAAACCAATTTTCTTTGTAGTATTTTTCCTAGCTTTTCTTTCCTCTGTGACTGAGAACTTCTCCCCACAGGCTCCTTAATTCAAATGTAACTTGCCATAATTCTGCATGTTTTGAAAAAGTACTTGTGTAGGTGGTTAAGAGAAGAAAGCATCAGTCTTGTTGCTTGCCTCCTCCTGCTTTCTCCCAAGTCAAAAGCTGAGAATGGGACACCTTTCAGGAGTGGGCTCTTTAAATTAAAGTCCCAGTCTCAAAGTCCTGGCATCTTCATCAAACAAGCATTCTTTTCCATCAGCTGCAGGTGAAGTTGCATAAAAGAAGGTATCCTTGGGGTCTTGGAGGGCTGCTCTGTTTCTGAAAATGAATAATTTGGGGCAGAGGTGGTCTTCTGCCTCAATGCTCAATGCTTTAGCATGTGTGTTTCCTCCATCTCTCTCATATCTTTGGAAGGATTTCTGGGATCCAGTTGGGCAGTGAGGAGCTCCCCCATTTCTCCCTTCTTACCTTCCTGGGACAGCAGCTGCAGTCCCAGTTGTGAGGTTTAGAAATTGGTTCTTCTTACTTCATTTCCTGCTCTGGAACTGGTTGGTATTTTAATGTCTGTAAGCTAACATTAGGGAGGGTAGCACACTAAGGAGCTGGACTGCTATAAGAGGAAAAGTTCCTCCCATTCTCGCAGGCAGGAAAACAGGCTTGTGAGATGTGGTCATGATCCCTGTGAGTTCCAGAAGGCGCCTTAGCTGAGCAGGTGGTAAGTGGGGAAGATGAGCAGTGGATCACAGCGGCTTTCTGACATCCTAAAGGAAACAAAATCTTTGCAGTGTTTACTCTGAAAATATTTTCTCTGCCTTTCCAGAAGTGCACTGTTTACACACACGCAAACATTGAGATTTTGCAGTGTACGTGCTTGCGCTTTTGTGCTGTGGGCACAGCTGGTAATGCTGATAGGAGGGTTTCTGTTGTACAGACGCTTGCTGCTTAGAAAGTAGAAATTTGCTGAGAGTGGCACTGGAAGCCCAGCAATTCTCCTTCCAGTGAGGTAGGGAACTGCCGGCGGGGGCTGAGCTGTGCCACAGCAGGACCAGAGGTGCTGAAGTGCTGGCACTGTTATTTGGAACATTTAAATTCTTTAAGTTTTTTTTTTTTTTCCTCTTAGCAATACTTTCCAAATCTAGTTATTTAAAAGAAAACCTGAAATATGCTATTTTGCAGATGCTTGGGAGCCTGTTTTCTTCCTTCTGCCATGGTAGATCTGTTAACGTCAGTGACTACAGCTGCAAGTTGCTTGTCCACGTGAAGCTTGTCTTTGCTTTTGTGGTATCAAGCCCCGTTTGGTATGTTTTGATCTGATTCTCACAGAATTTCCTTTTGTTTGCTGCACTGTTCTGTATGGCAGTTTCCATGTAAATATTATGAGAACTGGCAGTGTGGGCCTGGTGCCAAGGGTAAGGGACTAATACAAATACATTTATTTTTATTTTGGAAGCTCTTACAATTCACACTTTGCTGGCGGGGTGGTAATGATGTTTCACAGAAGAATGCCTTTCTTATCATTTTGATTTCGAAGTGCTCTAACAGGCTCCATCCACAGTCTCAGGCATGGCAAACAATGCACCAGGATCAGGGTCCATTCAGCAGCAGGAGATGGGGATGGAGATGGGCCTGGAGATGGGCCTGGGGGCATAGGATGAGCCTGAGGTCCAGTCCAGGATAACAGCACTGCTGTGGCATCCCCAGAGCACGGTGTGATGGCCCTTGGGGGTACTAAAACAAGGTTATGTTTCCATTTTTCAGTTGCCAGGCCAGTGCTTATGTTTCTTATTCAGTGTTTTGTTTTAGGGGGACTGAAGATGTGTTGCTGTAGCTGAACAACGCCTCCTCGGTGAGATCCGAGGTCCCTGCCTTTGCAATACCTGGCTGTTTGGTGTGTGCAGAGCCAGGGATAGATGTGGCTGTGAGCCCTTACGGTAGCTGAGGGATTGTTTTGGCTCCCGATGCGTGGCTGTGCTCAGCAGGCTGTGCGATGTACGGAGCGTTGTTGTGCCGAGGTTCTTTCAGTGGGACATGGCAGCTTTGGTACCCAGGGCTGTGCAGTCGGAGGGCACAGTGTTTAAGCTGGAGAGACACTTGATGAGGGGTCAAGATGGTTATTTGCATTACTGATGAGATGATTAGTAGACGGTGTTCATGGCTCTCATTAGAGACCTGTGGAAGATTGGGATCAAACAGAAGGATCTCTGTGTGTGTGTAATTTATGAGGCCTGCTGTGCAAACCTTTATTCGAACTCTTAATTGTTCCACAGTGGCATTGCAGAGGAGAAGCTGGAAAATGCTAATTGTGTCCTGTGCTCTCAAATGGGAACAAAGGCAGCCATGGCATGTGGCCCACAGAGGCTTAGATGCTCCTCTATGCTGTGGATCAGGAGCGCAGTGCACGGGGATCTGATTTTCATATCCTCTGAATGTCTGTTTAGAACTGATGATTGGCTTTCTTTGTATAGACATACCCATTTAAAAAAAATAGTTGAAATCAAAGGGCCAGGCTCTTTGGTCCAAAACTATTTGTTCTTAGTATTTTTCACATGCTTAGTTGACTGAATTAATCAAATGGAAAATGCTTTCTCCCAAACCAGAAAACTTTCATGAAAAGAAATGTATTACACCTATTTTTTTTAATTTAAAAGCAAAATACAAAAAGATCCCTCTTCTCTGCTTCCTTCTCTCACCCTCTTTCTTCTATGTTTTTCTTGGTGGCAAAATGAGAAAAGTAAAAGGTTGAAGAAAAAGTTTTGAATGTGCATTTACACATGTATGTATGGAGGAAAAACCCAAAATGTATGGATGCTTTTGACTTACCAAAAATAGGCTAGTGAAAATCAGTGATTTATGTAAATTTACTTGTATAAAGATGCATTTAGCAACTTGCAATAACTTTGCAAGTTACTCCACTTTGTATTCTGGTGGTACATAAACATAGGCTTAATTTTCCACTTTCTTGCCCCCACATACTCTTTTCTAACTTACAGCACAGTCGCTGTTCATTTAAAACTAGTCTAGGGTATTGAATAGCCATGTCCAATTAATTTTCTTTCAGGTTATTGGCTTTTTTTTTTTTTTTCTTTTTTGCTATTAATTAGTACTAGAGGTGGTGGCAACTCCTAGCTCTGAAGTGTGCAATGCACTTCTTTGAGTGTCCTGACATTCGTCACAGTTCAGGAGCCTCTCTTCTCCATTTCCTTCGTGACATGTGTCTGAGCAAAAGCCAGGGACTGCTTTAAGATGGTCTGAAGTCATGGGTGTGATATGCTGCATACTTTTGAGATGTATCAGCTTCCCCCTTTTGTGAATCAAATCATACTGTGTAAGGTGCAGATCCTGTTGTATTTCAGTTTGGCTTGCTTATTCAGTGAAAGGGATGCATGCAGTTGTCTAGGTGGATGAAACTGGTTTTGAATGTTTCAGTAATGCCACACATGACAGAAATTCTGAGCTTCTTTGTGTGAAATTCCTCTTCCTTTCCAAGAGAGGAAAATCCTTGACAGGACTTTCAAAACCTGTTGTGATATTGTGGCTTGAGTAATTACTCTAGGATCACATTAACATTTTCTTTTCTTGCCACTTCTCCAATTGTGGCAAGATTTGCAGGCAAGAAAAAAGAAAAGTAATGTATGGGAGCAGTTAGTTTGTTTGGGGGTTTGTTTGTTTTACTTCTTTAGTGCATCTTGTCTGCATTTGATTCCTGGCAGCATTTTGTGACCTCCAGTGGATCTCATGAGTTTTCCATTGGGAGCCCCGAGCAGGCAGAAACCTACAAGCCAGAGCACTGAAAGTACTGAACTGCCCAGAAGGAACAGCTTCTTGTATCAACTCTTCCTCTTTTCTCCTGTGTTGGTGAACATTGAGGCAATTGTTTAAACCAGCTGAGCTTTACTGCCAAAGCAAAAAAGGAAAAAAACCTGTGAAAACTGTCAGCATTTGGAGATAGGTACAAAGAGGACTGACTACTCCTATTCCTCCTCAAGCCAATCCCAAATACATTGCTGGGCTTATTTCAATAGATTTGTAAAGCTTTTGAAGACCAATTTCATCTGAAAACAGAACTGTGGTTTGGTTGTAGTGCACCTAGGAAATGGGGGTTAGTCTCGTGTGTCAGGATACATGTGTTTAGGCTCTCTGGAGCTTGAGTATTCTTGGAATATTCTCAAAGTGAGAACTGGGAGTCATCTAGGCTGAAGAAGAAAAGGTCTAAGCCACAAAAATCATAAACAGAAGAAATGCAAGTTGCAGTTCTTCAGTGCTGTATAAAAGGCAACTGCTAAACATGTTCATTTGGTAAGCAGACTGGTTCATGAACTGTATTGTACTGCCTTTTTTTTTTTTTTTGTAAATGCCCCCTGTTCATCAGCTCCTGTTCTAAGATAGATTGGTGGCATGTCACCTTCTGTAGCCAAAAATCAAGAAGAAAGAGTTTTGTAGGAGTAGCAATTTCAGCGGACTGCCTGGAATCTCAAACTGCTCATTAGGTGTCTTTGAATTATCAGGTGATGTATTTGGTAGCTTGTGTTTTGTATCAGAAGTACATAATGTAAGTAAATTTGATTAGAATAGTGCTCATACACTTTCTGTCAGTCTTTGGGCTGGATTTTTCTAGCTTTGTAAAGCACAAAACCCCAGGTATTGGCAAAATGTCTTCCTGTGAATGCCTTTCCTGTAAAAAGCTGGTGCAAAGTAGTTCTGTTCTATCAAAGGGAAAGACTAGATGTGCTGCTCCTCCTGAAACCATACAGGTCTCTGTGCTACTTTGAAGGATGCATGTTGATGATTTATCTCTTCCTTCATCACAGTTCCAAGTGTCCCTCTTTCCCTGTGCCTTGGCTGCCACTGCAAGGCCTCCTTACAGGTCTTGCACCAGTATAGGGAGGTGCCCCTGTCCTTACCTGTTGAGAAAGGGTGCTCGGCGTCTGGGAGGCACAGATACCATATTGCAGCCCTTCCTGGGAAAGCTGAGGTAAATCAGAAAGAAAAGAAGAGAAAGAGAAGCAGGGTCCTGCAATCCACACACTGTCTGCTTCCTAGGTCTTAGTACGGTAGCTTTTTGAAAGCAATGAAATTAGATGGCCATGTGCCCAGTGCAAGAAATTATTCACTCCAGTGTATTTATTTTTATAGTGAAATTGCATTTTCATATCTCCGTGAGAGAGACTGTAGCAGGATACAAACCCAGTGAAGCATTTCTTTTTGTGGACATAGCGAGTTTGGCACAGCTGTGCTGAAGCTCGCTACTCTCTCCATGAAAACACGCTGTGCTGGGAATACTGCTGGTTTGCATTCTCTCCGAGGAAATTTGGCGATGCAGTTATGGTGGATGGAGATTGTATTTCGTCACACTCCAGATGGGCATTGCTGTGCAGGAAAAGATGCGCCAGACAGGCATAGCTTTAGTAAAGTTATGTGACCACGTTTTCACAGTGAAACATGGGATTAAGAACTACCTAGCAAATAATTGAATTTTACTTTCTAGTGACTCAGGAATGTGAACACTTTAGATTTGACGCACATTTCTTAAAGGTGTTTTACATTTCAGTGCATTGAAATTAATATGCATGTAAAAGCTTGAGAATATGAAGTCTGTGCTTGTGAATTGGGCATTTAGTGGCTTGGCCCACCTGCATTTTGTGTTTATGTGCAAAGTAATTTGCATTAGCTGTAGAGCATTCCATGTGCATATAGCATGTGTTACAACTAATCTGCACACAAATGAAGTAGTTCTGAGAAATGTAGGAGGCCATGTAGTTAAGATGGGCTACTTTTTGGAGGTCACTAATTGCATCTTGTCTTGAAAACAGAAGAGGGGGAAGAAAAAATTGAGGTGAGACGGTGGGGGTTATGTGAGTGTTGTAGTTAGGATCCAGTCCACTTCAAGAAATGCACTGTTGATGTTAAAGAATTACTCAGGGCTCTGTTTCAACTGGTCTCCAGAATGACTCAGTGTAAGAACCGAGGTCATGTGGATTTTTTTTAAAAGACCTATTGGACTAATTAGGCTATGTTATGTGGCTTAGTATTAGTTAAGCATGCCCAGAGTTACTGGTAGGAGTTCAACCTTTAATTTTCTGCTGGAAGGAACTTCCCTTCAAAATCCAGAGATGTACAGCAGTTGTGATTAGAGATTGTAATATACAAACCCCAAAGCATTTGGGGAAAGAAAGAAGCTGTAGAAACTGGAAGAGGAGTTAATTGCATGACAAGAGATCCACTGAACAAGCAGATGGCTTAACACAGTGTTGCAGGGAGAAGATAGGCTGGATGAGTGTTTAGTAACTACTTTGACTGAGTCTGTTCATGTGCATATAGTATATATAAAAAGATTTGTGGCTGCTGTGATTATGTATAATGGCTTATTATGTAGTTGTTAGAACAAGGCAAGAGAGAAGTAAGACTTTCAGACGTACTTCTTTTGCTCATTACAAACATTCAGTTCCTCTCTCTCCACCTCTGGACACTCCAAATGTTGCTTACATGTTATCTGTGTTCCCCCTTGCATCCTGCTCACTCTCTGTCCCTACCCACCTCCTGCCCCTGTCCTGGCCTCCAGCTCCCATAGGGAGACTGATGTCTTTTCTCCTGCTGCCTTCTCCAGCCTCTTCACACACTTCCTAAACTTCAGAAATACAGATGTAAATCAGGCAGATTTTTAGTTTCCCCTTAATTTCTGTAGCATATGTAAGTTCAAAAGATTTTTGAAAAATTTAATGAAGGTCTTTGTCCAGTGTTTGTTTCCAGATACTGTAAATGATTGGTGAAGACCTTAGTTTATTTCTACAAGGAAACTCTTAGTATAAACGTTGCCAAATTCTACATAGCTGAAAACAATAATCTCTTGACCCATAACTCCAGAGGGGTAATTTTACTGAGGTTCAGATGCAGGTTTTGTATTGTAGGAAGTCTGTGTCCACTAAGGAAGGGCTTTCATCTCTCACATACTGTTTACTGTCCAGAGACAAATTTCAAGTGTGGAAGTGTGAGGCCATGTGCCATCGGGAGAGTTCTCTCAAAATCGGTTCTTTGTATGAGAGGGCAGTCTGATCAGATGAGCCAGAACATGCAGTGGGGTGTTTTTAGTGATTTTCATCAATCGCAGGAAGACAGAGGACTACCTGACTCTTCACAAGGCCTGCTGGACAAATGCACTGAGCCAGCAAAAAGAGACAGAAGCAGTGCTATGTTTTGTGCCTGTGGTATTCATGGATGAGTGTTGGGTGTGTCAAGACTATCTTTGCTGTTGTGTGACACGTTGGCCTTGTGCTGGCGAAGGTTACAGGGTGGCATTGGGCGCCTGTTTGTCCCAGCACAATGTTCAGCATGGTGTGCTTCCTCCTGTACAAGACTGGCTTGTCTTTCTGGTTGGATTTTGGTCCGGAAAAAGTAACCCCTGCCATCAGTGAACCACGAGGTGGGTACAGCGTGGATGTTGTACACAACATGTCACTACTGGGCCTGCCCAGTTTAGTGGTGGCCAGCACTGAGTCCAGAGGAGTTCTTTCCTTTTCAGCTATGCCTGGTGTTGGCACAGCGTAAGCTGAACTTAAGCTGCCTGAATACCAGCTTAGCTAACTTGTTGTTCTTTGCTACTATTTGGTCTTCCCAGCACAGACAAACATCACTTCACTTCTCTTCAAAGGCTGTTGTTACTCGTTGCTTTTTTTCTTTCTTCCCCCCCTCCCAGTGACACCTCCAGTAATGTTTCATTGCCATGCAAAAGGAGGAAAGCACTTTGTCAGCACCCTGCTTCAGACGAGAAATTTATATCTTTGAGAAGCATATGTACAGAACAGCAATTACTCAGATCATCAATATTTATATAGCAAATAATAGACATCATGGACAAGATGAATATTGTCACAAGAGCAATAGCTGCTGGGGAGGGGGAGGAATGCAAAATATAATTGCCAGATTTCTTTAAATGGGATAATTATTTAACTTCCAAGTGATTGGTGAAAGTAGCTTAGAGTCTGAATTAGCTATTGAGTGGGAGTTCATCTGGTTCTAGAAAGTAGAGGAAATGCCCTCTCCTGTCTACCCTCAGTTCACACAGTGAAAGCTGCCTGGTATGTTGTCCCTTACATGTGGCTTTAGCTGAAGGCAATAATGGTGCCACTCTCTGAATGAGGAATCATATAAAATAACAAAAAAGTAATCAATCACCTTGTTTTGAAAATTAATTTTTGGTATGTCTGCAGTGGATGGACACTTGTGGTTGAGATAGAGACACGGTCGCACATGCTTTGATTTTAAAAGCTGAACCCCAGTGTTCAGGGAAAGGTGGCCATGGTAGGGCAGGCTTTTTACCAGAGCTTTGCAGCATCCTGCCTGCCAGCTGATGTGCTGCTGGCTGCCTTGGTGCTGCCTGATTGGACAGGCAGCCCAGTGAGTCCCTGTCTGGCCTCCTGGCCGGAGGGACAGCCCGGGTCATGGCTTCCTGTTTGCACAGGAGATGCAGATCCTGATTTCTGCAAAGAGAATGCCTCCTCCCACCCACCCTTTTTAACCTTTTTATGGCAGTGTGATTATTTGTAGGGCTTTCATTCACTGGCAGGAAAATCTGCTAGCTTGTCCTGGTTTTGAGATGTCTTAAATCAAAAACTAACTGCCTGTGGGCTGTTTGCTACAGATAATTTATTGGCTTTTTTCTCCTGCTTGTGAAATGCCTCTGAATAGCTCCAATTTTTCTTTATACTGACTAACTTTTCACATGTGACTTCAGATGAGTATCTGAAACCCTGCACCCTCCTGACTTCTTTCAGCTGAGGGGAACAGTGGATGGGAAGGTGCTTGATGTTCAGTGTTTACCTCAGTTGGGTTGGCTGTCATTTGTAACATTAATCACACGGTTTTCAAAACATTAAAGCAACTTGGGAACATTTGCGACAGAGTTGATCCACAGAAGGTTTAAAGTACTATGGTGATGCCTTAGGTTTTAACTTTTATATTTTTTCAAGTTCTGTACTATTTAGTGTGTAGCTCTGAAGTTTCTTGTAGCCTGTTAATTTCTGCTCTCTCATGCTAGTTTGACATAACAAAGCCTCTCCAGGCCTGCTTCTCAAGGACACTCAGACCGTCCTAGGCCCCAAATGTGTAAACCAAAGACTCTAAAGTGGGGGCAAGCTTGGGGAAATTACATCATTAAACTGAAGCTTTAATTGGAGAATTAACCCTGATATGTAAATGAACCAGACCTATAAAAGTGTGAAGAACTCGTGACCTGTTGTCCATCTTGGGGTCCATCTTGGCAGTAGCCTCTGGCTCCCCAGGGTGTGCCTTTGAAGGCCTTTCAAATAAAAACCTACCTTTATTCCCTTATTGTCTCTGTTTCTAGGAGGACACTTAAGGCATCAATGGTATCAAACCTCTGAGCACTGTATTCTATGGGATGCATATAACAAGGCTTCTTGTGCAATGCCCAGAGAAAAGTTGGCCCAGGAATGGGATTTGCAAAAACTGGCATCCCAAATCAGGAGACACATGAACTGGCTGCAAGGGAGGATCAAGATGAGGACTTCTGAGTCTATAGCCCTCTTTCTGTTGCATGAAAATCTGCTGAACTGCTCCTTTGTATTCCTTTCTGGAGTTAGGTTCTTGCTGCTGAGTTGTAAGCAGTGGAAGAGCTAAGGCTTGCTCTCTCTGAGTTAGGTCTGATACTCAGCCCAAAGAAGCTAAAGCTGAGTTCCCACCTTTGTCTAGCGGCATTTGATCATGGATCTTTTTCTGTTCATAGGTAAACCCATTAGACATCCTGAATTCTAGCCCTTTTTCAAATTATTTTTTAATATAAAATAATTAAACATTCATTGGAGCAGGGACAGGAACTTCCTTCCCCTCACACTCACTTTTCTTTTCCGACCTGGATATTGAATTATGCACTTCAAAGTGGAATGGGGTTAAAGAGGAGGCATTGGTGCAGCTCTCCTGAACTACTGAAATTCCCGGTACTTGAAACTTTAATCTCGGAGAAGGGAAAAGAGTATTATAACTTAGTCAGATTCACCCTTAGTGAAGAAAAGTTTTCTTCTCCCATGAGCATAGCCAGGTTCTTGTGTGGGGTCACTGAGTCTGCCACTGGCATGTGGCTTGGGGAAGTTCTGACCCTGTTGCATGCAGTTTAATTTGAGCTGAAGGCTTGTTTGAAGCTAAATTTAGGCCACCTTAGATCTTGCTATTGCGGGTAGAGCTGAGATTTCCAATAACGTCAGTATTAAGAGCTTAGATGCTCATTCCAGTGCCTAACTGTATTAATAAAGGTGCTTTCTAAATTGTAGATCAGTATTGCAACTATGCGTGTTTCAACTTTTTCTTGACTAGTACCCCCTAAGCTTTTAATGATGGCGGTGTACTCTCTGCTCAGAATTTAAGCTTGCAGTCAACAGGCTTACTTTCTTAGCTACCTTCCCCAGATCCCTTTGAGGCAGCCACTCTTGAGACTCTGTTGAGTCTGCAAAAGGGTTAATTTAAACATTATCTTCTGTGTGAGGTTCTGCCTTGAGGAAAGTAAGCACGAGATACCCCTTGGAGAGATTACTGCAATTGTCAAGCCGGCCCCTTACATGGGTGAGCCAGCCCTGTGACAGACGCATGCTTGACACATTCATTGCTCCTCCAGGTTCGTTGCAGCTTGGAATAGCTTTTTTTCAGAGTAAGGAGAAGAACAAGGGGCCATTGAAGAGAGCAGGTTATCAGCACTACTGATATGCTAGATTATTGGATTGTGTTGAAATAATGAGTTTTTTCATCAGGCTAGATTGTTTGTACCTAATTCTCTGAATAGATTTTTTTTTTCTGTTAATTTTTATTTTTTTTGTTGCAGTAACTTGCACAGGGATCCTGGAGATGATGAAAAGGATTGCTTTCTCCTCATGTTTAATGAGGTACTTGCTGTGTTTTGGTTATCTTGTTGCATTGTAAGCCCTGACGTGTTTATATTCTAGTTTGAGGATGAGGTGTTAGTGGCATGAGGAAATGGTCTGTCTGCAGCATCCAGAAGCCATGAGCCTCTCTTAATTCTATTTCACTTCAGTGTCAAGCACTGAGTGTGTAAAGATCCAGTCCTGTGTAGTGGTTCTCTTTTAAGCCAAAAATGGGAAGAACTGCATGGTGCAGGATGGAGTCAGGGATATATTGCTACAAAGATTCAAGAATGTTCTTACAAAAAGCCCTCCTCCTTAGCTTCTGAGCAGTACAGTCTCAGTACAGTTTGCCTTGTCTGTGGTTTTAAGATGGTTTGAAGATCTGCCCTGCATTGCCTTCTGGAAGAGTTTTTCTGCATCCTAATTTTGTCAAAGTTCATTGGTTTATTTTATGGAGGGACACCCCCAACTCCAAACAAACCTCCTTTCACTGAAAAATAGAGTGGAAAGGTTAGGTTTAGGAATGCTAGCACCATATCCCATGGGAACTGTAATTAGCATACTTTATTTTCCCATTCTTCCCTTGGGGTTTGGCTTTATGGCTGACTTCCATCTCGTCTTTTAAAGTTTAGTTGCTGTTGTGGTTATGGGAGATGCAGTCTAGCTGGGAAGCCCAGTCCCTGTTGGAGGTTGGGAACAAGGGTCGTCCTGTATGCAAGTACCTTGAGCTGGAGTAAGCAGCATTTCTGAAAATGGATTGCCAAATTTCCAATGTTTAGTAGAAAGACACCGCTTCCCTTAGTACAGGTGACATAGCTGTTCATTTCATATAATTCATAAGGTCTTGAAGCCCTACATCTTCATGAAAACTCACTTTTCTCTATTTTTAAGTCACCATCTTGGCTTAATTTGCAAGCACAAAATACCATTTTTAGGGGCTTGTCCCACACTAATGAAGTGTGATACTAGGATACCGGAGTTAGTTGTAAGTGCAAAGTATAGCAAGTATACTGGTATGATTTGCCTGAGGAGACCTCTTGTTTGGCATAAATATTTCTGGCATGTGGAATGGAACTAGACTGGGAACAGGAATAAACTACTCATCAAACTTCAGATTTTACTTTCTGAAGTAGATTCCCATCTTAAAATAGAAATCAGCAGAAGTGCTGGAATTGTGTTAATTGAACAGACTGATATATAGTCAGTCTGTGGCGTAGGAGATGTCAGTGTATGAAGTTTAAGGATGTCTAGAAGAGAGAATCTGGTCAGCAGTAGCAAATCAGTTAGAATTCAGTGAAGTTGTATTACTCACGAATTTGCTTTCAATAAGCAGTGAGCTATTTTTACAAGGACTGTTTACAACTGCTGCTTTTATGGTTGGCTAATTAGCAACCCCCTTTGGAAAGAAAAATGACTCTCCTGAAAGTCTTCAAGCGTGTACAGAAACTTGGATTTTTTAATCCTCTCAATTTCACGGTGTCTTCTGCCTTTCAGCTTGCAATCTCTTGCAAGCTGCCACTCTCCCTGTTTGTGTGACTTCTACAGAAAACACAAGTAATAGTAGTTGAAAGGGAATTTTAAAATAGATCATAAAGTGTAGGGTATGTCAGGATGATTTTGAGGTGATCTTAAAAAACCCAGTGGTTGTCTTTTTTGAAAGCTTTTGCTGAATGTTTGAGATTTAGCCTTCTTCCTCTTTATCTATAGGTTGGGAAGGTCTGTTCCTCTCAGACAGCGCATGTCACATGTGTTGGCATTTGGGAGTTTGACCAGGACTGCTTCTCCACTGGAAGGATTCCTGGGCAAGTCTGGCTCAGATCTGCTCTTGAGAGTAGTTACTGTGAAAGGAGCTTCACCCAGCTTAGTGGAACTGCTTCATATGGAATGGTCACTGGCAGAAAGAAATGCTGGCAGAACTGGACCCAGGCTCATTTTCACAGCTCTAAAGAAATTGTATGTCCACCTAAAAAGTGTCTGTGATACATCTTTTTAAAGCGCTTGTATAAATTAAAAAATTATTTTCATACATAAATTAATTCATGCTATCATGCTGGTGCTCTGAACATCTTTGCAAAAAGGCAAGGTAAACAAATGGAAAGCGTTTTGGTAAGAAAATGTGCACTTAAAGAGGATATTTTGCCCTTGTTCAAAAGCAGTTTAGGGAAGAAGCTCCCTCACACTGACTTACCTCTTGGAGTCTTGATTTACCGTGTGGGTCTCTTCTGATGCAGCTGCATCCCGACACAAGAAGGTGTGAGCTACAGGGCTACTTAAGATAGTGAGGAGTTATTTGAAGAAAAGTTAGGATTGTGTGTCATGCTGGCTTTCCTTCCTTATGTCTTTCTGCTTCGAGTTAGTGTGACCCAAAGATAAGCGGCGGTGTTTGGTGAGGGGCAGTGGAAACATAATCCCACAACTACAGGAACTGTATGGTTGTAGCTCTTGGAGGAGCTACAGCGAAAAACCCTTGGTATTTTGAGGAACCTGGCTCATTTTTTTCAGTGTTGCAGGTTTACATTCCTGTGCTGCTGCTTCCTCTGCTGGCTGAAACTCCTTTATGTGGTCCATTGGAGAAACTCTTATCTACTATGTTAATGGGTGGTTATGAAATGAGAACAAAAAAATTAAGATCATGCACTGGCGATTTTAAGAATTGGTAAGAATCTACAAATTTGTCCTTTAATAAGATTATAATACTGTTGCTTTTTCAAATGAAGAGGGACACTGAGGTCCACAACCTGTACTTGTGCATTTTTATATCAGGATATAATGCTGAAATGGAATTTTTCAGCTCACTCCTTTAGAGGTCTCATTTTCTAGCATTCATGCTGATTTCTTTTGTGTCATTTTAAACAATATACAATAGCATTTTTCCATCAGCAAAGGCCTGTGCATTTCAGTGACCTTTGCTGCTTTCTTTAGAGGGATTATGCAATCAACACACAGGAATGAAAATATTTAATGTTATTTTTTCTTAAAAAGAGGTCTTATGCCTTTATTCTCATGGTTGTACAACTCACACCTGTGTCTTGCACCTGCATTCTTTATTTCAAGGAGCCTGAAAGTCTGCTTGCGAAATCTGAGCTCATTTGCAAAAATCAAGCTAAAAAAAGAATATAGGTGGATAAAACTATTGTCTTTAAAGCAAGAAGCTTTTATTCTAATGTTCCTTCTTTGGTCCCCCACCTTGATTAAATATATGATAATTTCTTCCAAATTTAAATTCAGAACTTATGAAGGGATTGACCTTTTTCATATCTATTGACTAGTCAATGCCAGAGACTTTTGTGTGCCTTTCTGAACCCACTTACAATGTACTTGCCTACTTCTTGCTGCTTGGCAACATTAAAGCTCCTCAGAGTCCACACTAAGTGCAATCTCCTCACTAGAGCGAGGTTTCTCATTAGAGATGGAGGTTTATTGCACCTAATAGCAAGGAGAATACTGAAGCCTCATCACCCTTTAGTTCTGCTTCCCGATCAGGTGGGTGGAATATCGAGCAGAGCATCCATTCATCTGTTCGGGGACATCCATGGAAACAGGAGATCCACGTAAGTTCTTAGAGCAACAGCTGTGTGACTTGCGAATTTGGAAATACTTCTGGTCCTTCACAGTAATAACCAGACGGTTGCACACTTCATTGCTGCTCAGAGTATGGGTTACAGTTATGCTTCGTGATTTGTTTTTCCACAGGTGAATATTTTATGGTCCAAATCCACAGGAAGATAGCAGCTAGGAAGGCAGAGTAAGCATGAACAGTTGCCTCCTTCTTCTTTCCATGCCGTCAGCCCATCTTTGTGTATTAAAAGATACTTAATCTAAAAACATGTTTTGAGCAAACTTACGTGCAGCGCATCTAGTGCATAAACCTTGAGCTGAATTGTGCCTCTTTCAGTGGATGATACTAGTGAACCATCAAGAAAAAAGGTGTTTATAGCTTGGGAGGAAATGAGTTTGGAATTCTAGATGCCAAGGAATTTCCTAAACACAGTGGATGTCGTGGCATTGATCGTGGCCCCTGTTCTGCAAGAAGGACACATTACTTTGGTTTTATTTGTTGCTCATATCCACAGATATGACCTTAAACTTTTCCAGTTTTGTGTCTGTTTATATTTGGGGTCAATTTGGAGGGAGGGGGCAGGGAAATGCCAGTGATCCACTGACATATGGAGGAGAGGAAAGGAAATTACTTTACGACAGATCTTTTCTGCTATTTCCACATGAGCAGATGGATCCTATGGTACAGGTTTGCCTTTAAGGAGAGTTTAAGCAGTAAATACTTTGCTTTTTTTAAGAGGGCTGGTTATTTTCCATGTTTGTATAGCTTTTAGGTAATTCAAAAAGACTTCTGATAAATGCAGGGTGGTGTTTTTTTTTTTTTTCACCCAGTTGTATAACCTTCAGTACTTTTAAACTGTAAATTTTTCCAGGATAGAACGATGTGAAAATTGCATCTTTGTCAAGCAGTTCATTATCTCTGTAAATGTTGACTGCTGTGCTTGATGCCTAGAGTTGGACAAAACAACTGTCTTTTACAGTTTTTCTTAGTTTTCTTTTCCTAAGAGAATGGCACAATCCTTCTGGGTTTAAGGATACCTCCTTCTATCTCCCTCAAGCTGCACAGTGTTTTAAAGGGTCTAATTTTGAACATTGAAGGATTGGGGGTGTTTTCATCAGGAGCAAAACAAGGAATTGCTGTTAATGAGAGATGCAAAGACCAGGTGGGCCACAGCTCTTTGAGGTGGATTTATTTCTTCCGGCTGCTGAGACATCTCAATAGAGGCTTTACTGACAGTCACTGGTTGAGTGGAACAAGTGCTGGTGGGACTGACTGCTATGGGAGGAGAGCAAGTGTGGGGCAAGGCAGAAGGCTCAGAGCAGGGTGAGTGTCTTCACTGTGCCTTGAGGAACCATCTGTAGTGATGTTTCCTAACCATGCAGGTGAGTGCTGTAGCTGTTATGTGTGTATAGGGCATAGCTAAACATATGCACAGAGGAACTGGTTTCCTAATTGCTGGGGTCTGTTTTTTGTTGGTGGTGCTGTCTTAAAGCAGTAAAAGCCAGCATTATGTCAGCTCTGTCCTGTGTTTGGAGGAGTGTAGGAGAGCGGTGGGAGGCAGCAAGATGCTGCCACCTCTCCATGCACAAGGTGAGAAAGTAACTCTCCCTGCCCTGTGGGAGCTCTCCCCTCAGTCAGGGAGCGAGTAATGAGCTCAGTGCTTTGGGTGTGCTGGCACCCCTTCCTTGCTTCTAGAAAGGACTGCACAAGGTGCATCTCATCTTGCTGGTGCATCTCATCCAGCACCAAGGTAAAAGCTGGGACTGGCAGCATTTTTCCCTGCCGTTTGGAAGAGGGAAGGTGGAGAGTATCATCCTAAACCAAACCTCCTGAAGGGGGGCTAAAGGGGTAGTGGGACAGCCAGGCAGAACTGGCCTCCTTGGTCCTGTGAGCTCTGGTGCTTAATGGTTTATATTCTGGAGTGCCACCTGCTGGCACTTCTCTCTTTGCTCGCTTTTTTCTAGAGGCAGCTGCTCCAGAAGATGAGAACTCAGGGCAAAGAAGCACGAATGTTAGTAATAAGAATAACAGTACTAATTATTTGTATTGATCTTTACATTATTTTTTTAATCATCATGGCACTTAAGGATCCTGTTTATTGGCAAAGAACACACTCTGGCAGGTGTTCTGCAAACTTGGCGTGAAAGAAACTTCACTGCTTAGAAAATAGCACAGTGTGAAGGAGTGGTTTAAAAAATAGAAAATGATTTTTTCAATCCATGCTGTTATTTGGCAAAATATGAAGCATTTTTTAAAATTTATGGCTTGCTTTAGTAAAATGTTTGGATCATTTCTGTGGTTGGCAAAAAAACCTCCAAAGCAGTAATCACTTCATTGAAAGACACCTGACAGAGAAGACACTTAGGCAAAAGTTAAGAAAACACTGACTCAACTCTAAAAAGTAAAAATTATGTCAGTAAAGTAATTCTGAAAGCCTTTTGGCTGGAAAGCAAGGGATATTGTAGTTTATGTCACAAAGCAGATATGGATCCAGAGCTGAATTTTTTTTCATCCAAGCCAAGAACTTGTTTTGGCATATAAAAGAGGCAGGTTTTGATTCTGTTTTTTTTAACACAGATTTGATTCCATCTGTGGGTCAAAGCCTAAATGGGCGTTAAGTCACTATGGTGCCTTTGGCATCAGTTTGGTTGTGTGCATTGGTATTGCCCATGTTCAGTGTGCCACTGTAAGACACAGATACAATACTATAACAGAAATAAAGAGCTCAACTCAGTGGAATATGGTCAGATCTTGCAGAGATGCATAAAGCTGTGTGTATTCACACCATGTCTTAGATAATCACATCCAGTGCAACACTCCCTTGACTTTTTGCCTTTTTTGCCTTATTTGGTGAGACATCCCTAAAGCACCTCATTGGTTCTTAACTGCTGTTCTGTGTGATGTTGCATGGAATAGAATCACAGAATTGTTTAGATTGGAAGAAACCTTTGAGATCATTGAGTCCAGCCATTAACTCAGCATTGCCATGTTCACTACTAAACATGTCCCCAGGGGCCAGATTTCCATGTCTTTTAAATACCTCCAGGCATAGTGACTCCACCACTTCCCTGCGCAGCTGTTTCAATGCTTGACAATCCTTTCTGTGGATAAATTTTTTCTAACATCTAATCTAAGCCTCTCTTGGTGTAACTTGACAGAACAAGAGGAAATGGCCTCACTTGTTACCTGGGAGAAGAGACCAACCCCCACCTCACCACAAGCCTCCTTTCAGGCAATTTTAGAGAGTGATAAGGTCTCCCCTGAACCTCCTTTTCTCCAGGCTAAATGTCCCCACCTCCCTCAGCTGCTCTTCATCAGGCTTGTGCTCCAGACCCTTCACCAGCTCTGTTGCCCTTCTCCAGACATGCTTCAGCACCTCAATGTTCCTCTTGTAGTGAGGGGATCAGAACTGAACACAGAATTCAAGGTGAAATACATGTTGAGAATAAGTGGTGAGGCTTGCCTGATGTAAGGCTTCAAAAGTAATTAATGATTTTGGGATGTATGCTGGAGACCACTGGGATGAGTGTGACTTCTTTTTTTTTTTTTAAGAAATCCTTGAACCACCTCTCTTTTCCCTGTAAGATCCTTTAGATCCTTTACAAGAAACACTTATTGTAAAAACCAGCAGTCCTATTGACCACATAGTCCTCTTCAGCTTCAATCATATCATGAAACATAACTTGTGTGTTGAAAATGCCCCATGTTGTGATTTTATTTTTAAGCCAATGTAGTGGTTTGGTTTGAAATATCCATTACTTATTTTCCTTCTGTGAGGTAAGAATTAGGAGTAAGCAAAGCAGGCACAAAACTTAAAAGAATATAAAGAAGTTTATTAACAGAATTAAAAGAAAAAAAAGTCAGAATCAGACTAAACCTTCAGAACACTTCTTTTCCCTCCACCTTTCTCCCTTCTCCCACTGAAAACGTAGAAAGACAACCCTTGAGATTTTTCAGTCAGCTTACCACCTCTATAGTAGTCTTTTCTCACTTCACTTAGGGAGAGGAGTCTCTCTTGCTCATGCTATGGAGACATCTCCACAAGAAACAGTTCTCTCATGGCTTCAGTGTCACAGCGAGACAGCCGCCTGGGATGCTTCTCTGCTCGCATGTGAAAGTCCCTTCCCTCGACTTACAGCTTTCCCCACAACTGCTTTCGAGGGTTCAATTTTTAGCTAATGGGGTACCGTTTTAAGGATGAGCTGTTTAGAAGCAAAAGGTTCTCTTCACCTGTCTCTGGGAGCATCTTCATCTCTAGGAACAGAGGTCTTCTTCTTCCCTGGGAGCAAGGGTCTTCATCACTTTCATCTCTCTCTGTTCAAGCTCCTCATCAAATCATAGCTACTTCAACATTTGCTTGTTTCGGCACAGGTACCTTTACTCATGGTTGCGGGCTGAACGCTCCACCCCCCATGCTTTCATGAAATTACAGTGGATACTCTGATGTATCATAGTCCATCACCATAGCCTTACAACAGAATTTCAGCTTCTAGGTTTGAAGCATCTCCTCTTTCTCCTCTCTCGGGGTTTCAGCTCTTCTGTCTTCACTGACTTTGGTGCCTTTCTGGTGTTCTCTTCATGTGCCTTCTCCTTTCCCTTTCCTCTGACCTGGTGAGAGGATTGATGTCTGCAGGCTTCATTTGTTCTGGAGGAAACTTACAGCGCTAAGACAGTTAATCTCACCCGGGCCTTGCAGCTGGAATTTGCCTCCTGCTGTTGGTCGCATGATCTTTGCCGGACAGCAGCCTCAGATGAATTTCGGCTGCACTAGGTGAGGGCCAGCCTGGCTGAGCCGCAGGGCCACCTGCACGGAGCAGGGCCGCGGATGGAGCAGGGCCGGGCAGCTCCGGAGTGGCTGTCTCCTGGCCGGCCCAGCCTGCACTGAGGGGGCTGTGCCGGGTGTCCAGCGAGCGGCAGCGGCTGAGATCTCAGCCAAGCCACGCTGCCGCTGACCTGGCCAGGCTGCGCCAAGCAGGGCCTCACGATGGGCACCACTAATTATTTGTGCCGGTTTGGACAAATTTGGAGGAAAATATCCTCTGATAGAAGGCAGGTTACAACCACCCCTCCCCCACCAGGTTCGGGAAAAAAGAAATTTTCCTCGGAGGAAAGTGAAAGAGGTAAAAACTATTTATTTAACAAACACACAGGAAAAGAATAATAATGCTGAATAATAAAACCTCTCGCTGTGGAGAGAAACCTGGGAAGGTTTCAGAGTCCTCCTGTAGGTGTAGTCTCTCCTCCTTGGAGCTGGGTCGGTGTGGGCCCATCTCTGGGCCTCGGTGGAAAATTCTCCCAATGTGTTCTGATGTTGAAACAGTCCAGGAGAGAAGAAGGGAAAAACCGAAGTCCCAGGGAAACAAAGTTCAACTCTCCGTCTCCCTCCAGAGAAAAGGAGCTGAAATCTGGCTGAAAAGCAAGAAGGGTTCTTCCTCCATGCTTTTGCTACCGCAGCCGGAGAACGCAGAGGAGTGTGTCTGTGTCCTTGAACAACTGTTTTGAAAAGTTCACTCAGTTGTTTTCCTCTCCCCACTCTCAGACTCAGTTTAAAGGCACAGAAAGGCACAAAATTAATTTCTGGGCATAGAGCAGCGATGGGGGATACAACATCATAAAGTCACCCCAAGACAGCCAACAACCAAAAAAAGCTGAATAACAATTTTGAAAGGACACTTCTGTAAAACTACAGCTGATAGTTGGAGTGTATCTGATTTGCCTTTGTTAGATTAGGAAAGAAAATAATCAATCATGGTGTAGCGCTAGACTTAAGCATTCCACCCACATTTGACAGTAGAGCAGTGTGAGAGACACTTCTGTCTTACTCAGTGGCTGGCCATAGCAGAAAGAAAATTATTCCAGAGTCAGTACAAAAAGCTTCGTTTGCCCTTTACTTTACCTTTTTATAAATTTCTTCTGAAAGAAAACAGTCAGATTGAAATGGAAGTTGAAATGAGCTGACGTGTTAATGGAAATTTCCATTTTTGCCAAAGGAGAAAGTATTTGCATAATTTGATATGAAACTGCCAATGAATTTGTTCACCTCAAAACTTCATTTCTTTAGTTAGCTCTAACTCTCATGCAGAAATCACGAGACTGGCTGCAAATCAGAGACTGAAGTTTAAGGGTCCTACCTAACTGGGATCTGAATTTCATGTTTTCAGGCTTTTCTTCGGATAAACGGGACTAGCAGCCTTCTTTTTACTGAATATTGGCTTGAGTGTCCATAATCCTGTGAGCCTGGGATTCACTGTGGCCACAGACTGTCAGGATTGTGATGATGTGTTGAGCATTAGCAGTATTATGCTAGTTTCCTTGTCTAAGTTTGTTCTGCCGTTACATTGCAAGGACTGCAGATCCAAGCACAAAATTAAGAGGTGTGAAGCAGTTTGCTTCACTTAGATTGTTTTGCTCTAATGTGGTGTAACACAGCCCTTTCTGAGCATTTGCACTCCTTCATACAGCAAAATTGCTGTATACTGTTAAAGTGCAGCCAAATGGAGGGTGTTTTCACACCAGGATGTTTCAAAAGCAGATTTTGACTGGCAGAAGTATGATGGGCGATGTGTGGCCCAAACTTTCAAACTCATTGTAAAGAATGAAATTCAACTTAACAAAGCTTGGCAGGTCTGATAAACTTTGTGCAGCTACAGGAGTGGCTCTTGGAATTGAGTACCATCTCTGTGAAGGAAAGCAACAGTAGGTTTCACATAATGTGGGCAGGAATAGTTCATCTTCCCGTGCATGAGCATTTGAGCAGCCAGTTGCCAGTCCCCACCGCAGCATGTTTGCCACAGCAGAAGGGGTAGCAGCTCTGAGCTCAGTGTCCCAGATCTGTAATTTATGTCAGCCCACCGGAGAGGGTTGTGGTAGTGCTGAGCTCAGTTATGATCATCGCCCTTGAGAGAGAGCACTGCTTTGCTTAGCTGCAAGACTGCTTCTGGCTGAAAACAGTGCTGGTTCATATCATGGAGAGACTTGGTGCAAATCCCCTCACTCTGTTCTAGGCTTCCTTCTAGATGTCCATCCTTGGGAGTCTTGTTTCATGGGCATACCCATGGGCATGGAGAGAGCCAGCAGCCTTGCCTGGTGTTAGTTTCTTGTCTCACCACTAATCTGCAATTTCACCTGGTGGTGCTGGGGCTTTGTGTGACAATGTGGAGTTGGTTGGGATAGTTGATGTGCAACCAGTGTGTTTAGTTGCAGCTGTTTTGGGAAGGTTGTATTGTGTTTCTTCAGGTCACACCTTTTCAGGGTGGTGTAAGGGAAGCAAAGGTGTCAGCACTTGGAGATTACCCTGAGCTGCCTGTGGCTTCTGGCACCGGCTTCTGTATTGGTGGTGTTGATGGATCATGTGTTAAGTATGTAAATGTGCAACTGACCTCAAGAGCATGTGTCATCCCATTAACTTCCCTGGCTAACGTCATGTCACGTGCTCCATAACTGGTCTGAACTGAAGCTTGTGGGGTGTTTGTAGTCACAGTTAGAAACATGTGGTTTGGGAAAGTATTGGAAGTAATTACTTATCCAGTGTAGCGTGCTGCGTCTCTTTGGAGGATTTTACTGGTGTAAAGACAGAGAGATAAATCATGAAATGGGAAATCATTGATATTATGCAGTTCAGGCTTGATCTAGCTCTGCTTCTGATCCATATTTGCAGTGAGAGCTGGACTGTTCCCAAAATCCAGGAAGTGAGGGTGGTATTAGTATTACTAGCTGACAGAATATTACAGGGTGAATGATTAGTTTCCAATAAGAAAGGAGCTTTTGGATCAATTCCAGTTCCTTTTGGTGTAATCTGCAAACCAGAATGACCAGTGCCGTGACCTGGAGTAGCTGTAGCGCTTATCAGAGGCCTAAACTTCATGAAGATCATGATTTGTCTGCATTACGAAATGACAGAGCCGTTGACCTTGAGGAGGCATATTCGCTGGCTATCTTCCACTCTCTTGTGAAGGTAAACTCTTGGAAGTGGTGGTTTGGCACTGGCACCGCTGTTACACATTCTCTGTTGATAAACAGGGGGCTTTACTCCTTTGTGGTGCCCACTTAGCAGATTGCAGGAGAAAAGTAAAAAGATGGAAAAAGTTCCCTGTGCCTTTCTAATCTCTTTCAGGCCTTATTCTACTAATTATGATGTATGAAAGAATTTCCTTACCTATTGTTGTGGGGCTTTCAATAAAATATTTTCCAATTTCTTAATTCCATCTATTTGAAGGTAAAAGGATGCATTAGTTTGACTCCCCTAGGTCTGTTGTGCTTTTCCCCCCACATTTTCTGAAGCTAAAAAAAAGGACACAACCCCGTCCTGCACTTGAAGAAAACAAACCCCAGGCCATCCCAGGCCTCGAGAGCAGCCACGTGAAGGTGGGTCACGTAGTGACATCCTTGGGAAGCTGTGCTGGATGAGTGCAGAGAGCAGAAACCATGTTAAGTGGGTGGGGGTAGGGGGATACGAGGTGGGGGCACAGAGCAGTCACAGCAATTAAAACGTCATTTGAAGGGCTTTTGTTTCCTGAGGTAAGTGTGAAATCGAGTTTCCAGTTTTTGCATTGTATAGGCAGTGTATGAACATGTGAGTATTGATTCCTTTCCTCAGTTTGGGCCCATAGGCAGGTAGATTTTGTGCTAGTTTTATCAAAATCCACTCAATGACCTTGGAGAGCTGTAGCACTCTCTCCTGTAATTATAGACTAGTGTCTTAATAGACTCAGTCACCCACTGACCTGTAACAGTGAGAAAGTCTGCATTTGAGCTTTATTTAAATTTAATTTTTTTTGAGGGTGTATTTCGTAAGTCTAATACCAGATCCTCAGGGGAAGGAGGGAAGAATCTTTTAATTAAGTTTCTATTTAGGTATCAGGCAAATCCTATAAATGGCAGATGAAGCATAAAGCTCTAATGGGAGAGTAAAATTTGTAATTTAAGTGATCAGGTGCTTCATGCCTCTCTCAGCAGATTGAATGCCACAGTATTATGTCATATTGCCGTGAGTGAAAATCCCTTAGAAAGAGGATGTTACATTGCATTTGAAAGCTGTTACTGAGTGTGAGTTTAGCACCAGTAGCTCCTCCTGTATGTTTTGGGATTTTGGCCTCAGTGACCTAACTTGTGACCTCACCTTAAGTTAGGGAAGCAGCTTCTAAGTCTGTCTTTGCCAACTACCTAACCACTTGCCCCTTTGTCTTGGTCATAAATAGCTACTGGTGCTGCTTTTATTCAGGGCCGAGAGGTAGATGTCTTTTCGCACCACACCTTCCACCACTATTCATCATGATGGTGGTTTGAATGGCAAATGGATCTCTCACATGGTAGTGGAAAAACCTGGCTTTTGAGTCCTCTCATCCTGGGGTTTAGAAGTGAGTCAGGCATAATTAAGAGCAGCCAACAAAAGTGAGGAAATGCTAATGGCCTTGCAAGCATTGTGCTCAGAGTGGGCTGTAGAAATGAGCATCATCCCTTGGGATGCTTTGAATGCTGGAGATTCTGTTTATTTGCAAAATGCGAGGAACCTTTTTATATCCTGTGCTAGGAAATTTTCAGATGTGATATGTCTTAGGACCACAGTCAGGTCTTTCATCCTGCTAGTGCACCCCTCATGGAGAGAAGGGAAACTTAGAACAGCAGCAGTGGGGAGTAGTACCATCACACTCCTTTTAGCAGGGCAGAGCTGCACCTGGGGGTGCTCTGCTAGGATGGAGGGGGACTAGGAGATTTAGGGAACCACAGCTCTGGGACAGCTTGACAATTGACCTTGTTAAAAACCTGCAGACATATCAGAGTTGGGCTGGTGAGGAGCAGATCATGCTCCCACCACCCGGCCTCTGGGATCACCTGCACAGAGGGCTGCTGCGAGGCTGTGTGGGCAGGAAAACTGTCAGCTCTCTGTCTCTGCTTGTCTGAAATGGGCATATTTCTGTGGAATATTTTAATTTCAGATAATTTTTTTTTACTTGTAAAGTGCCTCATGTGAAGCTGTCTGATGAGCATATAGCTGTACTGTTCTGCCTCAGCACCATGAAATGTTTGCTGACCTGGCACATTGCAGGTGATTAGTAGTGTTTGCTGTTGGAACAAAGTGCAGCTTATCCTGGTCATATTTGACCAAAATAAGGTCTTTGGAGGCAGGGAATGTGGACGTGTCATAGTTTGCAGATAAAAGGAGGGAGCAGCACAGCTGGTGATATGAGATAGAACACGGAGCAGCATGTGAGTCTCTCTCTGTTTCTCTAAACACCAAAGTCTAGTGTTTTCACCTGATGTGTTTTTGCTCCAAACCCATAAATGTCTACGTCTTGTTATATTCCTGTAGGTGACCTTTCTGCCTCTGGCTCCTCTTCCTAGGGCTGGCTGGTGACAATTTCTAAGGTAAACGCTGTGGAATGCTACCTTGCAACTAGGCTCCTTTTTTGTGATCCACCACTGATTTCTCAGCTGCCTGAGAGGCAGGACAGACTGGTGTTCCGTCTGATGTGTACCGTCGGAATCATCCACAGCAGGTTCTCTTGCCATCAGCATGGATCCCCTGGTGCTGGTTCATAGGATATTACAGACTTACATATCACAGTTTCACTCAGCTTTATTTTTTGTGGCTTTATGCACCCAGGACTGTGTAGACCAAGATGCTCATCTTGGCAAGGGCTGGACTAAAGTCAAAGGAGCAGTGACAGCTTGCACTGGTTGAGGCTTTGGCTAAATTAAAACACTTCTGCAATATTTGTGTGCAATTGTGAATAATGTAAGTGGAAAGGATGGTGGGTGTAGGCTGCCTGGCTTACAGGAAGGTTCCTGGAAAACATGTAGTTCTGGAGAGAAGAATGGATTTACTTTGTTGTTTTACTGTTAGCTTTATGTCCCTCAAAATGCATGTAGTCTCTCAGTTGTAATGTGCATGGTGGATGAACTATGCCCGTGGAGATACTTACCTTCTGGAGCACAGGCTCTCGTGTTTTTCATAATCTGTGAAAAAGCTGATATGTTTAATGAAAGCCCCCCCCAAGTCCCAGGCATACCATGGGAATCTGCCAGCTGAAAGCAGTGGGGAAAAATGTGTAGGTTTCTGAGCTTTGTTGCAGAAAAGAATCTGTTGCCTCTGCCCTGTGGCTCATGGGGTGAAAAGTAGAGTTGTGATGAAATTGTACAGGAGCTTTTGAGGTGATCTGGGGTGGTGCATGACCTTGGACCAACTGCTTTGTCTCTCAGCACTTTTCTTAGATGATGAAAGAATACAATGATGATAATACTTGTCTCTTAACATGGGTGTTGTGATGAATAAATTAATTGTTTGTTGTGCTGTTCTCAGTTACTATGGTAATTAGTGCTACAGAACAGCCTAAAAATAAGTAAGATCATTTAGTGAAGGATATTGAGGGGAAATCAGGGAACATGTCCCGGGCATTTGCAGTAGCCCGAGTGTGTTTTCTCCAAACCTGAATTTATGAAAAACATTCAACGATGCTGAATTTTTGTAGCAGAAATGCTTCCAAATATTAAATATGTTCTTTCCTCCTCATTATCTCTTTGAAGTGACTCTAGCGCACATTTCCTTCCGTATCTATGGGCACATGATTCTTGCAATTAGTTCTCCTATTGAGAACAGCACTCGCTCCTCACCCCATCTCCTTTACAGCCTAAGGGCACCTGAAACGAATGATTCTTTCTTCTTCATAAATCATACATACTCAGTAATACTGCCAAAGAATTGTTAATGTGTTTGGGGAGTTTACATAATGAACCTTCCTTGGGAAAGGTGAAGTACTGTCAATGCACTGCCCTGCTGAAATGCTGTTATAACCTTGCTGTACAGCAAGTAGACCGCCTCAATCCGTGGGTAAGTCCGTGCAAAGTTTCTGAGGTTTTCTCTCAGTGATCAGTTAACTACATCAGCATGCCCCAGAGCCAGTCTTTCAAAATGTTGTATGATGTTTAATAATCTGTGAACTGTATTGGATTCCACAGGCATCAATGAAGTGTATTTTTTGGGTTTAAAATTAGTATAATTTTGGGCCCTAGTAAGTTAGGAAGTATGTGTTAAGGTAGTTCTGAGTCCTTCAGTGAAGGTGGCACCCCTTCAAGGCTGTGGTTTCTATTGCTTAATATCACTGGGGCTACCCTTACACTGGAAAAATATCATCTTGCTAGGCAATGATTTGCTCTCTGACTATGTACAGCTCTGGGCATGGATGTTCAGTGTCTTCCTTTACTGGGTTCCAAAAATAGCTGTCTTTTCTGACCTGGCCAGTTGGGGACCAGTTTGTAGTTAGTGACTGCAGAGCAAACCTGTGCTTTCTTCCTCTCGCTGTCACAGCTGCAGCAACCTTCGTCTGTTCACCTCCCACAGCACCCCCCCACGTTGTGCTGGGAAGCTGTCAATAGTAAGAGCAGCAAATGCCCCTTCTGCTTCTTGGGGAGTAGGAAGCTGATGCCTTGGCATTCCTGGCCTCCTGCTCACCCAAACAAAGAGAGCTTGGGTCATTGCTGTGGTCTCCAACAAGGTACTGGCAGAACAGATAGCAGGACTGAGAGACAGCTGAAATATGTGTTTTATTCTTCAGAGCTTTACTGCTCTTGAGTCATACAATTTGAAAAACTCATGGCTTGTGCAGAGGGCAGCCCAGATCTGCAGGGAGGACCTTTGTGCCATGCTCTCAGCCACCTGGCTGCTGCAGGGGTCATCAGCTTTGCAGGTTTCCCCCTGGGTCTCTGTAACTGCTTGTGAATTCCTCTCCTTGCCAGCCAGTGGCAACCTTGTGGATACTGAGCAGATATAGAGAAAAGGAAAGAGTGTAGGGCAGGCAGAGAGTTTTCCTGATGCTTCTTTTCACAGCCTGTCTCTTCTTGCTTCCTTTGCCCCTGCAGCACCTTTCTGACACACGAGTTTTGGAGCTTGTGCATTTTCATTTCCAGTTAGTTATTATTTTTGTTACAAGTTAGATCTCAGCCCTGAAGAGCTTCCAGTTGCTGTCAGGTTTGTGCCACGCAGTCACTACTTGTCATCTGCGGTTGCTTCTGTGTGTGTGGTTTCACTGTCATAGTCCCCAGCCCCCCATTCCACTTGTGTGCCCCTATCCATCCATCCATACATGCTGTCACTTTTGCAGAGACCTGTGGGTATCCCTGACAGTGTTTTCTGCTTTTGTTCCCCTGCCTCTGTTTTCCTGTCATCAGTCCCTTGCCCACCTTGGGTGTCACTGTGTGACAGGAACAAATGACACAACAATGGTTTTGGCTGATACTTGACGTCAGCTGTGCCCTCATGTGCAGTCCTGGCTGCCTCTCTGTCTTTGTGCTTGAGACGCAGAGAAGAGTCCAGTCTGAGTAAGCTTTGACTGAGCTGTTCACCTGTGACAGCTCAGTACCTTCAGCTGGTGTGAGGGCAAACTAGAGCTCGGTTCCCTGTCCAAGAGGACATTGCTCCTCTTGGCACAGTTATTAAAGGGAAGTGGTAGAAGAGTACTGAGAGCTCCCATGGATTTTTCCTTCTTAGCTATGTAGTGCAAATTTTTTTCAAATAGATTCTTACTGTAGATGATGGCTTGACTTTCTTTTATCCTGAAATTGAACTGTGGCAGAGTGTAAGAGGGTTGTATGGTTGGAAATAAAATTGCATTGCACCTGTGAAGCTACATGTCTAACCTTTGAACGAGGCAATGTCAGCAAAGGCCAGGGGGTTAGATGGCTGTGGCTACTCTTTAACTTGTCTTTAGTTCTGAAGGAATCATACTAACCTCTCTGCTTACTGGTCATTACTGATGAACCACACCTCTGGTTATTATTAGAGCTGTTTTGGGAAAGTATGAACAGTTCATGTCATGTAGATGGTAAGCCCTATCTTAACTTTGCAGAGATACTGATTTACATCTGCAGAAGGAGTACCTCCACTCTGTCCTTGGGCAGAGTAGTCATGGGACTAGGGGAAATGGTTTTAAACTGAGAGTAGGTTTAGGTTAGATATTAGGAAAAAATTCTTTACTGTGAGGATGGTGAGGCACTGAACAGGTTGCCCATCCCTGGAAGTGTGCAAGACCAGGCTGGATGGAGTTCTGGCAACCTGGTCTAGTGGAAGGTGTCCCTGCCCACAGCAGGGGGGTTGGAATGAGATGATCTTTGAGGCCCTCCTATGATTCTATGATAAGCCTTAATTTCTGAATTTCTAGGCGTTGGGAATTTTTCTTGTAATAATATTGCAGTATTGTTATACCTGAGGTTTTTTTGATAGATTTGCAGATAAAGCAGGTAAGTGTTGTGTCTTGTAATGTCTGAGCTCAGCTTTGACTCGGATGGTGCATAACTGCAGATTTTGTATGGATACTTCTGTTTAAAATGCAAGTCTGGGTTGCTTGTGGCTGAAAACTGGATCTTGTGGCTTCAGTGATTCCTTCCTGAGTTTCTAAAACTAATTTCTATTCTGGCCTTTGTCTCTTAATATTTTTTTTCCAGACAGAAATTGCCCAGCATCATGGATATCTCTCTTTCATTTTTCTCTCTCAGCTGCATGCTAGTCTATTATCATGTCAGCTCCTTTCTTGGTAGTCTTCTTTTGTGTGTGCCTGTACCATAGGGACATGGAGATAGTAATAGATAAAGAAATAAAGAAGATAAAACCTCTCCTCATTTTCTTCCACTTTCCCTTGGTGTGGCCTGCACACAGGCAGCAGATGTGTAGCCCCTTCTGCAGCAGTGTGCAGCTCCCCAGCACACAGTGTCTTTGTGTAGCACGGCACTGGTGTGGAGCTGGTGTCCCATGGGCTTCATGGTGGTGGGGGTCTCTCTCAGCAGTGGCCTCTGTGCCACACTGAGATAAAGCGTCCCAAAAGTGCTGGTGGACAGTGTGTGCCAGTTCCTCCTGCAGCCACTGTACGTGTTTCAGAAGCTCCTGCCTTCTTAACTGCAACCCCTGCTCCCTCCTGAGTCAGAATTATCACTGCATATTTGTTGAAGCATCTTGTGAGCCAAAATCCACTGCTGTTACAAAATGAGCAGCAGGGCCAGTTCTGCCAATGTCAGTGATACCAGTCATCAGCATCTGAAGAGATGACGTGAATTTTGTTTTCCCTTTTCAAATACTGCTAACTGCCAGAAGCAGGATACAGGACAGTGAGGTCCAGAGCGCTGTCCTGCATTGCAAACCCCACGTCTATGCCTGCCTTCTCTTCTTAAACTACAATATTTGTTTTACTGACATCACCCATTGATTAGTATGTTGCAACCTAGTTGCTATAATCTAGAGAGAAGAGCGAAAAATTATTGTATAGAAAGGAAGAAGTCCTCTGAAAGCTGTGGTCCTTGGGTGCTAACTCTGGTTTGGCAATAACATTGCAATAAGAGAAGATCAAAGGTCACCCTGCAAATATTTTGGATTTTCTTTATTCTCTGGATGCAAATTCAGGCTGATACTTCAAACACAGGAAGGAAGTAAGTGTAAAATGTTGTAAAACTGTCACCCCCTCATATTAATTGTGTTGGAGTCACCAAAATCAAACAAAGCTAAACTACACACTGTGCAAGTAAAGACAGATGCCCTTTTTTTTGGCAAAGATGTAAGTAATAAGTGGGAAAATGGGAATTGTAAAGGGAATCCCTTTGTAAGGAATAATTTAGAACAAGATTAGTAACAATTTGCTTTTAATTCAGTGCATTATCTTTCTTTCTGTTACTATTCTGTTTTATTTATGTTCTTCATGGTGTTCAGTGGTCCTTGGTCTAAACAGAGCCTTTTGTCACAGGTGAGGTTTTCTTTAGTGAGAAGGTTTATGTTTCAGAGGGCCAAGTTCAACAAGCTGCTTGTGTAACTGGGCAAGCAGTTTACTTGACTGAAGATGATACCGTTCTTTTGCATTATGTGCAAATGTAGGTGTTGCAGTATAGTTGCTTGATTGCTCATTTGTGCACAGGCACAAGTTCAGGAGCCTTTGGAAATGCTTCCATTTAAACATACTTTTTCTTTCCCCCACCTTTCATACAGACTTAGCGGTTGAGCCAAATAGCTAAAAATCCTCAGGGATTTAAAGGATTAAATGAGAACAGTTGTTTTGGCACAGGAAGGGCTGAAAAGTCCTGAAAATATGACAGGAGGTAGTTGCTGTGGGACCTGGCTAGTGAACTATACAGCCACCTCTGTTATGGGTGTAAACAGAACTGTGAGTGGTGGACTGATGGGGTGATGGGGGTTTGATTGCTGGGAAAATTGGGAAAAAAGAAAAGAAAGGAAACCTAGTGATACTGACTGGAAACCTAGTGATGACTGACCTGAAGCTTTGCCCCTGGGCTGTTAGGTGAAGCTAGTGGGAAGATGCTTTCTAGTGAAGGATCGTAAATTTGTTTCCCCCACCAGATAACAAAGTCAGTGTTAGTTTTCATTCCCTCTTGGCTGGACTATTGTGTTTCCCACTGGTTCCTGTGAGTAACCTGTTCCTTCACATTTTTCTGTTTGTCTCAGGTACTGAAAGTTTCCGGCCGGAGGTTTTCCCTTGCTCTCCATAGCTGCTGCCCGGTGCTGCCCTGAGGAGAAGCAGTGTTGCGAAGGCGGGTGCTGCCCTGAGGGGCAGTGGTGGGAAGGCTGCTGCCCCTTGCCTACGGGGTGTCAGGGCGAGGCTCATCACAAGGCCTGCTGTGCTTCCCTGCGCCAGCCACTATGGAGACCTTATCCCAGGACTCTCTGCTGGAGTGCCAGATTTGCTTCAACTACTACAGCCCCCGCCGGCGGCCCAAGCTGCTGGACTGCAAGCACACCTGCTGCTCCGTGTGCCTGCAGCAGATGAGGACCAGCCAGAAGGACCTGCGCTGCCCCTGGTGCCGTGGGATCACCAAGCTGCCCCCGGGGTACTCTGTGTCACAGCTGCCTGATGACCCCGAGGTGATTGCCGTCATCGCGATCCCCCACACCTCGGAGCACACCCCTGTCTTCATCAAACTCCCCAGCAACGGGTGCTACATGCTACCCTTGCCTCTCTCCAAGGAGAGGGCGCTGCTGCCGGGAGACATTGGCTGCCGCCTCCTGCCCGGCAGCCAGCAGAAGTCCCTGACGGTGGTGACGATCCCCACAGAGCAGCAGCCGCTGCAGGGCGGCCTTCCCGCCGAGGCGGGAGCGGAGGAGCCGGACCGGAGAGGCGCTGTGAAAAGTTCCACCTGGTCGGGGGTGTGCACTGTGATCCTGGTGGCCTGCGTCCTGGTCTTCCTCCTGGGCATCGTCCTCCACAACATGTCCTGCATTTCCAAGCGCTTCACGGTGATCTCCTGCGGCTGAGGCAGCGGGGGCTGTGCTCCCCTGGGGGTCGGGTTGGGTCGGGTCAGTGGTGATGGTATTGAGCGAGACAATTCCGTGCAGCTTCCCCCAGTGACTGCAGGACGCTGTGCACCGGGGCAGTGGTGCCTGCCTGGCTGCGGCCCCTGGAGGGGTGGCATCAGGCCTCTTGGCAGCCTGCGGAGAAAATCACGTCCCATGTCTGGCGGCAGTGACACTGAGGAGGACTGCATGTGTCACCGTAACCATTTATCAAAGGGACTGCAACTTCACAGAGATCTTTTTTTATTGTGTTACAAGATTAAAGACCTCTATGTAGCTGGTTATACTGTGAAGTATACAGTGCAGGCTCTTCTTTAAACACAGTATATTAAAATCAAAACTGCTCCACATAGAATGAAATGAGAACTGGTGCACAACTGTATGAGGTGTTCAATACCAGTCCACACATACATTATTTTTTAATGAGGGGAGGGAGGGAGACTCATAAAACAGAGAAATCATTTAGCTGGTAAAGCGTTTTATATGTTTTAAACGGCGCATTAATTAAACCAAGTTAGGGAGTTGTACAATAGTTTTTAAAAGGAAGCATTTTACAAGCAATCATTTCTTTCCTTGGCTTCTGTTTTTCCCCGTTCTTGCCCATTTCTTTCAACTACAGGGAAGTGGTATTTCCAGCATCTTTTATTTGAAGGAGCTTCCAAGAAGGGAAACAAAAGTGGGCTAGAAGGAATACCTAGAAATGCAGTCAGAACAGTTCTGCGTAGCTAGCTTTAAGGAAAGGATGGCTTTGCATGGTAAACATTGGACATGCTGTTTTACCTCCAGTCTGGCTGCAGACTTCCTGATGACCTGGCCTTCATAGCCATTAGGGAAGAAACGGGTCATGAGAAGTCCTAGAACTCCTGTGAGGATGTGATAACATAGTGCTCTTAATTTTCTTTTTCTGCAGGTTAGGTTTACTTAATTGTTTTTGAAGAATTTAGACCTATTTTGCCTCCCTCTTTCCTAGGAGTTGCAACTGTGCACCCATGGGTAGTGTGACAGAGGTGTTGCTCTAAGAAAGCTTCACCATCGAAACTGAGACCGAGGACTCTCGTATGCAATCATCTAGTAAGAGGCAGTGGCATATCTTGGAAAAGAATCCAGGCCAGCCTAACCTTTTACTGGGTGGGCCACTCCTAAACTGCTGTGGCTGTCCTGGTGTCAGAATGTCTGGGCGAGCATAACAGAGCCTCTTCCCATATTTCAGTCTTACTAATGTTGATGTTCATAAGGACAGATTTGAAAAACAAACACAGGAAGTGTCTCCCTCCACCTGTGACTGTCATGAAACCGCAGTCGACTTGCAGTTGACTTCTTGGGAAGAGCCAAATTCCTGAATGTTCACTGCAGTAGCGCCTTGCTCTAGGTAGTGCCACTAGCTTTAGTAGTACTGCTCATAAGTAAAACAGAGCCCAGTGTGAATTTGGGTATTTGGCAAGTCTGAAAGCTGAAATTTAGGTGAGATTTAGGGATTGGATCAAGGGGCACATGACAGACCTTTAATAAGACAGAAAAATCTGTTAATTTGCACTGCTGCTTCTTGTGAATACAAGGCATAACCTCCCTGAAGCGAGTCCTCTTGTTGTCTACCTACTGCTCTTTCTAATACTTGGAGATTGCCGAATGCCATATTACAACATAGTTTTGACTATACAGTGCCCAGGTTGGCCCCGTAATAGTCTTCGGTTTTCTGGTTGTGTCACAAAATCCAGTTGCTGGTTCACAATAAATATTCTTGGCTCCGACTTCTGTCAGGAGCATACCTCTGACTTCATGCTGGATTTCTTTCCTTCCCTGTTCCTAAACCACCATTTTCTTCCTTGATTCCCATTCACTTCAGAATAGAATATAGGGTGCTTAGTTGTGATGATGTGTGTTTGGTCACGTATGGAGAGGAACCATTGTGCTGATTTTTATCTACTGTCATATGTATGCGTAGCACAGCAAAAAAAAAAAAAAAAAAGAATTCTTCAGATAACACACACAATGCCTTTTGTGTGCAAGGCCCATGTGCAGTATGCCTTGATCCTGGCTTGCAAATGTTGTAATTACATGGACACCTCTCCGCAGCATGTTTCATTTGGTTGCAGTAGGGAACACCAGGTATTCCCAAATGTGTCTTGTGAACGTGCTCGTCTCTTGTTGCCAGTAGGTAGCCAGGTTTCTACTGACATCCATGCTACGCTGCTTAGTGTGTAAAGGAAAGCCAGTTCACAAAAAATCCTGCCTTTTATAAGACTCTTGAGGAACTGACCAGACACAGGACTTGACCCTCTACTGCCTTATCCTGTAGCAATTGCTGGGTGTGCCAGAAGCTTATGGCGTAGGTGAAAGATGCTCCGAGAACAGCACTGGTGCGTTTTGTACCAGCTTCTGCATTTGTTTATCTCAGTTGTCAGTGAATGCACAAAACCACGAGGCAGTCAAGGAGCAGGTCCTGGTGACACAGGTAATGTTACCTCCTTCCAGCCATACCTGCCTGACTGAAACTCTTGAGGCCGAGGATTCTCTGGCATTGCAAAGAAAGGCCCTCTTCATCTCCATATGGAGAGTGCAGAATAAAAGAGGAATCAGAAATTAGGTTAAAATACCACACTGCATAACACATTATACAACAGGCAGACCTGGAGTTTATCCGGAATTAATGATGTGTTATATTAGCAGAATGCCATCCTGTACTACGTAACACAGTACATTGTTTCATTAATATGAATTTCCTGTACTTTTGTGCCTGCTGAAATGCATGTTTGACCTAATTTCTGATCCAGACATTTGCCTGCTCACAGCCTTGTGTAAGAGCAATAAGTAAAACCTCAAGATTTTTGCCTGCGTGTATGCGCATGGTGTGTATGTTCATTCCTTTTTATAAATAGGAGTTCTGGAAAAGTTTTTGTTCTGGCTTTAGACTGTGACTAGAATTTTAAATTTACAGCTGTCATATATGTTAGATCACCTAGCTTTTTTGCTGACTTGTGTAGAAATGAACTAGATAGTTTGTTGTAATGTACAGTGTTAAAATGTTTCTCAAGTATGTCAATAGTCATACTACTTTAAAAATGCAGTGCAGTCTGTCCCATTCCTTGGGTCAGTACCTGGCATTAAAAAGTGATACTGCTAATATATTTTATTATTATTTTAAAAAAACAGCCTTGTCTTTGTAATTTTTCCTCTGTGGAGAAACACGTTTGGGCTTGTGCCAAAATCATCAGGTTCTGGGTTAGCTTTTGTTCTCTGGTGTCCAGTAAGAAGTCACTGCCCAGTTCCACGAAAGACAGAAACTTACTGTGACACAGTACTGTTAGAGAAACCAAAACTTACGCTAAAATGTGTGGGTAATTATTCAAGCACCTGCATTTTTAGAGCACATTACTCTGTATGAATGTGTATTTATTTGCTTGTTTAATAGGAAGGATGTATGTGTTGGGGTCCAGCTTCAGTTTTTCTCCTGGATGGTCCCAACTTCCATTGTTGGCTTGTGCTTTGCTGGCAAACAGACTTTAGGGTTCACTCTGTGAAATTTTGTTTAGTGAATTTTAAAAATTCAAAATATGCAATTTTGGTATGCAGGATTTTTTTAGGAAATTGTGTGTTCAGTGATTGTTCATGCTTAACCAAGATGTAAAGGAGCCTGTATGTTTTGTAAACATGGAGCAGTCATGAGTCCAAAGTTTCATCTTTATTAATGAAGCTCATTCTGAATAAAATGTTAGCAGGAAAAGAATGATAGCAAGTGAATCCTCTGTTATTGGTTGGTTCCTCTGTTATTTTGCCATCAAATGAAGAGTAGGGAAGGGAATTTGGCAGAATTGCTCCATATTTTATGAGAGGGTGGCTGAAACTCATCACTCAGCATTTTAAGGCAATGTGTAAAGTATGGGTTGTGGTAAATAGTAAAAGGGCATTCATGTTTTAATTGGTGTGGAATACAGCATTATAGCTGATGACTACTAAGCCACAAAACTTTATCTGTTTCAATAAAATTAAAAATTTTAAGTAAGCGTTTTGCTTATGGAAGTGAGGGATTGTTGGCCTTCACTTAAGCTTGCATTGTACAGACTGGTACACTGGTTCCCTGTTCCCTTGAACCTCCCTTCCCAGTCACATGACTGCTGCAGCCATGGGCAGCCAGCTTTATTTCATAGTGGAAATGCTTTTCTGGAGTAGAGGTGGTCGATATTGCACACTGCTTTTGTTACATTCACAGCAGGGCTGAACCAAACCCAAACAATTAATACATGGTTTGAACTCTTCTGTAGGTGTCCCAGAATCAAAAGCTCCAGGCACCAGTCTATTGCATAAATTGAGCCAAGCCTGTGTTCTCTGGATCTTTTCACAACAGTGCCAAGCAGCAGAGGATGTTGCTTCCCCACACATGAGAATGGATCTGTACCCACCATCCACAGCTAAACTAGCCCCAGGGAATGGGGCCTGCTGGCATGAGACGCTTGCGTGAGTACTGCAGGAGATGATACGTGTTGAGTGAACACCTCTCTAGTAAATGCTGGGGTTGAAATGCTTCCTTTATCCCAATTGCACAGAAAGCATGGCTTGAGGTTTGTTTTTTCCAGACTTTTTATGTGGGTGGATGAAGGGGGGAGGGAGGGGGAAGGTACATTGCAGCAAATTAGTCCCAGCAGCATCTGGGAGGCTGTTGAAAGATCTACTGGCCCTGAAGGCAAAGTTTTTGTGAAAGAGCTTCAATAGGACAAGATTGCCTGGAAATGCAGTAGATTTAGAAGATTTAGATGTTAGTGACCTTTCTGGTGCTATACAGTGTTCGTGGGCCTGACAGTTGGGCTTGTTGTGTTCTCTCTCTTTGTCGCTTTACCTCTTGCGTGCTCGTGGCAACAAGCAAAGCTTCGTGCTTCAGCCTCAAGTCGAACAATTTTCAAGACATTTCTTAAGTTGCCCTGAGCATCTCTAATGAAAAAATATTAACTTTCCAAGCTCAGTGAAATTTAATGCTTAATGAATGTTCAGAAAATGCATTTTTCAAGCATTTCCTTGTGCTTCAATATATTTTTATTGCAGTTCTAAATCCTGTAATTTTTTGTGCTAATCATGTTCCTGCATATCAATTCAAGGGATTAGTTAAGATCCACAGGCAGAAGAAAACATTTCCCATCCATCCCACAGTCCCCCTTCAGATCTGCATGAGTCTGTTTTCACTCTCCTCATCCATTTCACACAGGAGCACATAAGCATGGGGATGAAATGGGAGTTCGTGGGCATGCACGCAGCACCTACACATACAAGCACAGGGACGCATTCCCGTGCTCGGGGAGGGCATGCACACAGCACATGCTCATGTATAGTCGACAGGGGTCAAAGGGGCTGGTAAAAGAGCCTCAGGCTCTTCTGTCTTAGGAAGGTCATGTACTTTATGGTGCTGGGTTAGCTTGGTAACATGAAGTTTTGTTATGGCTACCTGGATTTCCTGTGGGATTGAGTTGCCACCCCCTCTGAGCTGTCTCCTGCAAACCAACTCCTACTGCTGTTGGATGGAACTCTCCGCTCCACAGGTGACACCTCTTCTGGAGTTCAGGTGAGGAACCACACATTCCTCTGTCCCTCCAGTCTGGAATAGCCACCCAAAAGGGAACAACCAGATGCCTGGTCTTCCAGTTTATAAGGAGTTTGTAAGACCAACTGGAGTTCTTTTGAAACAGAACTGCATAGAGCACTCTTTGAGTGCTGGAAGGCAACATACAGACTTGGCCGAACTGGTTTGAAAGAGTGACGACTGGTTGGAGAAAGAAAGGACACCTGAAAATGAGCACACTGTTAGACACTAGCCTGGAAATTCAGATCTGTATGTGCAAAAACATCTACTGGGCATGTTTTGCAGTGGCCTGCTTATGTCATTTCTTTCAAATTGTATCTCAAGAATGTCACTGAAACTCCAGATCTTGCTTTTCCTTCAACACCTTTGATCTGGGAAGCAGCCTATTTCAAAACTGCAGTTTTCTACCTCACTGAAACACTTAATGGATGTACAGAAGTTTTGTAGGGTGCTGAATTATTACTGAAGCTCAGGACTTGGACTAAAGTTGAACAGGAATTCAGTGGGGGAAAACTGGGATAAAAAAGCAAAGTCTTTAATTCTCAGTGTGTGCAGTTGAGTCACATTGTTTAAAATAAAAACTTTGCATGCATGTCTCCCAGTACAAATAATGAAGTTGACAATGTTGGTAATGCCAAACAGCTGAAGACAGGACTTAAGGAACCTATTAGATCTTAGAAGCTGAAAACAAAAGAAGTGGCTATTTGGTACAGTTACTGCACTCCAAAGAAATAGTAGTATTAGGTTAGGGGTCTGTAGCTTTCTGGCTTGGTTTTCAAGATTAAGTAAAAAAAACCCCTGAGCTGAGAAACCCGAGTGGTTTCAGGCTGAAGGTTATTTACATTTCTGTCTTGAGAGTTATGAAAAGATGAGTGTGTGTTGTCACTGCACTCATCAGTTTGGGAAGCATTGCCCTATGGATGCCTGCATGCCCTGACTGGGTCTGAATCACTGGGATTTGCATCCGCTTGAGAGAAATCTGGATGTGCCTCAAGATGTTAAAAAAATACAAACAAAAAAACCAGAAAAATCATCTTCTGCAAGATGGTTTGAATTCAGGTGTCATTGTAAAGTGTGTGATCTCACTGAAGAATTTAAAAACAGTGGTGAATCTTACAAGACTGTCGAAGCAGTCTGTCATGTGGTAGACGTGGGGCTGGCTACAAGCATAGCAGGGAGATCAGTTCCCAAGTATGGCCAATTTGCTGATTGAATTGCAAATTAATAATTTCTCGCCTAAATTTTTTTGAATAATGGTTGCAGATATTTCTCAAAGATTTGCTTAAGGAATGTATTTAAATACTTGGGACATGATTCAGAAAATATGCTAACTGAGAAAGCACCGAAGTATTAAATCTGAGGAAGCCAAAGAGATTCAGTCACAGATGATTAAATGCTTTCTTGAACAGAGGTGGACTTTACATTCAAGTGTTTGTTTCTTGATGCTTGGCTAGTGTGCACAATTCTTAAGGAACATTTGAAGTAAAAAGCTGTGCTTTGGGGAAGACTTTATTTTGAAATTTGAAAGTATATTGACTAGGAGAGGCTCTTTAATACCCCAAGGCAGCTGTTTTCAATCATTTGAGTCTAAAAGCTTGTATTTCTGTAGCTCCTATTTTTAATTGCTAATTGCAACATAGCTGAGAATTCTTAATTTATGGTGGAAAACCCCACAACCTTGCAGTTCAAACCCACACCAAAACCCACCTTAGGAATCCAGTACAATTATGATTTAAAAAACTTGGGAGCAATAAACTGAATTCTAATCACTTCTTTTCTGCTATCGTGAAATGCTGAGGGATTTGCTAAACCTACAGGTTGATAAAACTGAATCCCTGCTTAATGGTTGTATTTGCTAAACCGGCTAACAGCAATGGATATATAGTGTGTTCTTTCTTTTTGACCTCCCCTGGTTTAGAGAAGACAAGATTTGGACAGTTGTAGCTGGATTGAACAGCGTGATAAGAGTTGTAAAATGTTACCAGCAAGGAGTGTGGTTTTGTGATAAACAAAGGATTGCAACACTGAATGTCTTTCGGCAGCCATCCAGGCAGAACAAGCATGCAGCAACTCCAGCAAACCCCTGGGATCGAGAGAAATGTCAGGAGTAGTGCATAAACAAGGATATTTTTTAATACCATAGATACTATCTGTTATTGTCGATGCTTGACATCTTTGAGTTGCGGTTCTTTCTTTTGTCCCTTGTAACAAGCAGCCTAAAAATCACTCTGTACTGCTTCCTTAGGAGCGTGCTGTCTCCTGTTTCCTCTTCTTCAGCCCTTTGTTTGGGCCGTGCTGTTTCCCTACAGATTTGCAAGGAGAAGCTTACCTTTGTATGTGTGAGTGACCGCAAATTTCTACTGCATTTTCAGTGATGAAAATGGTAACGAAGTCTTCACAGAAACAGGAACTTCTCCAGGGCTCGAGAGTCCTATTTGCAGTACCCTGTTATCTGCTGTTATTATCATAGGTCCTCTCTAAATCAGTATTTTGGATTATTGTTTCTTTAATATAGCCCAAGTATTTTTGAAAAAAGCAATAGCAGAACAAGATAAAGCAACTTGGAGACTAGAAATTATTTGCACAATCTGATTTTTAAGATTGGATCATTAACATGAATGGATTTTTTTTGTTTGTTTGCTTGCTTGTTTTTTCAGTGGTTTTCTTTTTTTTTTTTTTTTTGTTCTGTTTTGTTTTGTTCAGTGTATCAGTTACATTAATTTTGAGATTCCACTTCCTTTGGTGAGGGAGGGAGATAAGGAAAAAGAAAATCCATATTCATGGCTCGGATTAGATCTGCTGAGTTCCAAAATGTGTGTAAGTGCTTCTGTTTTGTAAAACCTCATGAACCTCCTAACAACTGAAAACTTCAGTAGCACCAAAATCTTAACGAAATGTCACGTGCTGCCTATTAAGTTTAAAATGCCTGCTGAAATGTGCAGAGCCTGGACTTTTTGGCTGTCGAGTACAGAGAGCACTGTATGTGGAATTAGTTGTGACTGTCAGTTCTCCGAGACCAAACTTGAGTCTTTCGCCTCGTTTAGAGCTGTTAGCAGGCTTGGGCTCTGAGGCTCTGTCATATGTCCTAGATGCAGTGGCAGCCCTAACTTTAGAGATCTAAAGCAAGCAGCCTTTGGTAAGGAGACATTTACAAATTTTGAGGGCAAATTATCCACCTCCTTAAGAGATTGTTAAATCCTTGGCTTGGTCAGTGACTCACCTTTTTCCAAAGGAAATGGAAACTTGGTTAAATCGTCCAGGCTCTGTCCTACCCTGCTGTTCTTGCTTGGTGGCCCACAGGAAGGAGGTATCCTGGGAGGGGTGTTGAACCAGGTGATGGGATGTGACCCACCACAAATCTCTGTTGAAGCTATGGCCCCGTAAGTGCATACCTCAGATAATGCTCCTTGCTGGAATGACCCAATGTGACATCTCTGGTAAGAGCATAGGGTTCCTCTGCTGTAGATAGGACTTTTAAGCTTTAAAGGAGACTGTAAAATTCTGCAAGATTCCTTCAGCTTTCTAAGTTGACAGAAATGTAAAGCTCTTCTGGCTGTCAGGTGCTCTGCAAGCTGGAGGACGTGCTCTTCTAGTCAGCTTCAGGTGAGGAAAGTCCCAAAGTAACCTGCCTCGTGGCAGGGCACTGTGTCTGATGCTGCACTGAGGGTTATCGTGCTGCTCAGATGCTGTTTTGTGTAGCCTTTAAAAAGCATTTCTCATCCTTCTCCTCCTCCCCCACTCTCTTTTTGCTTCTAATTGTTATGGAAAAAACAAAAACAGACACTAAGAAAAACAAAAAGAAGAGTAATGCTGATCTTCATTCAGGCCACGTTTATACCATCTGTTCTGTATCTATTTAAACTCTATTGGGAGAAAGCAGAGGTGCCCCTGAATTTCAGCTATGCTCCAAATGAATCCCAATGGGCTTCCTGTTTCGGAGACTAAACCTTGCTAAGCAGAGGACCTCTGAGAAGAAAATTTTTTTTTAAGTCCCAGGAGTGAGCAGATGCAGCCGGTGGTTGCTGGAAAGGGCAGAGGGAGCAATGTCAGTCCTTGCAGCAAGGTATTCTCCCTGTGCTTCGAGACCAGCAGGCTGGTGCAGCACAGGGCAGCAGCGGGAGGGCAGGACTGGCTGCACACCACATATATTCTCTTGGGGTGCTGCTTGACAGCTTCCCAATGTGTATTTTGAGTTGCTTGCACTTGGTATCCGGTTAAATTACTTCAGCTACTGTATCCCTGATTGCTCCAAAGACAATGCAAGTGAGCTGTAATCTAAAGCAGACATGAAAAGCTCATCCCACAGGGCCTGTCTTTGCACTATCCCCATTAGCAAAGGTTTCTGTATTACTAGGGGAGATAGAGAGGAGTGAGGATGGTTGGATGGTTGGGGTTTGTTTTCTTTTTTTGGTGAAGGCAAATAACCTTTGACAGGTGTTAAAACAAAAAGGCAAAGGAAAAATACTGAACAGTCTTTATGTCAGCTGAAGTGTCCTCAGCATAGCTTTGAAGTGAGAGCTAGTTCTCTCTCTTGATGCCAACTTAGAAGATGTGTGTATTGATTCACATACTTAGTGTTTTAATTAAAACAAGAGCTGAATGAAGGCTTGTCTCTTATTTTAAGAATAGTTGCACCAGAAGCTGGAAGGTTGAGTCTAGCCTCAGGCATACAGGTATTACATGGCTCTCCTAGAGCTCTACCACTGTCTCTGCTCCTTGTTTTACACTCTGTTTTACACGGTCCCTTGCCTTCCCCAGGCTCCCTCCCCAGTCCTCATTAATTATATTCTAGCTAAATAAGCAGGCTGGCAGTGTTCAGTGGCTGTGAGCTGAAGTCCTTGATGTGTTTCAGAAGCAAGAACATTTATCACTTGGTTTAGGTAACTTTCCCCTTCTTTTCTCGTGAAGGGCCAAGAAGCCTTTATAGATACAGCACCTGCTGGGCCACCATGTCAAAACCTTGCCAAATATTTATTTTATAAGTGTGAAATCAAAGTGCTGGATAAATCAGAATGTCTGGAGAAGCATTCTTTGCTTGCTATGTCTGCCCTAGTAGGTGTCTCAAATACTGCTCGGTTTCTAACCACCCCCTTCTCCTGCCCCTGTTTTAATACACGGTACTTCTGTAGGTCAATCTCTGTAGTCTTGTCTTTTGTTTAGGTGGAAATGCCTCTTTAATGAGAGCAGTTCAGACACATTGGCTATGATTAAAATTCTTCAAAACTATTTTCAACAGACTAGTGTGTGCTTTTTTTAAAATACAAGAAGTAAAATTGGCTGGGACATTCACTGATCAGTTCCACTGAGAGCTTTAATAGAGTTGCGCAGTGATTAAGAAAGACTGAGATCCTCAGCCAAGTTTCAGATGGGTGGAGGTGACATTCAAGTGGTCCATCAGAAAGCCACTATTGCAAGCTTGTGAGAGAGAGGGAGAAAAAGGAATGGTTTGCACTCCCCTTCTTTCCCTGGCCAGCTCTACCTTTACGAGTTTGGTACAACTTTGGTCTTGGCTTAGGTACAAATCTCTGTCCTTCAGGACAGGACCTGCTGTGACATTTCCCTGTGAATGCTCTGTGATGCCTGAGTGCTCATGCACACTCATGTCTATGCTCATGTGTGCAGATGCTCTCTTACCCCCTTAACTTACATACATCCTTACGAATATGGAACTAATGGGCTACTGGTATTAATGAATGTAAATCCAGTGACTACAGAGCACCTCTGAGGAATTACAACACCCAGAGAGAAGACCAGTAGAGATAGATAACTTTTTATATTCACCAATCTCTGAAGTTTAAAGTCAGTGTATTATTCTGAGCAGAAGTGCAGCTTATTTTCCTTATAAATCTTCCATTTTTTTAAGCCTGATTTCCTGTGGAAATGAGACATACTCACACATACTCTGCATCTGTATGTCCCTTTCCACTGACCTTTCAAACCAGATTTAACAGTGATAGCTATCCAAAAGATAATTAAATTTCTGTTTTGATGATGTGTAGGTAGAACACTAGAGGGAAGAGGGAGACAGATCCTGTTAGTCCCAAATATTTGATGAAGCTGCAGTGTGTACTTGAGTCTCATTATAAAGACCATTTGGGAGATAACCCCCAATAAAACACTCAAGCAGAAGAAAAACTCAGATTGAAACTTGCAGTGAGCAGTAAGACAGTATAGGAAATTAGATTTTATTTTTGCTTCTTTTCATGCAATTCCTTTTCTTTTGAAATGCAGCCTCTTCTAGCATTTTATACATATATTTTAGTCTTGAGTGATGAATTTAAGTGGCACTGGTTGCCAATATACAGCCCAAGGCAAGTGGAGTTTTGCCGTCACCAGAAGCTGCATCTCTTCATTAGTGGAGTCATAACACAGCTTTCATGACATCACTTTAAACAACTAAGCAATTTCACTGAGATGGGGACAGATACCAATTGGCAGAACTGTAGAGGCACATCATCAAAGGGAAATGCCTGGTAATGATGTGTCTGACTGGGTTTTATTAACAAAAGCAAGGAAAAACCATACAGTGCTCTGTTGTTTGTGACAGCATAGTAAATATGGTTGGTTTAGCTGGGATGAACTCGGAGTATAAAATAAGTTAGGTGAGGTAACATGTTTTATTACTTGAAGCAATAAACAGAAAATTAATGAATTACTGTGCCCACAAGCTCCCCTTCTTCAAGGCTGCAATAAGACTGGCCAACATCAAAACTAGGTACAGGTGATTTAGTTATGCCATTTACTCAGGTACTTGAGAGAGTAAGAGAGATACAATCTATGGAGGAGAGGAAATTTTGTTGAAGGCAAGGAGAGCTTTTAGCCAAACAGAACAGGTAGAGAGTGCAAGAGACAATTTCACTAGTGAAAAATTAAAGTGGTTAAGGGAGAAAAGGCCTGAGGGAGACTTTATAATTTGGCATGAAATACAGATACTCAGTAGATCGCAGATGAAGAAATTTCAGGATCCAGTATAGCTGTTAATTCCAAAGCCAGATGGAAATATTCTCTAATAGCAATGTATTTTTTTCCCCTGTGCTATCAACAGGCAGGCATAGTGGACATTTCCAGTGTCTTTAAACCAAGTAATACCAAATAGGGCTTCTGAGTAAAGCTCGATATAAGGGCATTTGGTATTTTCAGTTGTGTAAGTCTCATATAAGGCAGATTTGTTCAAAGACTTGGTACATTGCTTCAGTGAATAAAAGCCTTTCATATGTCATCGAGCTGTCTAGAATAGCTTAAAGAGTGCAAAGCAGTGAAAACACATGTGGGGAGCAGAAATTGTGTGTCAGCAGTTACCGCTTCAGACAGATGGAGGGTGAGAAAGAAAGAAAAAGACTGAACTGGGCTTACCTAGGGGTTGAATAACCATTAGGAAATGCAGACTACCCTGAACCCTGCACTTGTGTCTGTCCCAGACTGCAATGCTGGAATCAAGGGCTGCATCTCCAGTGTGAGAGTTACACGTGTCACGGTGCAATGTGTGTGAGCATCTGGCAGCCGTAACTTGCTCCGCGTTGGTGTAACAGGCAGGTTTGCTCTGCTGAGCTCGTCTTTTGGTGGGATGTTTCTCTACTTCTCTGAGTATAAAAGGAAAGCAAAATAGGGCCAGTTGTAGTGATTCTGCTGCTGGGCTTCCTCTCCATTGCCAGTGCAGGAAGCTGGGAGGAGGCTCCCTACAAGAAATGGAGTGAGGCAACAGCTGCACACAAAGGTATGAAAAATGTTGTTTCATCAAAACCACCCCCTTCCTACCAGCTGAAGGCATTATAAAAGATTGCTGGTAGCTGAAGTCTTATGCAGGAAGACAGGTTAAATTATCGCAGTGTTCTTCATGGCCTCCCAGGCAATGAATCAGTGAAGCAGTGAAGTGGGTTGTTGCTTTCACCATGGAGGAATTCATCACGGTAGCCAAATTAATGACTGCTTTTCAGAAGTTTCTCCTGGTATCTGAAGGACTGATTTGCTGTCTGCTGTTTGTTATCTGTGGCAGTTTTAAGTTTCACCGAGGTGAGTATATTGCTTTGTGTGTTTAATGCCTGAATCCAGCCTTCCTAACCTTGATGATGTCCATTGCTTTGGTTTCTTCCTTCACTGGGCTTGATGATGATATCACAACCATTTACCCAGCTAAGAGCCGGTTCCTCATTTTGCCTTGTGGCTACATTAGAGTGATTGCCTCTGCCCCTTCGAACGGGCACGCTTGCAAGTTGACCTTGGGGAAGGAGCAGTAAGGCTGCAGTGTTTCACTGGTATTTTAGGTGCTGTGTTTGAAGATGTAGCACAGGGCTCTTGGTGGCACTAGGGAAGGGGAACAAAGCGAACAGGTTGGAGGAGTGGGTGCAAATGAGCTTGTGAAGCCCTGACTGGAAGGCACAGCACTGACTGGCCGAGTTGCGCACACATCCTGAGCTGGGCTTAGATTATTGCCAGCACTATCCTGGCCTGGGGCTCTTGCAATTTTTTTCTCTCTGTGCTTTTATCACCTTCTACAAGCTGAGAGCTGTGGGGCTGCTGTTGGAAGGCTGCCAGGACAGGGGCTGCCTGCAAAATGCAGTGGGTCAAATTAATCCTTCAGGAAACCTTACTGAGAAGAAGAGTGTTGGCTGTGTTCCCTGGCATGGCTGAAAAATATATTAGTAGAATAAATACAGTGGCGTGGCTGACAAAGTATATTCAGCGGTTTTCACTCTGACACTATCTTTTACCCAAATATCAAGTCTCTTAACTCATACAAATTAATTTGAATCTTCCATCAACTTTGTATACAGCTTTTGCTGCTGAGGCATCTGGATACAGGGTCTTGTCTCCAAGTCTGCTGTGTGCAGGACAAACGAGAATCCCTAGACTTCAACAATGAGGTGTCTCCTTCACTCAGTGACCCCCAGCTCTCCATCCTACCTGTATCTGAGAAGAACTACAAAACAAAACCAACCTAAACAACCCAACCAAAAATGTGGGGGCTGTAATTTAGAACATATTCAGGGGCATCAAAACACTCACATAAGTAAACAAACCAGTGTTTTCATCCACTTCTGCCCTGGTTAGAAAGCCAGGACAATTGCCTCTGGCATGCAAGAAGCTCCCAAGATGCTGTTCAGCTCAACAGCCTAATTAATGTGTCTCCAACCTAATTAGTTGGTCAGAGGTGCAGGTGAGCACTTTAATTGCACCAATGTATCATCACTTTTGACCAATCCTAGTCATGTCTACACAAGGAGAACAATGCAACTTGTGCAGATTTTTGTGGCGGCTGTACAAGGAAGGTGGATAAATCATGGAGGCCTCATTCTGCCACCCCTGTGCTCACAGAGCGAGATGCCATGTCAGGAGAGGGGTTTGAAGCGCCGGAGCTAACAGTGAGTGAAATACTCTCAGCATGAGTGAGTGTTCCTGAACAGCAGATTAGCACACTGACCCAAGCGCTTATCTAAAATTAAGCATTTTCCTCTACTTACACCCTGACATTCTTGTCTCCAATTATGTTTGTTTTGTTTGCTTTTCCTTTTTTCTCTGTGTATGCAAATGCTGATGAGAGAAGTCTACACAGAGACCAAGGAACGGGTAAGGTCTGAGTAGCACACTAAAATAAAAGCTTGGGTGGAGTTCAGGTGTTAAATCTATATACTTTAACTATTATTGTCTTCAGCTGGGTTTGAAGTACTAATGTACTGAGGCAAGAAAACAAATTTACAATGGCTTGCTTAGAAGTTCCTTCTCCAGGAAGAGCTAGAATAAGCAAAACATAGCCTGAAACAAGGCCAGATTCCCTTGGAACTTACTGAAAGGGATCTTGTTGAAATCAAAACAGTTGTGTTCTAATAAATTAATGCAGATCCCATTTGGCATGGGGCTGCTGAAGGCAATCCACAGGCAGACACTCAGTCCCAAAACTGCATTGCAGAGGTGCACAGTGCTGGCACCCCAGCAGGACCAAATTCACTCGTGTGACCACTGGTTTTGCGGGGGCAGCAGCTGCTGACATGGCACCTCTATGTCAGTCTCCTGCCACACCATCCAAGCAGGGCTCTTCTTTATCAGACTTCCCAGAACTGGGGAATCCTGTGTCTGCTGGCAGTGTGGTTGGACAAAAGGAGCAGGGCTGGAGTGTTGTAGTGCTACAGCTGAAGCAACGGGAGGGTGCAGACAACTGCTGGTGCAGTAGCCCCTGTGTCAGGGTCCCTCTTCACCCTCTAGCTCCACAGCAGCTGGGTTGGTTTACCAGGAGACCAGTAGAAGCAAAGTAGGAAATCAGGCTGTAGGTGTTTTCCCGTGGCTGACAATCTGTTGCACTAAAAAAATTATTATTTGCCTATGTTAAAAGCCAGTTTTGAGGGGAGTGTTAAGATTTCAGCTTCCTCTGCTGGCAAGTTTGGAGGAGTGGAGGTGACTTTGCTAGCATATGTGGGCACCTGAAAGCTGCAGAGGAGCTAAGGGTAGCACGGCTTCTTGACCTTGCTGATAAGCATGTGGCATTTTTTGTAGGCATAAAATTGAACGGAGCAGCTCCCTGCTGGCACTGAGCTTTCTCTGAGATGCCTGATCACCGTGCCCTGCTCACATGCTTCTGGCAAGGGTAATCAATAACGCTAAGGGCTGCAAAAATATTTCCCTCAAAGGTTAGATGGGTGTTGGTGTTCTCTTTATAGGCAGAGAGGTTCAGCTGCTGGGGTCACATGTCTGCTGAACAGAATCAGTACTGGAGAGCTGCCAGGTGAAGATGATATGTTCCTCCATCTTGTTTTCCATGAGTGCCCCATACTTTGCCTTTTGAAGGAACGAGGCATACCTGTAGCATCAGGATATTTGGATGAAACTGAGAATCAGGCTAGATGGTCTAATTATCCCTGCTACCTTCTATAAGGTTCTATAATGCTGCATTTTCAAGATGTAGCATAGGCTACTTGTTTAAACCTGAAAGAAAAACCCACCACTACCAACCCTCCATATGGCACCTCCTGAAGACCTTGTGCAACAACTATCTTAAAGCACCTTTTTAAAAATATGTTCAGGTGTTGTTTTTAAATGAAGTCTCTGACCTTGATCACTTGAGAATATATAGCTGAATTAAAAATGAACTGCTAAAAACTTGTTTTAAATATTACCCAGCTTTTCAGAATATGGCTTAAATTAAAACTGCATATATATTCAAAATTGAATTGTATATTAATATATCAACATCAACCCTGTATATTAATGTAATTAAAACAACCCTTTCATTGCTTTGGAAATTATTTAACAGTTGACAAGTTCAAAGGTGAAAGAAAGTAAAAATTTCAGTCAAACATGGTTTTGCCCTTTACTTTGGTAATGTAGTGTTAGTAAATTGTTCCTCTTGTGTGCCTGTATGGTTTTAGTCAAACAGGAAGTATGATGGAAGTATCATGTCAGAATTGGGTAAATTTGCTAATAACATGTATTCCTTGAAAGTTTGTGAAATAATAATAATAATAATGATAATAATAATAATGATGATGATGATGCCACAATTAGATGTTCTTTCATGTTTATCCAAAATCTATGTGTAAGTTCAGATATAGTGCAAGCTGAGGCATATTTTATAAACGTCCATGTGTATAAACAGACACTGATATATGTGCATGTGCATATATACATGTGTGTTTATCTTTAATGCTACATATATTGAAAAATATCACATGGCATTGCTTGAGAAGCCTCTGCAATGCAGAATAGTTTCTGTAAGGTTATAAAAGACTCATAGGGAAAACTTTGCAAAATCCTTTCATCTGAAATAATCACAGAATCATCATAGATTCACAGAATGGTTTGGGTTGGGAGGGACCTTAAAGATAATCTTGTTCCAACCCCCTGCTGTGGGCTGGGACACCTCCCACTAGACCCGGTTGATCAGAGCCCATCTAAGGTTGGAGATTTTGCTCTTCAGATTTTGCATCTCACCTCAACATGGAGCTTTTCAGTTTTGCAAGGAGCATTCTCTCTCTGCTCTTTCATTCCTTCATGCATGCACACATATGGATGGATATACCTTCTGATAGGAGGTGACTCCAAATTACTGGATAGCTGTACTCCAATGTTAAAAGAGCATCTCCTTATCCCTTTCATCTTGGAAATAATTTCATGTGAATGTCCTGAGCAATATATGCACGTGAAAATCTGGAGGAATGCTTTGTAACAAAGCTGGATGAGCATTACTGTAGACCACATATTACCTGTGAGTACCCCACTGTATTTTCAACCATCCTTTTTTTGCTCAGCAGGAAATTATTCAGAGGTATCTCAAAGCCAAAAGCTGTGGATCAATAGAGATTCATGTGGATCATATGATTCTCTATTGAGAGATCACATGGATATGGTTTCTTTTTCCTGATCAATTATTTTTTTTTTGATTAAAAAAAAGCATTTGTTAGTACTGCACTCTTAAGATGATTGTTTTTGCTTCTATTCCTTTGACTAAATATTTGAGGGAAGCAGGCACAAATAGATACTCCTGAACTCATTATGTATTTAAGAGAGTGTCCTGGTTTGCGAGGACAGGGTTAATTTTTGCAGTGGCCGAGAGGGCCCATGGCTGGGACCCAGACGTGTTTCTGTACCACCTCAGGTAATTTTCCAGGGATGGAGAAAGGGATCCCTTCTGGGTCAGTGTAGTGTGGTGAAGGGAGAGGTTGGGTATTGTCAGGGGTGAGAACTCGTATGCAAATCCTCTGTTTCTTGCACACCTTTGTTATTAGTATTGTTGCTGTAATTGTTCATTTTCAGATCTCATTGCTGTTTCCAGTAAATTGTTCTTTTCGTCACCCATGATCTTCACCTTTTGTGGCTCCAAATCTCCTCTCCATCCTGCTGCAGGGGAAAGGGAAGAGGGAGGAGGAGTGAGTGAGTGAAGGGCATGTAGTTTGGAGAGTCTCAATGGGAGCACTAAATTGGGGAGTACCATTTCTAAACCATGACACAGAGCAACTGGGGTAGTTTCCATTGCCAGCTGAATGCAAGTGACACTTGCACATTTCTGTTGTTCTGTTGTTTAATGGAATCCTCCTCTTCAGCTACAACACTTGGATTTTTTCCCCTCAAGCTTCTTTAAAGTACAGGTGCTACCAGAGCACCACATTTTCACTCTTACAGCCCATAACCCCTCAAGAGCACTCAAAACACTGTAGAGGAATAATTGGCATGCCCAGGTTAGTTGCATTACTTGTAGCTGGGACCTGAAAATATGCAAAATGTTCTGTGGGAGACTTTATACTGGGGTCTTAACAGGTAAAAAAAATTAGGCTGTGGGGTTTGGAGACAGAGAGGTTGCTGGGAAAAGGGCACTGCAGTAAATCAATTATGCACACAAATGGTTACCTAAGCTTGTAACCTAAACTGAGTTGCTGGGATTTCTTACACTATAGGAAGTTGTGTAACATATCTTTCTTTATCCTCTCTGTGGGTCTTTCATTATTTTCCCTTCACCTGCAGCATGGCAGTTCATTTTTCTATGCTTATTGTTGCCACCTCATGCAAGAAGAAAATACATAATTTCCAGGGTAATCTTGTGTGGAGGACCAGGCATAAGCAGATAAACATATTTTATTCTCGAACACTGACTGTTGCAAGAGGAAAGTTGTTAATGGAAGAGAGGGTCCTGTGGAGATGGGGCGGCCCTGTTCTGAGCCAGCTTCCTTTTCTGCCTTGAGGCTTGTGCTCAGCATGCCTTCACTGACTTCCCCTCACCCCAACTCACTTCCTGGAGGGCTCTAAAGAGCTGTCTGTGCATGCACAAACAATGTAATGTGAATGGTATGAAAAACCTATTTTACATAAGAGGTGTGCACCAGATAAACTAGAAAAGGAAGTGGATCGGTCTCTTTCTCTCTTTCTCTCTCTCTCTGTTGACCCCAGATTTGGACTATCCATGGTGGCAGGACCAACATGGGATCTAAGAACTGGTGATCTTTTCCTTCTCTTTCTCCCTTTTCCATCTTAATTTCTCTCCTCCCTTGCTTTGTCTTGGCAAAGTGCAACTATCATATTCTTATCCTGTACTCTATACCGAAGTTTGCTGTGAGGATTGGGAGCATGTTAAAGGTAATTATAAAAGTTGAGAGCTTGTTAGCCAACACTTCTCTGATTAAATAGTGGGCTAGTTCCTGGAGTTAAGGCAACTATATAAAAAAAGATATGAGATCCCTGACACGTGGACTGGTGTCTTTGTTCAGCCTGATAAGAATTTATAATGAACAGCATACCCCCTCCTGAGTGGGCCGTGACATCCTGCCCATGCAGTTTTGGCCACCATGCAGAACAGTGCAGGTCCAGAGGGAAAACCACCTGTAAACTAAATGATTGACATCCATCCAGTGACATTTCCCACAACAGAGACTGTCAGTTGGAGAAGTGCTATGCAACTGTAATTCATCCTTGGAAGGGTTTGGGTAGAGTCTTGAAAGCATCCACAGCTGTGGGGTGGAAGTGAATGAATATTGGGCTTCTCCTAAGCACTGCTGTGCTACAGGGCTTATTTGGGCTGTATTTGCAGCCTGCGTGGTTTCACCCGACCAGCTGGAGCTGTACCCCCTGTTTTTAGCCATAGGCACCCAAGCTCTGCTCCTTTTGTAGCCTGCACAGAGGAGTCCTGCTTATGGTCCATCCAGAAAGCTCAAGGATCAGATAGCACCTCTCTCATTCCTTGCTTGTAAATAATCCAGGAGAAACAGTGTTTACCTCTGGGTTTAAGAACTGATCTTATTATGGTGTCTGCAGATGGGACTGATTGCAAAAGTAAGCTGGATGTATAAAACCAAGGATGCCCTTCTGGCCTGTCAAAGCAACAGAGAAGCTGCCACCTAGAAACCATCAGGGATGTGTACCTTTCTGTCCTGTTCTGAAACAAAGGACAGGTACTCTTCTGTCAGCTTTTCTGTGAGATGACTTTCTGTGTATTGATTTTATGACCTTTCAACTGCTGTCTCTCAAGTCTTCTACACTGACAGCATTATGAAGATCAGCTGTATGGTCAGAGCTTGGAAAATGTTTATATCTTCAGTTCTTTCTGAGTCAGAAGGGTTCACAAAATCCTTGGGGCTGAATGATGATACTATTTCTCACCTCTGTACTTCACAGGTCAAATTATTGCAGCTGCTCAGAGAATTGGAAGAATTCAGGCCAGAGAATTAGCCTTTATCATCCATTTCTGCTCTTAGTGAAGTTAAGGGGAAATTCCTTCAGGATCAGAGTGGCTACCGTTTGTGCACATTCGCTCATGCACTCACCTGCTGAAACCTGGCTGTATGCCACTATGTTGAATTCTGCACCTAAAAATAGATTTCTTTGCAGAAACAAGGGGCTTGCTTTGTTCACATTTATTCCTTTTTCCCTGACTGATTGTTTCTGTCTGTCAGCAGCAACAAAGCCTCATTGTTTTGGTGCTCCAACTGGGACGCATTAAATGGACCCTGTTTTCAGAAACTGCTGAGACTCCAAGCCCTTGAGATATTTGCCCATTAGAGTGCTTCACCCTGGATAGCCCAAAATGGTGGCAGTTGCACCTTCCCTTCTTAGTAATATTTGCTTTCGATGCAGTTTTCTGCAACTTAATGATTTAAGCCCACCTGGTTTGTGATTGCTGGGGAGAAGAGACAGTAGATTGCTCTTCAGATACTCATCTTAGCATCTTGTAGAAAACACTGCCACTTTTTAGCCAAGTGATCTCTCACTTTTGTTCATTCTCATCCTGCTGACCGTTCATTCTCCATTCACCAGGCTCACAAACAACCTCATTTTTCACACCTACTTCTCCATTTGTTGACACTTTGGGCTCCTGCCCATTGCTCTCCCTCAGCAGCAAGCTCATTCACATTCCATATTCAAAACCCACAACATGATTCATTGAACAGCAAAGTGCTTTTGCTGTGCACTGTTTGTCTGAGACTGACCTGAAGGATGACATTATAAATGAGCTCTTACATCTGAATTGCTTTGTCCTGATTAGCAAAGTCAGTAGAAAATGGCAAGGAGCGTTTGGTCTTGAGTGGGATCAGCTGCTTTTCCAAAGTTTCTCTACTCATTGATCTTATGTCTTTCCTTCCCTCTGTTACACGGGGTGTGTCACTTTTAGTTTTTGGGCTCCCGAGGGAGCTTTTTGAAAGGACAGTTTACTACTGATGACTTTCACAAAAAAAACCCCAAACCAAAACCCCAACTAAATCCTAAACCAGCAGAACTGAAGTGGGATTCACTATGAAAAGAGGGAGATGAACTGGACACTGGAAATGTTGTAAACCATGAGAATGCTGCAACTTTAATTTTGCTGATTTGAGAGGTTCCGGACTGTGCATTTATGAGATCATTAAAATTAAAGGGGAATATTCACTCCTCAGTAGTAGAATTCAACTTAAAAACATCACAGTGTTTTCTAAATTCTTCGTTGGTCATTCAGACCAACATTTCAAATCCAGATATGTGACTAATTTTGATCCATGTCACCAAAAGGGAAGAACCAAAGATCAGTCTGATTTTTGTCATCCACAGATTAATGTGAACATGTTGCCCCAGTGAGCTGTTTGTTTTTGTGTATTTACTCAGCTTTCTTTTAATTTCAGTTGTATTCAGTATCCATGCCATCAAAATCTCAGTCATGACCATTGACTACTGCTGATGTCAACATCAAGATTTATAGAGCTGCAAAATACTACTGTGAGGGCTAAGACTTTTTTTTGAGACATAATGAGTCTCAGTAGACATCATAATAGAGATTATTAAGTCCTTTATTACATACAGTAATTATTGTTGTCGTGCGGAACTTCTCAGCTTGTGACATAAAAGTGGTGCTTTTTCAGAGTAATATTAAGGAAAATGAGTTTAAATTTGAGATCCAGAAGAAAACCATTCTTAAAAATGATCAGAATAGCTCGTGAGCTTTCCTAGTACTTGTTATTGTTCACTGATATGAATGAAACTCTGGAGTAATACAATTGGCTGATGAAGAACAAAGGTTTTTTCTGTTATAGAAAAAAATGAGAGACGGGAGTGGAAGCTGCATACAGATATAAACATAGGTGAAATAAGTATTAAACTTATAGTGTCCTAACACTGTTGGAAATTGGGACTTTTTTGGTTTTAGTAAGTGATAGTTAAAGGTATAACCAGGCTTTGGTGGAGTGGAGTAATGGCCTCAAGAAACCACTGGAATTCAGAAATTAGAATCTCTCTCAAAGGAGGCGAGGAAGGAGAGAGAAGGACAATATATAGGAAACAGGACTTGGTTTTACTTCAGGAGTGGTGAAATATATGTGAAATATAGGTAATACTTGTGACTGATTTACTGATTAGTTAATAGTTTGTGACCTATGTGTTAATATTATTAACTCAACTATAATTAAGCTATTAGTTAATAGTATGTGACCCATGTGTGGCTGCAGTGAGATTGTTATGGAGTCTTCCAGTGTCTGGTGTTTCAAAAGGATTTTTTGAAACATAAATGAAGTGAATGTTTTTGAGGGCTTAGGGATCTGGTGTTGGAACAAGACTTAAGTATCTCAGTTTATTTTATCAGCAATGAGAATCAAGAGGTGACAGGTTTACAGTGGAGAAGTTCTTTCAAGGAGAGAGAGTAATGAGGTCTAGACAAGCGTGTGACATGATCTTATAGCTGGAAGCTAAAATTATACCAGTGGAGACAGCAAATAAAGCACAGGTTTTGAACTAGGAGCTCTGGTAACAACATAGCAAAACCCCCACAAATTTCTTCCTCATCCTTCTGGTGTTCATATCACCTCTTTGGAGTATGTACTTCAAGTGCAAGGTACTGGTTCCAGTACAAGACTAGGTAGCATTAGCCACTTTTAAAATGCAGAGAGGCATACTGGGTCAATTAATAACTGCTTTTTGTGGCCTACAGCTCTGTGGATCTATTATGCCCACTCCTTTCAATCACAAAGTATTCAGAGACCAAGATCATTCTGTATTATTTGTTCAGATGTAGTATCCTCCCTCTGTGTCATGAATATAGGATATAAAAGTGATAGATACTCTCCTTGTTCCTTTAGCATTCAGGTCCGTCTCCCATCAGCTCAGAGTTTAGGACTGAGATTGCAGATGCTGCTTTGTCATGCAGTCTGTGGCTTTCATCACTGTCTTATAATTTAAATGTAGGATTTCAGTTTCAGATGTGGATGTTATCATAGGATTTGGACATAATGCCCTCATTGTTGTCATGCAGACGTAGGCAGCATGTTAAACAGTGCTTAACCGAGTGTGGTCTTTTTCATGGCTCATACAATTGCTGTCATCTAAATTCTAAGTTCCCAGACCTTGGGCACTAACCTTGAGGCACCATTGTCCTGTGGTTAATGAATATAATGTGATAATTTCTGGAACAAAATGACTGGTCACATTCTGTACAATACAAACTCGTTTCAATATTACAATTTTTCTTAGAGGGGAAAAAAATCTCTTTTCAGAACAGTTTTCTGCATTTCTATTATTTACTCGTTTATAAGGAATGATACAGTAAAGACTGGGGAAAAAATCTGAAATTCTAGATATGGGGTGAAAAGATGCAAACAGTGGCTAAAAGTGTAAGGGGAACAGAAAGAGGATACTACACTCAGCTGTTCTTTGGTTCTGGAAGTTTGAATGGAGTTTGTGAAGCTTTCCTCCTAGATGGGTGTGGGATGGAGCTGCTCTTTGCCTGGTACACAGGAAGCTAATTGTAGGGACAAAGGTGTCCTGGTCTCAGGCTTGGCCATTTATCAGGTGTTTATCCCAAATTGAAATCCAGTAATTTAGCCCTTGCACAGGAAGATGTGGAGGGATTAGCATAGATTAGCATACCAGGGTTTTCTCATCAGTATGCTGTAGGAAAAGTTTTGGCCAGGGGGATGTAGAGCAAACAGGTATTTTGTCAGCAGGAGGTTAAGTGGGAAGAGGATACAAGCATAAGATGTGAGGAATGAAGTCAGAATGAAGGACAGCTGATTTGAGGGGTTAGGCCACTTCATATAACTGCTTTTTCGTGACTGCTGGGCTGAACCTTCTGCTGGTCATGCATCAAAGTGAAAGAGCTGCCAAGTCAGTTCAAGCAGAGCCTGTGTAAAGAAGGCAGGTGGCCTTGGCTGTGCTGTGCTGCTCTTGCAGTAAGCTTGCACACCAGGAGGTGCAGGCAGACATGGCCTCCCTGGGTCACAGGTTTGAGCTGGGAGTGCTGGGAGGAGTGGGCGAGACCTCTGAGCTGTGTGGGTGGGTGCAGAGCAGTGGTGGCACTGAGCTGATGAAGCCCACTGTGAGGATGTGCAAGCACTCCCAGTTCGGTCCTGGGCTATTTTGTCTGCTTGGTTTTACAGCCTGATAGCAGCTCTCCCAAAACAGTTTGTATAAGTGGGATATACATGTTTTGTCAATTTCTGTGTGCCCTTTTCCCAGAGAGTAGGCATCTGTGAGTTTATGGCACTGTGCTGCTTGAGCTGTGCCACTTCCATCTCCCTTCTCTAAACTGGGAAGATACAGCAATGGATGTAATAGGGCTTATGCATTTAACCTCAGAGATTTCTGAGGCACTGGGGAGAAGAGGGGAGAATCTCTTTGCGTGTCTTGATATGGAGCCAATTTAAGCCCCAATGAAAGATTTCCATTGATTATAATACATATAATACATAATATAATATAATATAATATAATATAATAGGTCTGTAATACCTACTAAACAACAAATCATGTTGTGATCCTTTTAAGTCATGACTTTTATATAAAATTAGGAGAATTATTTACTATCCCTTTAAACCTTTTGGGGATAGAAATGCACTGAGTTTCAGTGATAAAGAAAGCACTGCAATCAATGGCTTTGGAAAATCACTAAAAAGAAAGGGTTTGTGTATGAGATTGACTCAGTTTTTATCCTGTTAAGTACCTATTGTGGAACAGGAGTGATTTACTGAAAAATTGTGGAGAAAACCAGAGCACAGTAGTCTTGATACTTCATAGCTAAGTGATGGAGGAAAAGTTTTAAAAATAATACAATGATGTCGTAAGCTTTTCATAGCTTGTAGGGTTTTCCCTACTAGAACTTAATTTCAATATGAACACAATCACCTGGAGTAAGCCACTGTGGGGAGCAGAGGGGGGAAATCCTTTAGTGTTTTCGAAATTGGTGATGGAAAAAAAGTAGCTGCATTTTAGCTAAGACTGGAGCTTTTTTCTTCATGCCCAGATTTTGCCTTCTCCACTAAGACTGCGACATACTTGAGGCTGGTACTCTGCAGTCTCATTCCTCATTGTCATCTTAACTGCCTAAAACTGCCTCCAACATTTGAATGAAGAAACACAGTAAGAAATCACGTAGAGTTTCTCATATTTCTCAATGCATTCTATTTTCAGTATATGCTATTATCTGAAATACCATTAATCATAGAAATGTTTGTTGTGTTACAGTTATTCCTCAGGACAATTACAGAAGTAAACTATCCTCTGTATTTCAGATCATCTTACAATATGAAGGGCTTGGCTGTGCCTCCTCAGCTTTGCAGGACAGTTTGGCAGTAAATGACTGCGTGATTAATTTATTTTTCAACCGATGTGGTTTAAAATGCACAGACATCAGAAATACTGATATTACTGCAGATAACCTCCCTGTATGGGCCTCATGCCACAATACCTAAGCACTGTAATATTTTTTTTTTCACCCAAGCGATCTGTTTTGTCCTCCAGTCCCAGGCTTGGAAGTTCTATGCTCTTGCTCACAGTGGCTGGGATTCTGCATTGAAGTCAGACCAGAAAGTCCTGGGTCAGCACACTGCCCTTTAGCTCCCTGTTGACGTAATGTGGATTTGTATCTTGATTATTTGCTGCTCAGCTTCCTTCAGTATGGAGTTTAAAGCAAGTTTTGGATACATATCTATCTCTGAGGGCATCAGAAATTTATTTTTCTACAGAATGATCCCTCTCACTGAATTGTTTTCTGAATTGAACATGCAGAAGCTACCTCTCAGTTCAGTAGCAGCCTGCATTGGCTCTGTACCAACTCAGTCAGGTGGTGCAGGCAGTGGAGCAAGAAGCACTTTCTGTGATGTGAAACCTCTCTCTGGGGCAAGGAAGACCTAGTTTTTTTCTAGAAAGCTAGCACTTGAGGGTAATTTTTTTGTAGGTTCCTTAAAGACAGTTTCCCAATTATACACATCCAAACACAGCCTGTAAACTCTTTTTGTGCAAGCTTATATGATTGGAAGGGGGTCAGGTAGATCAATACCTTTGGTTTGCTTTGAGTGACTGCCTCCTAACTTCTTTGTGGATGAAGGCAGAAGCATTTGTGCTCACACGCTCTGTCTAGATTTGTTAGATATGTCCTTTGGCCACTCAGTAGTTTTCCAAGAGGCACATCACAGCTACTTGTGAAGGGATTAAGCTCATGCTGGTTTGGGGTGTTGACAGGTGGCCCTGGTGTGCAAATCATCTCCTCTCAGCCAAATCCATTCTCTTCAGCAGAAGCTGTTTTATAGTTTTGAGTGATTATATTTCAAGGGTCAATGAAAGCAGCAACCCCATGCTGTTAGTCATGTGTGAACACTCCTTATGAATTACCTTTCAAAACAAGGTTTGAAAGGGGTACTTAGGCAAAGCAGAGTCTTGCAGTGAAAAAGGGAAGGTTTTCCTAAAGTGCATTATGACTCAGAAGACTCCCCTTGATGCCTTGAGGTAAGGTATCACCCTTCTCAGACTCCTGTCAGTGTGCAGATGTGTCTCCAAAGTGGCTTTGCTTACTCCTTGCTCAGAAATCCTGTCATGTTCATACTTCAGCAGCATACTGGCTCACTGAATACCAGGCTTTTACTGCCTGAGGAGAGGGCAATATTTCTCCCTTACAATATAATCTTGAAGCCTTATGGCAAAGCTTTTCTTTGACATAGGCAAAATATTATATTTTGCCTGACTAAGGGACCAGGACCTTAATATATGCAATCTTTTAAACTGGCCCAGTTTCTAATGCTCACAGAACTGAAGTGCCTTATGAATTACATCTGACATCTCCTTTATCAAATGAAATTACTATGTTGGACTCATTCATGGAATATTTCCAAGCACAAAACTCACTCTGCTTTCTATTTCTGTTAAGAACTTATCCACAGTATTTTGGTTTATGCTCAATGGTAGCCATTTAACTCTTTTATTATAAAACTTTGCATGATGCCGCGTGTGGTTGAGAAGAAACATTCTCTCCTGTGCTACAGTGACAGCTTTAAGATAAATAATGGTATTTTCAAAATAATTTGAATTTTTTTTGTAGCTTCATCTACCACTTTAGTAGTAATGCACAGTGCTTTAAGATACATGAAATCATCTTTAGGTTCCTCGAGTGGTGAATTTAGAGAGTGCCTTGAAAACTCATTTGACAGATTTACTATTAGCAAGAAAGTAAAGCAGATATAAACTATCATAAGTAAACCCTTTTATTAAAAAGGTTCATACTTCAAACCCTTTTGAAAAATTACTCTGCAGACTGTCAGTCTGAAATTCAGCTAATTTGAACACCCTCCTACTGATGCACAAGAAGATATGGGGTTTTATACCAAGTCTATTCCCACACGTCACCTGCACAATCTTTCTTCAGAACATGCATATGTAATTCCATTCATTTTTTGTAATTAATGTATAATCCTTGCAGCCCCACATCAGAAATGACAATGGCTGAAAGTACTGCTCATCAGAAGCAGTTGGAGTTTAATGTGTTAACCCCATTCCAGTTTACTTGGGTCACTGAACCCTGAATCCTTTTCCAGCTCCAAAATAAATATATGAGCTTGCAACACACCTAAAATTTTGTTCTTAGATGCACACAGTTCTCACCTGACATTGACCTGGCTTGGCAATGGTATGTCCATTAGATTTCACTGCATTTTAATTTCCAGGATTTTATTCATAATGTAGCTAATCTCAGCACCAAATTGAAGAATTAATTTCCTTGCTTTTTGTGTTTTGGACAGTGATAGAAGTGCAACCATCCAGGCACTGATGGTGAAAATTTGTCATTGTGATTCTTCTTTAAGGTCACTTTCTGTAACTCCTATGGCTCACCAGCAAAGGCTCCCAAGGTTTCAAACAGTCGATGGCATAAGAGATTTACTGCACAGGTACAAGCGAGGAAGAGCCCTGCTCATTTTAAGCTGTGCTCCAGTCTTATCTCACGTATTTTTTTCTAGACCAGTGCTTCAGGTCTAGTATTTTCCACATTTGGGTTCAGATCATTTACTATTTTGAGAAAAGTTCAGTTTGTTTGAATTCCAGGAACTCCCACCTAAACTAGGAAAATAATTCTACTTTCAGTATCTTTCCATACTTTCACCTCAGATTTTTGTTGTTTTTGTTGCAGACACAGATATAATTCAAGGCTATGAGACCAATTTTTTTTCTTCATGGTTGAGGTGTTTTATGGCAGTAAGAGCCAGAAACAGAAGAAACTCAGACTCAGGGCAGTCTCCTGCCATTCCAGCACCTGCAGCCAATAATTGCAATCAGAAAATTGTCAGCTTCCACAGTATTCCATTGTGAGGTAGGTCCTGAAGTAAATTGGTTCTGCAGGTAGGCATTGATGATGGAAGATTGTCTTAATCCAGCAGTTCCAGTTCAATTACAGTGTGAATTACTGAGATACTTCCATACGGCTATGAAAATTGTCTCAAACAAGAAAACAAAGCATAGGATTACTCACAAATGCCACATGGCTATATTTTGCCTTATGAATGCTGGACTACGCTGTAATGAGAAGTATTTTAAAAGCAAATAAGAGTGTTGCTTCTGCAAACATAGGTGCTTAAATATTAATCAGAGTTCTACCCCAATCCTGCTGAAATACTTAACAATTTTGTGGCTGTCACTCACTGTAATTCTGACAGTGGTAATGAAATGCTGGTGTCAGGCCTGCTTGTCGGTGCCCTGCGAGACTGCAGCAGGCGTCATTCCTGTGTTAAAAAGTACCAATTTATTCCCATCTTGGTGGCAAGTCCTGTGGAAATGTAAGGAGCAAAGAGCCAGGGTGAGCCATCCCTTTCAGGCAAAGTGTGTGACGCCCTCTCTCCCTCTGCTCAAGGCAGCCTCTAGAAACAGTGATGTGTGGTCTAAAGCTGCCTTCCAAGCCCACTCCAGCCTAAGAATATTTAATGCCTGAAGTCTGGGATTTTCCCTTTAAGGGAAAAAGATGGGACACAGGCTATTGGTATGGGGTCTGGATAGGAAGCGTGTATTTTCTGTAATTAGATGACATTTCGATGTAACTACTTCTGCAGCCCATCTAGACTTTCTACAAAATGTGTGAATTTATTGTAGCCCTGAAACTTTATCTAGAGATCACTTTCCAGACTTGCCAGGGATGTAAAACAAGCACAAAAATGATATTTAGTTCTAATTCTATTTGTATTATTAGACCTTGAGCACAGAGAGAGGAAGTAAGAGCACCATTTAGGTGTACCGCCCTAGCCAAAGGAATACATGTGTGTATAAACAATAAAAATTCCTCAAGTGACAAGCCTTTAACCTTTCACTGGGTGGGTACTAACTTCCTGTGTTTTTTTTTCCCCCACTGAAAACGTCTTCCTTTGAGAATGCCATACTCCCTTTAATATTTTTAGTACATTTGAGACTGTGTTAATATTAAAAAAAAGTATCTATAATTCGATTTTGTATGCTTCAAAAATTAAATTAAACCCCACATATTAAAGGATAGATGGCTCCTTTTTTTTCCCAGGTCTTAATCTCCTGGGTATATCTTCTGGAAAAAGCACTTCACTTTTTAAACCAAGACTTACAGTATACGAAAGTACAAAGGTATTAAAAGATTTTTCTATACTGCCTGTAGTATTACTTCTGCCTTAGAGGGGCTCAAATACTTGTATGCAATAATGTATGAGCAATTCTTTTCTGCAGCAACCTCTCTTTTGAAAGCTTATTCCATTTATTGTTGTGAACTGGAAGGTATATTTTAAAAGTAATGATGAAACATTGACTAGAAAATTGGGTGTGCCAGCTGTGGGAGCTTGTCCCTCAGGAGAAGGAGCTAGTTTGTCAGGTGGCTTAAGCGTGGCTGACATGAAGCACCTGCGTTTGTCAGCTCTTTCAGTGCTGGTGTAGCATCCAGAAACCCCAAGGGAAATGGGATCACCCGCCACGACGACACTAGTCAGTGACTTTTACGTTCCCTTCTACTGACCCAGGCTGGAGTTTGGACAAGCACATTGCAATTCCTCTGGGGCTTCCTTCCAGGAGAAATGCAGGCACAGGGAAGTTCCTCTGTGCCCAGTTCTCTCTTGGATATGAAGGCGAAGTGCTGCTGGAGCAAGGTCCTGTGTGCCCCAGCTGAGACATGGCCCTGGTATAATGTGCAACGTGGATGCAGCCTGTTATCTCCATTGCAGACTGGCAAGGGCAGTGCCACAGAGTGGTTGAGGCTGGAAGGTACCTCTGGAGGTCATCTTGAACAATCTTCTCTGCTCTAGCAGGGCTACCTACAGCCAGCAACTCAGGACCATGTCCAGATGGCTTTTGAATATCTCCAAGGACCAGGACTCTACAACCTGTCTGGATAACTTGTCTCAGTGCTTGGTCACTCTCAGAGTGAAAAAGCGTTTCCTGCCATTCCGAGAGAACTTGCTGTATTTCAGTTTGTACCCATTGATTCTGATCTGCCACAGGATCAGGTATTTTGAACCCTCCCCTCAGGTATTTATACATATCATGAGAATCTCCCTAAGCCTGCTCTTCTCCAGCCTGAACAGCCCCATTTCTCTGACTTTCCTTGCAGAGGAGATACTCCAGTCCTTTCAAAACCTCAGTGGCCTCTCACTGGACTCCTATCTTGGACTGGGAAGCCCAAAACTCATTACAGTCAGTTCTATCTTAATGCTATCACTCTTATAGCACCTTTGGGCCAAAACTCAAAGTGATTCAGACAACCAGCCCTCTGGGGCTCCTTAACCCTTGTGCGGGCAAGTTACCAAAGGCAAACCCTGGGGGCCGAGTCTCTCCTGTAGCTATGAGGAGGTGAGGTTGGAGAGCAGTTTGTGGTGCTCATGCTGAAGGCTGTGTGGGGCAGGACGGCCCAGGAAGAATGCTCTGCCTGTCCTGTTCAGCTGATGTGAAGGCTGGCTCTTGGGCATTCCATGACTGTCCACCACTGGACAGCCCAGCGCAGTGCTGAGATTGCTGCTGCCATCCTTTTTGAGCAAGGAGACGTGCCATGGTGGTATCATCGGAAAGCGGTTGTGTTTACTCTTTCCTTTTTCTCTCACTACTTCTGACCTCTAGAAGTATCAACAGCAGTATGAGCTTCCATGCAGCCCCCTTTCTTCATTCTTCCTCCTCTTCTGCCCAGCCTCCTGAGATGTCTTTGCACCTCCATTTTTCCAGGAAAGCAATTGCCGCCACCCTCTCTCTGGTCCTCCCACGTCCTTTCCTTCCCTCTCCTCTCTCCTGGGGACTCTAGATTTTTTTTTTTCCAGGATGGGAAAGATGTTATGTATAATTAAGTTAGCACATGGATTCTACATTTATATATATTTATGAAATAACAAATAATGTTTGAAACAACAAATAAAATTAATGCACACAAATGAAGTTAGTCTATTCGGCTGCAGATAAAGCTGAACTGCATACTAAGAGATATTTGCTCATTGTTTCTCTCTTAATATAACTCTATAAAGATAAAAGAAATGCACATTTCTAGCGGAAAACACCCTTTCAATAACAAATAAACCAGCATATTTTATCTTAATACACTAACCCAACAGTATGATGTTGAGGAACAGAAATAACCTTGGATAAATGCTCCAGTTTAATAATTAACAGCTAGCTTTGAAATTACAATTTGCTGATATTAAAATGTATTTTACAAAGTAAGTTTACTTTAAAACCTTATTAGTTATATATTCCCTTACAAGTGTTTATAAAGATATAGAACTTATTAGTTGTAGAAAATATGCCTTCCCCAGTCAATGACAGAGAGAGTGTTTCAAATAAAATCTTTCTATTTTCAACTGAAACTCAGTAATGACTTCTTTTTCCATACCACAGTTTGGAAAACAAAGGACAGATTTTCTGGTGACCTGATTCCTCTTCCCTCTCCTCACCCTGCTCTTTAGACCTCCTTCAGGTGAAAGATGCTGCTGCTGAAGTTTCCTCTACGAGTTGCACCAAGCAGCTGATGCTCATGGTGAGTAAACGAGGGGCAGAGGTAGGGAGAGAGGTGAAGAGTCTTAGGAGATGGGGAGCAGAGCACATCTTGATTTCCTGAAGTTGACTGGTAGGAATCATTATTCCTTTTGAGATGTTGTGAATATGGATTTCTGTGTGGAAAAAAATGGGAGTAACGATGGTGTGCTACCTAAATCTGGGAACAGGAAAGTCAGAGGCAATGTGTCTGGTTAAACACAGCTTTGTCTCTGGACCTCCTGGCTTCTTATGAATTGTATCACCTGGCTTTTCAGAACTGTGGGGATGTTTAAACTTTCAGCTTTCTTCACCCACCACAGGTGTTCTCTGTCCAGTATGGTCAGTGCTTCCTCTGTGCTTGATGAAAAGTGCAGCCCTGGCTGCCCAGCCTTAAGCTCAGAGAAAGCAGAGAAATCTTCAGGGCTTTCTGACTAAGCACAATGTGGAGGCATGGCCTTGGGATGGCATAAGCAGGCTGTTGAAATGGGGAAAGAGTCTCAAAATCTAGGTTTTCATCCTCAGATCTGGAGGCATCCTGGCCTTGCAGCATCACTGGCAGGAAAAGTAAATAAGGGTTAGCATGAGCTGGTGTTGCATGCCTTTCTCCAAGCAAAGAGGAGTAATGTGGAAAGTCCTGGGACATTTTGTAGGAACTTCTGACAACTTGATGCTGAGGTGGAGCCTGGTCCGAAAACTTCCATACTGCAGAGCTGATTGTTTCACACAGGAGAAATCTGGAGTCCCAGATGAGCGAAGAGATGTGAAGAGGCAGGAAACCACCCCACCCAACCACTCTGAGATAGATCTTAAGAGAGGTGGTTGCCTGGCATGGGGCAGTTTCTATTCTGCCCCATGTGCTGGGTAATCTCTTCTGCAGAGACCTTTGCTTTATCTAGGGTGAGTGGTAGGGCAGCCATGGGGAGGGGAAGGGGTTTGCTCTTCTATGTGAGATTGGGGAGAGAAAGCAACAACAAAAGCACTGAAAATTGCAATGAGTGAGGAGGTGGTTTGTGTGCACTGTGTGCTCTGTCCTTCCAGGGGCTGCTCTGCTGCCTTTCAGAAGTGAAGCAGAGCTCATGCTTTTAAACAGGAGGAACACAAGATTGAGGCTGATAGCTTCACTTCTCAGACAGTATGATACCTTTGGATGCTGACAGGTTTTAACATGAATTATTGTCATCCAAGTTCACTGCTTGGTTGAATTGCTTTGCCTGTCCCAAATGTCCCTCAGATGTACTTGTTCCACAAGGCTTGTCACCTAAGCACCACTGCAATCTCTTGTCATATCCTCTTTGTTCATAGTCAAGACTTGGCACTGCTGTTACTCATCAATTTGGTGGCTTCAGAACAGCTTCTAAGTACACTTGGGAAGGACTTTTCTCAAGGTGCACCTGAGCCAAGAAATGTAACAATGAGAAAAGCTGGTATATCAGTCTCAGTCACTCACCTTTAGTAGGGATGCAGTTGCAATGCTCTTGCATTACATTAGTCAATATTTACTTACAAAAAGGATCAAAACAGAAAAGTCTCACTTTTTGCCCAGTTGTGTTGTTTTGCCTTTGGCCATTTCTATTTATGTGTGGATTGTGTGTTATCATACATCTGTTTAGAATTCTGCTAAGACATCTGTGTTATATTTTAAAAATAGTATTCCCTTTTAACGAGAGCTACATCCTGTGGTGATGACAGGCCTGCCGTTCCAAGTCTCAAGTGTCCTCCTTGATGACAGTAGAAGGCAAATAACACCAGATCTTCCCAAGTTGTTGTTTTCCCCTGGATGAACTATTCTTTTTGTGTTTGTTTAGGATGTAATATTAAAGAGGTATTTAGTCTGTAATCTCCTATTAAATGAAAAGAGATAGGACTGCTGATTTTGTTTAAGTCTGGTGGTGAGAGCTGCTTGTATGAAGATATTTCTTTGCAAAAGGGACCTGACTAAATAATTAATTAAACAATGATTAATTTTTTTTTCAGGCAGCAAGAGAAAGAGCTCAATAGGATAAACACCCAGGGTATTTCTCATTAATTTAGAAGTCACTTTCATGAGAACAATAAAGAAATCACTTGTGGGAAGATAATCCGAAGTTAGCTAAGCCTTGATTCAGTGGTGATGGATTTGCTGTCTCCAGTGGTTCATATTATGCCTTTAGGTCAGCAGCATTGTTCTTTAAAGTTTGGTCTTGGAGTTTGGTTGCCTAAGAATTTAACTTTCATTTGAAAAGAAAAAGAAGGAGCTTTCTGCAGTCTAGAAAAGGAATTTAAAATGCCACCAGAGCCGGCTGTGATTAGGATGAATTTACTTTGTGTGAAGGGGGGTGAAGGGAACTCAGCAGTATTTATGATGTGGATAAGCCATTGGCTGCTACTGTGGGGATCCACGTAGGCACACAGATGTGCATCAGAACTGGCAGCAGAGCACGTGCTGTTTGTGCCCAAAAGCACACCATTAACCATGAATGAGCTTGTGTGTGGGCATGGGTCATACCATATTAAATTAGACCTTTATTTAACCTGGTGACATTTGTTCAGTGTGATTGACCACAAATTATTGCCTGTGCTGTTTGTTACTGTGTTTTGTTTGAGGTCACAATGCAAGTAGACTGTCTGGATATTGGGGGTGCAAACTTTTGTATTAGTTTTGTAGCCAAAAAGGAGGGACTTTTCCTAGTGGATAGCCAGCATGGGACACCTAAGATGTAAAACCCTAGTTGAAACAAGACCTCTGTATCTCTTATCCTGTGATAGGAAGATGAGCTCAGCATTTTGTGCCTTACCTGTGGGGTAAACTTCTAACTTGCCTCAGAGTGAAAACTACAGGAGCTTTGTCTTCCCTAGCATTTTATTGAGAATAGCAGGTATCAGCTTTTCATGTCTATATTCTTTAGTAGTGAAGACAAAACCAGTCTTGGAATACCACCTGAATACTCTCAGTATCCTTTTCCACTCTGGTGACCATATCCTTCCCTGAGCAGTTTTGTGGCAAGTCATGACTCCTGTCAGTACCACCACTGCCTATCCTGAGATTGTACCACAGTGTGTGAGGGGGAGAAATTCATACCTCTAAGGAAACCAGGATGGTTAATGTCTGTATAGAAAATTCCTGAAGACTTTGCATCACTGCTAGCATCCGAAAGTAGGGAAGGGGAGTAGGCAATGGGAAGGAGTTCACAGCAAAAGTGGTGATTAGAAATATTTCCTTAATGAGGCTAAAAAAAGAGTCATGAGGAAGCATTGCCTGACAGGGAATATCTTCCCTCCCATGTGAGGAAGCTTTAAAATATAAACAAAATTAAGGTGTGTCCATGAACTGTCAATTATCATTACTTCAGTAATGATTATGCAGTTCTTGGGAGAAGGAATGGAAGGTGAGGCTTTGCAAGCCTGTAGGGTCCCATTCATGCACCAGGGGGTTTCTACCCAAATGCCCTGTTGCTTCCTGCTAATTAGATATGCTTGACTTTACACCTTAAAAATACCTTGGCCTCTAAGATAAGAAATTTCACACATGCGCTGTCTTTCCAAGCAGAGCTTGTATTCAAACATACAAATTAAATCTCACATTCTTTTCCATAACGAATTAGAGTTGTGCTTATCTACTTCTCATGGCTTTTATCACATGGCTGTAAACAAAATAATGAGCAATGAAAAATATTTAGGCAGAGTTAAAAAAGATAAGTCAACAGATATTTTGAAAATGAGTATTTATAGTTATATTAATCTCTAGTCTGTACAGATTGCATGCCATAGAATTCAGTGCAAAGAGCAAAAAGAAAAGAAACAAAAACATTTCTGGTGTGTTTGAATCAAGTTTATTTTGGTGATGACTTCTTGCTCAGCTGTGCACATCAAAACAAAGCGATTGTTATGCTCTTGGTGAGAATTTTATTTATGTGCCATGACACTACCAGTACTGAATTGTGATGTTCTTCTAACTCTCCCCAAAACAATGGTCTGCCTAAAAGTATTTAAGAAAATACAGCTATTATTGTTTTCCTACATGGTTTCATACGCTGAATATGGGAAGTCCAAAAACACAGCCAGAGTCTTGCTGACACTGTTGTTTTCATACAAGTGAAATGTGCTGTAATTTGTTTTGAAAGGAGGATCTCTCTCCCATCAGGGAAATTCAGAGGTGTCTAAGGCATATCATTAAAGAAAATAAGATTTCCATTCTTGTGGTCAGTTGGTGGGTTGAGAGTGCTTTAGGCTTGCTTGGAAAGATATTCAAAGCCGTGATCTGCTCTCTGTTCTCACAGTAACACAGTTAGCAACACGCTGTGTTTCCTGCAGGGCTTTCACTGAGCTCTGCCTCCACCAGAGCCAGCTCTGGATGCTTTCATCGCGGCTTTCGTGTGACCTTATAGCTTTTCTGACTCCTGACTCATCTGAATTTGTTTCATGTCAGGAGACCACTTTCATTGGCATCTTGCCTGCAGCCAAGTAACGCCTCTCAAGGCTTTGTCAGAATACTTTGGGGATATGACACTTTTCTTCATGACTCTTTTTCTATATATCTGTCTGTTTAACCAGCTAAAGGCTGTTCATACTCTTTAAATCTAGATAAGTGCCTGTTTCTTACCAAGTGGGCCTTTGAAGACTTTTCTTTCTGTTGGGCAGCTTTTTTCTTCCTAATATCTGCAGCCCCACAGTAGGAGCTACAACTGAAGTGGGGTATATGATTTTGTAAGGAAGCTGAGAAAAGGGAAGGAAAGCCTGTTTCATTCCTTCTCGTTGTGACTATCTAATAGGAAGACACCCAGCAACAACTGAAGTGTAATAGATATTTGCTGAACAGAAATTGCTTCTGTTTAAAACAGTCTGTTGTAATGTTAAAGTAGAAGCAGCTTGACTAAACCTTTCCCCCTGAAGCATATGGAGAACTGAAGGAGAGATTGAGGAAGGCTGCCCCAATTCCCATCCTCAGGGGAAAGTGCTAATCTATATCCCAGCCTTCTTCATAAGAGAGAGCAGTGCCTTTGAAGGGCAAGCCCAAAGAACAAGTAACTGGTGAACAGAGGTGGAGAATGTCTTCCTTGCTTCTCTCCCACTTCACATGCTGAGAACCCATACTTGCAGCTGCAGATGTGCTAAGCATCCTGCCCCAGTGGAGGGTGCTGTTGTCTATGTATTGTCCTTCAGACACAAGCCAAGATGTGTGCCCTTCATCATTGCTGCATAGCTTTGTGTAGAGAAGAAGTGCAAATAGACCTTTGTTTCATTTATTTCTAGTTTTTCTGATCCAACAAATACTGATTCCTGAATTTTCTTCACAATTCACTTCAGTACCTCATCCTAACTACAATTTGACCCCATCTCTTTGAAGAATTATGAATCTTCCACTGAATTGGGCCCTGTCCTGCAACCTGTGTGTGCTTCCTCCATGTGTTTTCTCCAGGTTCCACAAACCCCAAGGGTCCTGTGTCCCTTTGTGTTACCTCAAAAGTGCTGGTGCAACCATCCCCTAGCAAAGTAGTTGAGTAGTAGTCACCCTCTACACTACTCTGGATCTGGTCTCTATCGTGGTGGAGCCGGTACTATTCTACAGTGAAGAACCTAATTCTTTTCACTCTAAAATTTCATTCTAGCCTTCTGTTTCCCATCAGTTTTAATGACTGGGGGTGCTGACTGGGAGCCTACATTGATGTTTACCTCTTCTCAGCAGGCTGCCCACTGACATCTTGGATAAAATTTCCCATGTGTGTCTGCAACTGACCATCACTGTACAGGTAGAGTTTCGTAACTGATTAATGGGCCAGAGCAGATTGTTTTGGCAGAAACTTGAGCAGGTGTGCAGTGGTCAATAACTGTGAAATAACACTACAGGTTATGATCCAGTGGCTCAGTGTAAAAACTTCTGGTCGAGGGTTGTGAGGCAAGCCTGCTTCGTGAAAGTCACTCATGAGATCTCAAGTACTCTCATTGCTCATACAAAGACAAGGGTGACACAGCGATATCTAACTGCGATACCTGTAGGGACAATATCAGATCCAGCTAATGAGATGCTAATCTCTGTTAATATGTGATCTACATCCCAAAAAGGTAGAGAAAGTGGCAGCAACTTCAATGGAGAATTTCGTGAAAGCAAATATATAGACAGCTGTTGTTCTGGGTGTGAGATGCCACATGCAACAGGTAAGGGTCACAACACATATAACCCACAGGTTTCACCTTTGAACAGTAACAGTGATTGTGGAAGTGTAACAGATCACTCTCCAAGTGTGAAAGCTAGAAGTGACCTTTTGCATTTGTTCAGCCTTCATTGGTGAAAAGACACCCCAGTAAACTCAGCAGCTTAGTCTTGCTTTGCCCTGGGTAAAACAATCTTGATATATTGAACATTTATAAATACAGACACATTTTTCCTTCTCTTGTGGAACCTCTTTGGCCCCCACTTGAACACTGTGGCAAGCTACTTATCTTGGGGGCATTTAAAAAGCAGCAGCACAAATCTAGGCTTTTATCTTTCTGTGTGAAGAGGAGAGCAACTTTTCTAAGCTTACTGTTCACAGCTGTTTGAGTTGCAGAGAATGGGCCCATGTAGTTCAACATCTTTCCTGCAGATGTGGACATATTGTTGTCACTTATCCATACAGCCCTCTGCTCTCTTGGGTAAGTTTTTATTGAAGAGAGAAACTTCTGAATTTCAGTTCCTGAGAAGAACCCCTGAGTTCCTGAATTCATTCACAATGGCATGAGAAGAGGTGATTTAGCAGAAAACCATAGAGCCTGTCAGCAAGGTGTTTTGCTCAACTATTTCTGACAAGAAATTACAGTAGAAAATCCCTTGGCATAAGATCCAACCCAGTACCATGAGCCTGCTTCTGGAGCTTGACCTTCCCAGCAGCAGTTTTCTACCTCCTGGCCATCCACTAGCTCTTCTGAACAGGATACAAGCAGGAGGGAGAGCAGAGCTGGAGTTAACCCCTTGTTCACAGCCGAGCACATACTGCATCACAAGCCGTCATTGCTGTGTCACACCTTTTTTGGTTGACAGCTCTGTGCATAACACAGTGCTCAAATCCCATCCTAGTCCCTGTGGCTTAAACTGTGCAAGAAACTCCCTCCTGCCCCAGATCATCAAGTCCTACTTTTGGGGTGCAAACAGATCATACAGTGTCTTCCAGAGATTAATTAATCTCCATTAAAAAGTAGTCAGAACTTTCTGCTCTTTCTTCTGTCTTCCATTAGAAGGCTGTTCATGAATAAAATTGCTTTGCCAGGCATAATTTGCAGACAAAGTGTATTCTTTACTTGCCTTTATCCTCTGGTTCTTTGGCTTGAATGGTTCTTTTCCCTATCTCATGCTCACAATGTTTCATATGTTCATAAAAAACAGCTCTGGCAACCTTTTTCCCCACTTTCTTCTTTCTTGGTGGAACAAGGCAATCTTGGTGTCCTCTTGTAACACAGTGCTTCTACTTTGTCTGAGATTTTTGTTAGATGCCCTCTGGATGGCTCTCCTGTATATCACTGGTGCCTGGTTTCTTATCTTGTGCTATGCTTCCCTTAGAATCGCCCAGTCCCTGTTCCTGATCACATTAAGCAGGTGGCATTCAGAGACTGATTAAGGACAGTTAAAGGCCATACAGAAGTCTGGGTGTGTGTTGAGTGCCACAGGTATTAATTAACCTTGTGAATTCAGAAAGTTATTCTATCTTTTGATGACAAAATCAATGAACATTATTTAGAAAACATAAGCCCAGCATCATTATTGGTACTGATGGCTAACTATGAAAATAGGTAATACAACAGGCCAACACAAATAGCTTATTTTTTTTCAACTGAAAAAAATTAAACTAAAAGCTATCAAAGATTTTGTAAATATGTCAAGCACGTAGACATTGTTTATAAGGAACTTCCGATATTTATGTGTGTTATCAGGTGCAGTTTGTTGGTTGATATCTGGAAATGTTCTTGTGGGAATTTTTAAAATATTAGGCCTGTATGATAGTCAGTAAAATAGCCCCTGGACTCTCCTCACACATATACCACCAGTCTGTACATGTGGTGCTGCTGCCCATGTGACACTGGAAGCACTGGTAGTGTCTCCTTAAGATTAAAAATCTCAAAGGCAGGGACTTCTTTTTTAATTTGTGTGTAAAGCTTTTGTGCATCTTTTTGACACCATGTAAATAATATAACAGGGCTCTGCTCATTTTCTTCCTCATAGATGAGCAGTTTCTGTCACAGCAACAGACAAGAATAAACTCAATAATATATCAAGATTAAGGTTAGATATTAGGGTTGACTGATGCAGACCTTTTATTCTGCATAAGCTCTTGCTGAGAATTGCAAGTGAAGCAGCTATTTAGACTCTGAAAATGCTTACCTGTTTACACTTGCTCTTCTCACCCACTAGAAATCATTTAAAATGAGCTGGGAGACGGAATTAACAAGAAGAATATGACTATAACCATAGAATGAATGCAGTTACTTGAGAAAATACAGATGACTCCTGCTCAGGATGGAGGAAAAAATACTAAATGATAACTGGAATGTTTTCTTTGAAGGTCAGTTGTTTTCACATTGTTGAGCCAGCTGTCCAAGCAGTTTTCTTATAGTTGCCTCTTGGCTGGGGACATAAATCTGTCTATGTAGCTCATGCTCTTTTTAGGCTTTTTTCTCATTGACAAGAATGGGGTAGCCTACCAACCTTTATTGTTCTTGTCAGCCCAGGAATACTGACTATGGCATTGCAGATATCCTCAAGAAACAGAATTTCAGGGTCCCTGTGATGTGTTTTCTGCTCCAGCAGTTTTCACCCTTGGGCAAGTTATGATGTATGATGCTGATGTATTGGACATAACTGTTACCTCAGCATGTTGCTAGCAGTTCTGTGTGGAATTTAAGATCCTCTCTCATCTTCACTTTCAGAACAAGTCTTGTTTTCTGACATCTTGACATTTAATGTTTTTTTACCAACCATGAGCCAGTGGTGGAAGAAACTGTTTGCAGAGGTATGAGTGTGATTCTCTGCCTCTTTGTACTGGTGATCCTCAGCTGGTGCTGTGAGGTGAGCTGCTGTACTCTGACATGTTTATAGAGCATCTGACTATATGGGAAAGCTTGACTTTTGACTGGTTTTCTTTTGTGCCATCTACATTGGCTTTTAACCTGTTTTTCTCCTGTTGGCATACTGTAGCAGCAGTAAAGCCAGGATGAAAAGAAATATATTAAAAAGACCCAGTCTGTCAGGCAGGCTATATAGTGTTGTCAGAGTTCCTGTCCCAGCTTCATGAAGCTTATTGCAAGCTGGGTGAAATGCAAAGTCTCTCTTCTCAGAAGGAGCGTAGCTCCTCAGACAGTGCTGCCGAGAGGGCGGGGCATCCACTGCTTTGCTGGAAGGTCAGGAGGATCTGAAGAAAAGTCCATGTGGTCAGTGTCCCCAGTTCTGGCAGCAGCCAGTGGCAGACTCCCAGGAAAAGACTCTAAAGAGCAGGGCAAGCTAAGAAGGTTACCTCCTTGCAAAATCTTCCCTGCTGCCGGCCATAGGAACTTCTTACATCGGAGCTTGTATTAGTCTAAGTTTTATAAGTGATTGAGAGAGCCCAGCTTTAAATACAGCAAGAGCTGCTACTACCAAATTCCACTACCAAATTATAGAGGAGGCTTAAATCAATCTTCTGTATTCTCTGTGTTGTCTCTTTCTTCTGCTCTGCAGCAGTTACACCCACTGTCTCTAGGGGCTCCCCCAGTCTCAAGATTCGACTTCTGTCTGGCAGGCAAAAGTACTGACTGTGTCTAACATACAAGCTATGCTGACGCTTTTCAACACTAACCACATATCAGATGCATTCCTTAAGGAGCTGTGGGAAGTTGAATTCACTGAGGAGAGGGAAAGCCCATAGCAAAATTTAGTGGACACCTTTCTCTGCAGCTCTGAGGTTCCCTTAGGTGCCTCTTTTCCTTATGACTTCAGTTGCTATGTTCCTTGTAGTGCTGGGTGCTGATGGAACTGGTGCAGTAAAAGATGAAAGAAGTAACCAGAGATTGCTTCGCCCTGTTTAGTCTTCACTGGTACTGGGATATCACCCCCTCAGTGAAAGGAGATGCTTTAAAAGGATCGTCTGGTCAGAGTGTGTCCTCTGTGACTAAAGCAGCTCTGGTATTGACCACTGAGGTTTTGCTGCCTTTCCATTCCCTGCAGATGCTAATTTGTAAATACCATTGGCATCTGCATTGACACACTCTTCACATGATGAATGTAAATCTGAATAGCACCTGCACTGAAGCATTTAATCAGCAGCAGTCATTTAGCACAGCAACTTAATTGTCGTTACATAAGTGAGTCACATCATCACAGAGTAACACCTAATAGCTGACTGATTGCTACACAAAGCTATGTGCTCTGACTGGGATTTTTATTTCCAACTGTTGCTAAAATGAGATCAAAGACAGTGATCCTGGCTAACGCTGTGTTGTGTTTCTCCGCTGTATTCAATATACCCCTTTCCACACACTGCTTTTTCCTTTTTATTTTATATGATAAACCTACTGAAAGTCTTGCATTAATCGTGCCCCTGTGAATTATCCAGTCATATAACTTTTCTGTCAGTCAACCTCCAGTTTGTAATGATAAAGCCTGCTTGCTTGTCACTACTGCATTATCACTGGTTCTGTTCTTACTGGTGTTAGTAATAGAAGTTCATTTAGACTGGTTCATTTGTAATTCCATACAGCTGCCTCTTGCCAATTCTTGAAAATCAGAAGTCTAGATGAAGCATAGGCAATGTTTTCCAAGAACTAATTTAGAAAAGCCTGCTTTTGGATGTAGCCAAGTCACCTCAGAATCACACAGGTGAATTTCACCCTTACAGTATGATGCCACTACCATAATGTTCTCATTAAAGAATCCCAGGCCAGATTTTTTTTTAAAGAAACTGTTCTGAAGCGACTGAAATAAATCAGAGAAATACCACACCAGCTATGTTACATGTGCAGGGATTTCAGTTGTTAGCTCAGTATTTTTCTCTATAAAGAAGAAAGGGAAATCCTAGCCTTTAAGTAAAGAAGAAACATGATAAGGTAAAGAGAAAGAGAAAACAGTGTTTTGTATGTGGATTAAGGAGATAATATAGGTTCTCAGCCTGATGCATGGTGCCAGATTTAAAAAAAATACCAAAAAAAAACAAACAAAAAAACCCAACCGCACTTCTGTCTGCATGACGGTGCCTATTAACATTACTGATTATCTAAGAGTTTGCAATTCTTTTATTACATTCCTTTTGTGTATTTCAAAGCACTTTTACATGGAATAATTTCACTTCTCCCCCATGTACTGTCAAAAGATTAGTTTGTTGCCTATGTGGATTTTTTCCACAACAATGAAGGAGGAAAAAGATTTTTAAAAGGCAAATGTAATTATAAAAACATCATTTTAAAAAAACAATTATAAAAATGCTGCTGGGGGAATCTAGGATGGGGCAGTGCTATTACCATCTCATTGATAGACTAAAGATAGTCTTTTTACTCTCTCCCTCTATGGATCTTTTCTCTCCCTTTCCTTTGACTATATTTTCCTGTATATGAAACTGAGCCATACTCTGTGGAAATGAAAGTTCCCATTTCCTTCAAGGTAAAATGCAATTCACTTGCTAGTCACAGGACTGCTTCTGTACACCATTAACATGAGGGTGTGGGGGAATACCTAGAACCTCTTTTGGAGAGTTGTACTGGATTTCCAGATACTGTAAAACTTTTTGAAGGCAATGATCTCGGACACAGAAATGCTTTTTAGACACCTAGTGGTTTATATTTATAAGGAGCAAAACTCAAAACCTTCTAGCAGTCAGCCAGCAGTGCAGCTGTGGGTAAAGAAATCCAAGTTTTGTCTGTTGGCTTAGAGCTCAATCATTTAGTAGGAGACTACAAACTGTTAATAAGTTTTGCTCCCGTTTAGATGAGCAGGAGAGGAGTACTAAGCCAAAGTCTGTCTGGTAGCACTGACTTTCACCTTGTAAACACAGATGTAAGAAATGAGCAGTGACGCTGGATGAGGGCTCCCTTTATCCTACTCCTGCCTGATTCTCTAAGATGGAAATTTAAAGTGTAGTAATACAGACCCAGGACTGTTAGTCTCCTGATACTCAGCAGGGTTTTGTGCAGGGCATTTGTGGGTAGCAGTAGTATTCCTCTTGTCCGCACCAGACACATCACTACTTCCCCCAGTACGTTTATCATCTGTTGTAATTATTTCCCTCCCCACCCTGCCTCTGCCAGGTTCTGGTCCTTGTCTGAGGTTATGCATTTTGTTACCTCTGAGGGTAAAGCTTATTGTTTTTTTGAATTTTGCATATTTTCCCTGAGTGTCAGGGCCCTGAGTCGGCCATAAGGCCTTGCTCTGTCTGACCCTGGTTCCCATTACAGGGCCTGATCCTGATCCCTCACCTGACCAGCCCTGGAAAGGTGTACAGGGCTGTCCTGGTCTCCTTTCAGCTGCCTTGCTCCTGGCTGGGGCTGTGGGACAGACCCTGACCCCAGAGAGCCACTGGCCCCCACAAGTGTCCTGAAATTGAGCTTTGTGTGGCCTTTGTTTTCCAGTTTTATTTTGGGTAGTGTCTTGTTATTTCACAGTGTGAAGCCGTTGTTCATGTTTCCTAAGGTCAGCTTTACTCTGGTTTGAGTTCTTGTGCTTTTCCAACTGCTCCAGAAATTTGTTTCCCTGTGCTCAGATCTGAGGCACAAGCATGACCCAAAAAGTGCTCCTGTTCTTTGCATAAAACGTGCACACAGATTTTGGTTTCCCCGACTTTTTCTTTAAAGCATTTCTGCCAAGCCTTTATCTGGTGTGCAGGCCTCTTCCAGCTCCTATAATTACATTTCATAACCTCCTGTACCTGAAATAACTAAAGGCTCTTTAAAATGTCAAATGACCAGAGTCAAAGCCTGTCAGGAATGGAGCTTGTCAGAAACAAAGCTATCTTCTGATTGCCCTCCACTTTGCTGGCACCCATTTCTTGCTGATACATAATGAAGCTCTGTTTAAATCCTTGGCAGTGGCCTCCTATTTTTCTTTCCATTTCCCATGAGTTTTGTCTCTGGCTGGGGCTTGAGTAATTCTGTTCTCCAAAGATGTTTTCTGAGCTTGCTTTACCCATGGGATGATGTGTAATTTGGGACTCACTCAGAGCCAAGGAGGCCAACGACTGTCTGGGCCATCCAGGGTGGGAATCCATCGTCCCAGCCTGTGGTCAAACACCTCCTGTCTCTATCTGCCTCTTCCTAAAGCACATACAGATCCTCACCATCCCATTGCTTTTGCCTAAGGAGGAGAGGTGGTTATCAGGATAGTCAGAGGATCCTCTAAGAGCAGCAGGCTGACCTTGCCTGGTATTGACCCTTTTGTGGGGGTTATTTTTGTACGATTCCCACAACTGATTTTTGTTTCTTTTGCTTGAAAGTGAACAATCCTCTTATAGTTTTTAGTACCAGGCCCTCAGTTCTCTACGTAATGTCAGTTTTGTATGTGTGAAGTTTCTTTCCTGGTTTCACACGTGAGTTACTTCACAAGTAAGAGGAGGATCTGAACCTAGACTTCCTTCCCACAAGTTTCTCTGTGCCTCTGGGGCAGTAATATTTAGGTCACTCTGAGCATGAAGTCCTTCCTTCTGCCACTGATAAAAGAAACAGTCAGATTGAGCTCCACAAGATCAAACGAGAGATAAACCCCACTATCAATCACTTTCCTTTTCCTAAAAATAGCAATTCATCTAACCTGTCTAGGGCTTTCTAAAGACAGAAAATTTGCGAGAAAGGGACCCAGCTTCTGCCCAAATCACAGTACAAAATATGAATGCTGTTAATAAACGTTTCAAAACTTGGTTTCTCCCTCAGGACTGCTCTACTGGCTGCTTCTCTGTGGTGAGGTGGTTTTTACACATCTTTGCAAGGTTTTGACAGGGGGTTTTTGCTTTAGGAAATGTGCTGCCCTCTGCAAACCAAGACTGTTAAGAGGGTCTGTGCCCTGCTAGTTTAAGCCAGCACTGCCCTCTTCTGGAGATGACATTAGGCCTTTTTGTAGAAATGATGGTTTTTCTGAAGCATCAGCTTCATCCAGGACCTGGCACTGAGTCATCAACATACTAATTCAACTTGTATATACGATGCAAAGCATGTGTGTAGTTCTGCTTAGGTGCTTAAGGGCATCAACATATCAAACTGAAACCATTAATAGTCTGACATCATAGCTTCAGTGGAAACACTTGTGTATAAAATTGCATGTGTTTATACCAGACTGAACTGTGTCTCTGAATTTTAGATTTTGGGAGCAGCTCCTGATTTGACCCGTCACTACACTTTGATAATGTGCCCACACTGAGCATCTGCTCTTCAGCTGCCTTACAACCACACAACCTCTAAACTAGTGTCCCGTAAAGGTTTCATAACCCTTTCTGCTTTCTGGCAATGTCACTTTCATAAAAAGGAATAGGCCCTCATAGTTGCTGAAGAAGGGGCTGTGAATCTCAGTTGCCTTGTCAGGAGGAAGCCTGGGTGGTGACAGTGTTTATGCCTGTTTCATATGGGCTGGACGCATGCTGTAAGCACCTGTGGTGTCCTGGACTCTCAGTTATGGCCACGAGGGGCTGGATGTGCCTGGGATGCACACATGGATCTGAGAGCTGGCAGAAATTGCTGTGAGTTGCACTACTGAAGCCACAGATGATACTTTGTGTAGGTAGTTCTTGTAAAGGCCTTGAATTTCAGGTTACCTATCAAAGTGCACGTCAATTTTGAGAGCAGTTTGTCTTATGGGTTGTGCTGTGCTCAACTTGTTGCAAAGGCTGAGAAGCAGAGCTAGATTAATGTTATAACTCTCACCAAGCCCAGATTTCACTTTAAATATTTTATATTGTGTGTTTGCAGCCTGGAGAAATTTGTACCTCCCTGTCAGTATTAAGTTTTCTGAAAAATATCATGTGGCGTATTAAAAAGGAAACCCCAAACCTCATTCAAGTACAATGAAAGGTACAGTGCTATGTCACTATAGCAATTTCAGCCAAGGATTAGTGCTTTTCAAGAATCAATGACAAATGATTTACAACATCCTTGCAACACTTAATGTATGTAATAATGAGAGCCAAGCTAAGTGACTTGTATCAAGTCATTCAGTACCTCATTTATAAATGAGGATACCCAATGTCTAATTGGATCAGACACTGTGGTTGTTTGATGTGAGAGTCTACCAGGATTGCAAAACAAATAAGAACTAAACTTTGTTGATATTCAACAGAGTTTGAAATAGACCTTTTGCACTCTTTTTGTGAACTTCCTAAATTTAGATACTCTAAGAAGGGTAATGAAAAGTAAAAGAAAACAGAAAAAGTGGGCTAACTGATTATTTAAACATTACTATGCCACTGGCACAGAAAAACATTGCATATGTGTATGAAACATGTATATGTTTTCTTGCAATGTAAGAAACTTACGTTCTTTCATAAGTTTTACTTTCTGATTGGTAACACTTGGGTATTCTGAGGAAGTATGCATAAGGTTGAAAGTGGATATTTATCCAAACCAGGGCTCCAACTTCTCAATATTTCAGTCACTTTCACTGTCTCTCTGTCCAGCAAGACCTTGGTATACTCTGATCTTTTCCTTTCAAGCTGTCCACATTTTTAAGAGAGAAGAGCGTTTCACAATATCTTTTGGAAATACTCAGCCTTTCTGATTTTCCTACAGACAACAAATGTTTATTTGTCTTCATTATCTGTTGTGTGAAAAGACATGTACAAGGCTTCTCACCTTCACCGACAGAAATCTCTACTGCCAGTGCAAATTAGGAGTAACTCAGTCAAAAGCTATGAAGCTCAACTGGTGTGAAACTGCTCTGAAGAATTGATTCAAGGGCAATTGGAGTTAATGTGAATGTTCCCATTGACTTCCATGTGCTTTGAAGTATGTCATGTGTAATGCAGAATAAGTAATGGACTTGTGGGCCGATGGTGGTGGTGACAAGAAATGTTCGGAGATTAATTTTAGCATGGGAAAGCAGTTATCCTTAGTCTTCCTACGGAGTCAAAAGGGAGAAGGTTTCTCTTCTGGACTGCTCTTCCTTGTCACAGTTCTTTGAGTCAATAATTAGCATTCCCTTCTGCACCAGTCTCGCCTGTCTGATGCCTTCAAAACTCCACTGAATCAGTAATTCTCCCCCCACTTATAATTAGTGTTGATTAATTGAATTATGCTTTAATGGTTTTGCTGGCACTGCTCTTTGAAACTACTGAAAATCCCATGTAAATAGTACCCAAGAAGGCTTTACATAGGATTAGTCATACTGCACCTACTTCTTGTATTAGGGTCAACAACATTTCAAATCGAGTTTTTGGTATTTAGGGATTTGTTAAAGCTATGAACATATACAAGAAGTCAAGGACAGTAGTCCTGAACACATAGAGCCTTCACGTAGTGTCCTGTTGCTGTGGCACGTGCAGGAGCAATAGGTTTTGAAAGAAAATAAATGTCTTTATGCCTTTCAGGATTGGAAATATCTTTTTTTTTATTATTTATTTTTAAAGCTTTCCTTAACGGTAGGCAGTCTAGAAACTATCTACAAGAAGTTTCATTAAAAAAATGGCTGCACAACTCTGAGCTAAGGAAGATTTCTTGAAAAAAAAACAAGGCAACACTTCAGAGGGCCTGAGCTCTGCACACTAGCTCTGCTCTGTCTGGCAGATTTTTGTTGTGATTTGTTGTGATGTAAGTGAATTTCTCTTTTCATCTGACAGAATAGCATTAATTTTTCTTGGAAGAAATTAATTTCATGTTGGAAGATGAAAAGTTTTCTGGCTACTCTGTGGTACATTATAATGCAGGTAAAAGCTGTGCAGATTTTTAAAATTATGTTTGGCCTTCATTATGTCAAGATTTCATAGTGTTTCATAGAGATTTTATAATGTTTCCGTGGTTATTACAAGCACTCAATTACTATGGAAATTATAGACTGCTTGAATGTTTGAAGTGAGGCATTTTAGATAATTTCTGGTATGTTGGATGAGTTTCTATGGTAATCTGAACAAGTGTGAATTAATTGCCTGTTGTTGCCATGGCTCTTATGGTAATTCCAGACTTCTGATATTTGAAATGTACCAGGTTACATGTTATACATGTCTTTAGTACTTGTTAGCATACCTCTTAGGATGTTCCAGAGATTACTGCCATCTAATTTCTCCTGTTTTTTATTATCTGAGAGTGTTAACATGAAGAGCTGGAAGATAATCTTCTTTAAGAAATCCCTCTAGCCACACTGGCTTTACTTTGCAGCCCAAGAAGAAGTCTATTAAGGAAAATTTCCCATTACTACTTTAGATTCTGGTTGGGACCCGTGATCTTTCTTGGGCAGCCATGATTGGCAGGCCATTATTTTTTACTTACCTTTCTCTCCTGCATTTATCAGATGGAACTGCCGCCAGTTTCAAAAATTTCTTGGGAAATGCAATGACCAAGTCAGCACAAGAGCAACACTGAGATCCTTCTAAACAGGGATTTTGGGGAAAAAGAATAAGAATAATAATAATAAGAAGAAGTAAATAAAAAAGAGAAGAAGGAAAAGCTGAGAAAATGAGAACACTGAAAAATAAGAGTTCACACAAAATTATTCTTCCACTAGTGTTAACAGCATTCTGGTGGATGATGAAGAGGAAACACTACATCCTGAATGGGGTGGTACAGCAGTGAAAAATTGTAATGGTCTTTCTTAGGGGGCAGTTACTGTGTTCAGGATAAGAATTCATGAGCAGTGTAAGGTATCATTCATGGGTGAAGCCTATACTTCATTTGGTGTTGGGCAATGTGGTGGGGAGGTATCTGCTGTTGTGTACATTACAGGAACATTCAGACTCCTATCCAACATGTTGTTATCTGTGAGCCTCAAAACAGGCACAGGTTCTTCTTTATTTGTTATTCAGTGTAAATGATATGAAAAACTTGGCTATCTAAGCATCTGTCTTTCCTACCATGATAGGTAGATAATTATGGGTCTGTCACATTAGTCATCATTAGCTACACACAACCCCTAAATTATTAATGCTATTTAAACTGTGAAGTCTAAGTGTTCAGTAGATGCCAGTTGCGTTTATAAATAACAGAATTCAGGTATTTGCCTGTGCAGCCTTAACTCAATCCCCTTGTGCATGCGCTTCGAGATCCAGCCTTTGATTACGTGATCATGTAGTGTTTTTCCCACATTTGGTGCCAGAGTGGCCAGTACTGTCTTTGTAAGCCAGCTACTTGATATTTTGTGCTCATACTTTCTTAGTGGGTGGTGCCAGGATTATTTATGATATTCCAGTCAGACACTGTAGACGTGTTAAATTCCCTATTAGCTACAAAGGAAGTGGGGACACTGGCCACCCGACCATTTTCAGAAAAATGACATTTAAGGAAGAAAGGAAATTCATGAAAGTTGACAAATTCCCTGTAGTGCTCCTACTACATCTATATTGTTTTGAAAAATGAAAAGCAAGGAGAAATTTGAAAATAATAAAAACATTTTAACATTTTAGAAGTACTGAAATGAATTGGTTCAACATTTCAATATAAGCCTGTGAATCTCTTTTGTTTGAGAGCAGTGTATCTTTAGACATTGTCTGAAAAACAAACAAGAAACACAGAAAAACACTAAAATGGTTAAATAACACAAATAGTTGCACCAGGAAGTTGTCTTAGATTGAACAAATTGTGTAGATGGTAGTGATTGTCTGGAAAATATCTGTTTTGACTAGCTCCGGAACAGTTTTTTGTTGCATTCCTTGTTTGAGCTGGTGTGTTAAAAACCCAATTATTTTTGCAGTAAAATGCTAGAGTAACTGATAGCAGTAGTAGCTTCTCTATTAATCAAAGTGAAATTGTGGAGGGATCTTGTCACTGGGTGTAAGTATTTATTGATGGGAAACAGCTAATCTAAGGGTAGGAGAGCAATACAATTTCGCTAACCAAAGTGTAAAAAGATCCTGAGATTAAATTAGGTACATTTTATTTTCAGGTAAAAGGCAATTGATTGTCAGTGAGCCTTAGAAACTATTAAATCTGTGGGGTTGTGTTTGTTTGTTTGTTTGTGCTGCTGCTAGCAGGGCTCGATAAACTTGCTGTTGGGTGGAGGCATGAATGTGTCAGCGAACACCATTCTTTCATTCCTACTCCTTCTGTCTTCTTGCTCTTTCTCCTCAAATCTGCCTCAAAGCTGGCCAGTGAATACTTGATGCAATATGGCAAAGCAAATAAATGAGCCCTGGGAGTGAGTTGTGATTTGAAGCTGAGAGGCACTCTCCAGGCATCCAGTGAGAAAACTGTGGAATCTGGAGAAGGGCTTTCTGGATCCTCAGATCACAGATGTGGAGAACACTGCGGTCTGATTTCTTTCCTTGTGTGACCAAAGCTACGAGGCCTCCCTTGTGTCACTGTACTTCCTTGTCTCTTTCTGATGCTTTGTTCAAAAAGATAACAAGTATTTTAAATTATTGTATTTTGAAGTTCTTTAAGCAAAGCTTAAGAAGAGGAGGGGAGGGTTCCAAAAGGCACTCAGAGGAAAAGGCCAGGAGGAGACGGCTCACCCAGTTTCACTTGGTGATTTAACTCGCAGAGACCAGTTGCTAGAAGATTAATGCAATCAACAATTTCCAAACCATCACTGACGGTCTTCTACGTGGTGGAAGTCCAATTACTAACTTGTAAACAGAGAGATTCCTGGTGGCATCTTTTCTGGGTGAATTCAGAAGGCCTATAAAACTGTTAAGGAAGGATCATGAACAGGAGGTGTGTAAAAGGCCACAGCCACCCCTGGTATTCCCTCCTGCTGTGTGCTCCAGACTTCCACATATCCCCTGGGAGTCTCTAGGAGGCCACTAAGTACCACCCACACCTGCCAGATAGGGTGAAACTTTCTACAAAGTCATTATATACCCATCTCTCCTCTGCAGAAGAATTGTGCTGATCTTGGCTGCTCCTTTTGGTATTCTTTGAAGAAAACTATCACGCATTGTTCTAACAGGCATCCAGTTCTTCTAACCTTGCAAGAAAAATAAAATGCTTATTTACCATCACTGTAAAAAGAAAACCAAGAGCAAATCTTATACCTAATCTCTTGATAAAATTTTATTTGAACTACTTGTCGGTATTTTACCTTTCTCTTTTCTTTTAATGGATTGCTGATATTTTCTGCTTAGGATGCCTCTTCCTCACCATTCCAATTACTTCTGTGTTTGTTGTCAAAGGCATTGCACTCATTGCCTTTGTCCCATAAAGCTCTCACATTTTTAAGCAGGTTTTTCACACCCATTTTTCATTATCCTTCAGGAAAAACAGCCAAAAGGACTGCATGTTTTGTCTGGGATTAGTTTAAAGTACATGAAATACAGAGGCAATGTCACCTCCTTTTCTTCCTGATGACTCTATTCTTTATGGATCAAAGCATCTCATCAATTGCTTTTATTACAGCATGGGAGCCTGCGTGGAATTGTTTGTTCACTGTGGCGGTGAGATTTTTTTCTTTCCCCAGTCCTTCAACTGTGTAAGGCATAGGTTGTTCTGACATGGAGGAGGACGTGGCACTGTACTTTATTGTGCCACTTACCATGTTTTATAACAGTGACTATTTAATATTTATTTCTAAATAATTGATAAAAGTATTTGTAAGAAGAGATTGTTGTTAAGAGGGTACTCAGACCACAAATACATACACTCTAAATGTGGTTTTCTCTGCAGAGTGGGAAAGCCTGTGACTCAAAAGGTGTGCATGCTTGGGAGTTCTTTAGTGTGGGGCTGCAAACTACCTATAAAACACTGCAAATTGGTTACAAATTTGCACTGTAAACAACTGCTGTACTGTTATATTTTATTGCTCTTTCTTTTAAGAAAATGAACAAACATTGATGATTTATTTTTATACTTCATATTTAATATGTAGGGAAAACTGAGTCAAATTATTATAGTGTGACGAAAATATTTTTAAGATGACACAGTGCTAAAGCCATGAGAACTGCAAATCTCAGGATCAATTGCCTTATCTTTCTTGTCTCTATTTTCTACTTCAGGCATAATTCAGCTAGAAATTTATGCCTGTCCTTTCATCATCTGCCATCAAAGAGAGGATTTTCTGTGATCTGCTGCCTGTGAATTTTGTCATGATTTGGCTGAGCCTCCCTAGTGGATGGTGGCCAGATTGTGTTATTTGGACCTAATGTTAAAATTCTGTAGTACAGCCCTCTTCTTCGAGCTGAATTCACTTCTCTCTTCTTGATGTGGAGATTGTCAAATGCTCTTTCAGGGACTCATCTTTTCTTCTAGTCCCTTTCCTGCATCTCAAAGGCGGTGTTCATACATCCTAAAGCATATACATCCTGGCTTACCATTTAACCCCTTTGGGAGCTTCATGGCAGTTGAAATAAGGAACACAGGATTTGCAAAGGAACTTCCCAAGCGCAGATATATGACCTTAAGCAGTGCAGGTGAACTGCAGGTCCATGGAAATCAATACCTATCTGGATGCAGCTCTCTCTTCATCCTCCTGAAACCGTTTCTTCTGACATTCAATGGATTAAGTCAGTGTCATTCAGTTCTTTGTTGGAGAGTTCACTTTCTTTAATGTTTACTTAACAGTTAGTGATACCTTTCCTCTTTCTTAGCATTTTCTGGATATTTTTATGCCTTGAATCAGTGCAGGATTACTATTGCAAAAAGTCTCTAAAAGTCAATTATTTTGTTACAACAGCTGTCTGTCTGGTAGAATAACACTGTTTCAAATAGACAATCCTGAGAGAACCCCATCCAGCTTTTTGGACAGGGTTTATTCTTGTTTTTAAGCTGAGAGTCTGAGTGATACTCAAGGTGAAAATGAGAAAATTACTCTATTTACTTGAGTAAGAATTGTATGCCAAGAACTTATATACCTATGGACTATTAGCAAGTTGTGCATTATCACAATTATAAATTGCTAATTTTAAAGCAAATCCTGTAAGAAAACATCTGGTTACTATTTATGTACTTTATTCAATGCATTAAAGTAATAAAAAAAATCTGATGTATGTTCTGCAATCAGTCACAGCTGTTTTTCCTAGATAGATGCTATAGCTTGATCAGATGTTAATTACTCAACTGAGAAATGTCATCTTCCTCTTTTTCCACAGCCTGGTAGTCACAATGGCTTGGTGGTGTCTTCTGACTCTTGCGAACTCTCAGCATCACTTAGAAAACGTCTCTCTGTGGCGTCTGAGCTCAGACTTGTCAGAGAGTTATGCTTTTGTCTGTAAACCCAGCCTATTCTTATTATAAGACAATTGTGTGAGATAAACCTGCATTCCCAACAAACTAAACAAAATTGCATTGTTAAACCACCAGAACGTCCCCAGGCTAGTGGAAAGTTTGTGAGCCATGGGCCTGCAGTCTCTTTGCAGCAGAGCTTGCACTGTTGCTGATGGAATCACATGCCTGGCAGGGAGGCAGACGTGGTCCCGAAAAACAGCTTCTTGGACAAACGCATTCTGGCAGTGTCTTTTTGTTTCTGTGCAATTTTGTGTCAAGGTTTGAAGGTGATGGAAAAGAGCATCAAAGAGGTTGTATAGAGGTGGAAGATTAGAAACAAGGAAAAAGGTCATGATGAAGGTAAAAATGAGATAATGTTTTAATAGCTTTTGTTAGGAGAGAAAAACATGCTCTGTAATGTTTGGCTCGCCACGTGTATAGCCCTGAAAAATACTGGTAGTGTTTTGGAATGAGAAATGAGGGTTCCTATGGGTAAAAACTCCACACTTCTCGTTTGAAAGTAAGCAAAAGCTGAAAGAATTTTTGGATGAAGTGGACAAACTTAAAATGCCTGGAGCCAGAACCTGATTGAAGACATGAATGAGCCTCTGCAGTGCATTGATGGGTGCTTTCACTGCATCTGGGCATAGCTTCCCATTGCCCATTCTCAGGATTCCCTCTATAACTGGATATTCATGGTGTAGGTTCATGGCTCAAAAATGGGAACAGCTGGGAGCATAAGGATGAGAAAGTGAGAAGGGAGCCCATAAATCCATCGAGGGGATCTGCTCAGAAGCTAACCCAGCTAATTCAGGGGATTCCAGAAAGGTAAATATTCTCAGCAGACATTGGCATGCTGGGACCTGGTAACAAGAGAATGCAGGAGATGGTGTTGCATGTGCTGGTGTGGATGTAAAAGTATAATAGACCACTGAGGGACAGGATAGGGGAAGCAGAAAAATACATTTTTTCCTTTTCCTGCTGGGAAAAGGTGAAGGAAACGATGACCACAACCTCACTTCCACTGTGGCCTCTTTCCATGCACTTATGTGGGAGATATTGCAGAAAAAAAAAGCTGCACAATTCAGCATTGTTTTATTCTATATTCCAGCATTCTGTGAGGTCTTGTATACACCATATAAAGCAGTGTTTGCAGTAAAGAGTTGTTGAATATGACTGTAGGTATTGTGGCATGGCAGATACGAGGAATGTCATGCCGTGTAAACACTGATAGAGGGAGATGTAAAATGGGAGAATTTATTGTAGCAAAGTTAGGTATTGGTCCCCAGGAAGGAATGAAAGTGCAATCACTAACTGCTGTTCCTCCCATAAAAATCGATTTCTCTGTCTTTCTATTTGGATGTTCTTATGTAGTGTTATATTTTTAAAAATATCATCCAGGAGTAAAAGAAGAATTGGAATGTGGGCATTTAATCTTTAATCCAAATTCTTGATTTAGAGGCAGTGTCCCACCTTTGATTTTCTGAGATTTGTGCTTTCTTTGGACTGCCATATTTTTCTTGCAATGACATTACCTCAAAAACATGTTATAGTAGTATCTGATGTTGAGATAAGGATGGCACAGTGACAGTAGTATAAAGACTAATGAAAAACTGGATTACTGAAAAACTTGCTGATGCTGAAAATGCTAAATGAAACACAGGATGGGAAACAACAGATTGACCTATTGTATATTATATTCAGTAAATAATTTTTCTTATAATTATTTTTGCATTAATCTCTGGATACTGTGGATCAGAATTGTTACTGACTCTCTCCTCGCAGGAGAAGATGAGTAACAGCTTTCTGGCATTCATGCCTCTGTGGGAGGAAGCTGGCTGAGCTCTAGAGAAATCAGTGGAGAGTCACTGGTCCAAATTAATTTTCTAAAGGAAGTGGTACAAGGCAGACCGCTATAAAAAGAAGCTGGGTCTGCTGGCATGGCGTGTGTACCCAGTGCCTGTGCTGCTGCTAGTAATTTCATTTTCATTTTTATCATTCTGTGATGTCAAGTTATTAGAGCTTTTCCCCTTCCCGATGCTCTTTCAAGGCTATTAATGAAATGAAAATGTTTCTTCTAGGATAATGAGATCCAGCAAAGATGAGCCTGATAAGCCAGCGATAGCTTCTTCCAACCTTCTCTGGATTGCATTCATGGGTAGTTAGAAGGGAGCCCTTCCAGTTTCTCTCATCTTTTCACAGAGATTTTACCTCCTAGGCAGCTGTGAAGAGGCAGCTTTGTATATTTAGCTACCTGTTCCTGGGCTCTCAAAGGTGATTTGCTACGTTCCATCAAGGGAGGGAGTGAACACATCCAGACCTCAGTTATTTTTCTGTAAGAACAAGGCAACTGAATTGTACTGTTGCAAAACTAATGAGCACAGCACAGCCACCCCAGGAATATAAAGCTACTTTGAAACAGGTGATAATTTTTTTATAACTTTCTTGTCTTCCAACAGACTTTTAAGTACTGCTAAACCTGTTCAATATTTTGGCAGTTTCGTCCAGTCACTTTTTAATCTCAAAGAGCCCTGGATGTGGCTTCCTTGCAGTAGGAAAAGAGAAATAAAGCAATTGAATTGTTTCATTGTTACCTATTTTTATTTGGCTAACACCCTATATTCTGCATTGAGGTCACTGGAGACTCATTTTCTGTGAGCACAAGAACATCTCTGGAATAAAAGCATCCATAATCTCTGATTAATGAGAGGGTAGCTAAATGGCATGAAATGATTTTAAAAAGATAGTGTTAAAGAGGCAAAGCCAAGTACCCAGAAACAAAGAAATGCTGGAATTCATGCTCAGCAGAAGCCTTAATTTGCTTCCTCTCTTTAGCCTTTTGTTTGCTATTTGGTCGTGTTTTTTCTACAGGCGTCCTGTCTCACCCAGCACAGAGGACACTTGGTGCTCATTCACCAAATATCTTTCAAAGTATTTTTTCACTCCTCTGTATACTCTCGTATAAACATGGATGACTTCCTTTCACCTTGGACTTTTCTAGGGTGCTTGTGCTGAAATAACTTGCTACGTTTTAAATAGTAAAGATTTCAAAAGACCTTTTAAGGAGACGGGATGATAATATCCACTTTTTACAGATTGCAGACTGACACCTGAAGATTAAAGCAAATAAACATCAGAAGGAAATCCAGCAGCTGAGGTAGAGATTGGATACTACTCTTCAGGTAGATTTTCAGTTTCTGTACCTGTGAAATCTTTCTGCTTTTCCTCCAGTTTCCTGCCTACTTACTGTTTAGTCTTCCTATGTCAGCAGATGACCTTGAGTCTAACAGATAAATGCTCTTTCCACCACCAAATCCCAGTTCATCCCCAGAACAGATTTATTCTCTAAAATTAAAAGAAAGAAAGAAAATTGGGAAGGTTACATCCAAGCAACTACTGCATGTGGAAGCCTCTTGGGATGTGGGAGACTGCTGACATTTCAGGAACCACAGCAGTTAGCGCCTTTGAGAGAAGTGATGTGTACTGCCCTTGCATGAGCTGGTGGCAACGTGCTGGAGCAACCCAATGAAGACAAGATAAAAGCTGCAGAAATTAGATGGAATAGTGAGAGCTTTGAATCCACAAACAATGCAGGAGAAAAAACCAGAAAACTAATTGGCTAGTACATGGCTGCAGTGGGATACTCAAGAAGGACTGCTAAAGGGGCTTGGCTGTGTGTCAGGAATGATCACAGAAGATGCCTACAGTGTATATCCATAGAGAGGCAGTGGAAAGCAAGGGAAAGCTGAATGATGAATTTCTGAAAACTGACGTGGAAAAGAGAAACTGTGAAATGAATACAGAAAGCAAGCAGATGCTCTGCTTCCTGGAACTAGGAACAGAATTATGCAATTGCAGAGGAAGATGAGAAATGCTTCTACACGACTTCTGTAGACCCTTTGTGCAGGCCTGCATGTCTCAAGATCTGTCTGATGTGCTGGAACATCTGTGAGAGCCTGGGGTAGAACAGCATACTGAAACACTGTGTACGTTCCCTCAACTTTGCAACCTGCCTGTGTGACAGGAGAATTATAATAGGCTTAATGAACTTGCAAGTCTCTTCCGTCATTTGAGGGATGTAGACTTCTCCACAAACGTGGTAGGACTACGGATGCTGAAGATGGAAACAAGAGTTTTCCTCATTAAGGGATGGAGAATTCCAGTGCACTTTCATAATGATATCTCCATGTTACAGTGATGCTGATACAGGCTAGCAAGGTGCAGCTTCCAGATTCTCAGGTGATTTTCACAACTGGAAAGTAAATGACACCACTTTCACAGGCTTATGCGTGAATTTCCCTCCTTGTGTTTGGTTAACCTGCAACAGGATGAATTCTTACAGCTTTTCTGATGCGAAATTTAGCTCATCAGTGCTCCTTTCCCAGAAATGGTTGAAGAAATCTTTTAAGAATATAACCTTTAATATGAAACTTATTCTTTACTGACGTACACACATACCTATATTACAAGCACATATTGGATGTAGCTTTGGCTTGCTAAACTTGAAGAATATTCAGAATGCAATAGTAGCTTTTGCAGTTGGTTACTTTGTTTTTGTGACTTGCCTTGTAATGAAATGGCATAGAACAAATTTGGTTTTTCCCCTGTTACTGGATTTCAGAATCACAATTCAGCTGATTCTTTACCACTATGAGCACAACATGTAAGACTAGCCAAACCACACAGAGATACATGTAATGCTCTGAAACACTGCCATCTTTTGGTGTCTGGGAAATACATCCTGTAATTTGTTTCGGGTTTCTCATAGATGTCTTGGAAGAGAGAGACGTATTATATGCTCCAATGACTTTTATCGTATGCCTCAATGTGTTACACTGTGGAGGCTGGAGAACTGCATCCCCAGATTTTGGTGTGAACTTTGGTGCTTGGAAAGTGCTGCACTGTTTTCCTTCCTGCACCTGTCCAGGAAATGCATGTAAATGCTCTCTCCTTAGACAAAAGGAAGAATGGCCTACACATAGCAAAATGGTTTGGTGCTCTGCAGAAAAATACTTGTACAGCCTTAATGAAGGCTGTATGAGACCCTGTATGGAGATGCTTTAGGATATGAAGGATAGGAGGTAAATAAGGCTGATGTGAACGTCATACTTTACCTTGTACCTTTTTAGGAAATGTGCATCTAATTCACTTTTTGAAGTTACTCATATCCTCCAGTTAATAACTGCAGTGGGGGAAGATGTAGAGAAAACTGTGAGTGAAGTTGATCCTAGGGAGAAGTGAGGGGTGGCAGGGAGGTGTTTTAAGATTTAGTGTTATTTCTCATTACCTTACTCTGATTTGATTGAAAATAGATTAAATTATTAAAGTCAAGTCTCTTTTCCCTGACGTTAATTGGTGAGTGATCTCTTTCCGCGCTTCTCTCAACCCATGAGCCTTTCATTGCAGTTATCCCAGAGGCCCACCACTGATGGGCTTGGCCTTGGCCACCCATGGGTCTGTTTTGGAGTCAATGTGCATTTGCCCAATTGGGCACGGGGGAAGCTTCTGGCAGTTGCTCACAGAAGGTGCCCCTGTAGCCCCAGAGCTACCAAAACCTTGATGTGTAAACAGCTTTAGACTGGGAAATTTAGGCATGAAGCCTGGAAATGGGGAAAATGGAGGAAGGAACTGCAGATGTTCTCTAGGAGCAAGTCCCTACCATGCTGAGACCAGACAGAAGAATTCCAGGCTCTTTTCTCCATGCTAAAGGTGAACACAATCAGGGAAACTGTGAAAGTGATCTGAATCCTTCTCAAAGACTCTGTTGTGTCCTTACTTGACTGCCTTCCCTGGTAAGTGTAGCGTTTTGGGAGATGTTTAAGGTGATTATAAAGTAGGGCTGTAATCAGGAAAAAGGAAAAGGATATGGTATTGTACTTTTATTGACTAGACTCAACTTTCTTTTCCCCTGTGCAGGTTTTTTAGGGAGATGACTCTGTTACTGAAGATTTACGTCAATGCAAGGAAAAGCAAAATTAGGTTCTCTGATGCAAATGTCACATGCCATGATAACACCTCTCTAAGAGCTGACTGAAATATGTGAGAGAAGAATTAGATGCCCAGACTTACTAATAGATGCGTACTGGTATGTGATTGTACAAGAATCCAAGTTGGTATGATTTTTCTTGGCAGAGAACCAGAAGAAATTGTCACATTAAATTAGGATGATCTATTTTAATTTTCTCCTTTTGACATCCTCCTATTGATTTGGTCCAAGTGCCTTTATTCAATAATTCTACTGAAGGAATACCAAGCAGCCTAGTTGCTTAAATAGCATTTATATGTCAATACCATTTTTAATACACAGAATTTCAGTCTGTCAGGGCCCAAGTTATTTACCAAAGTGCATAATTAAAAAAACCCAAAAAACCAAACACCAACAAAAATGTGTTTTAGCATGTAGCCTGTCTGGAAATTAGCTGTAACATGGAAATGCCTTTTTCTCAGGAGCACCCAGATTGTACTTTTTCAGCAATAGTGCTCTTATATACACATTGTGTTTCAGAGAGGATCTACCTCCTTGATTATTTGCTGTAATCAAAATAAAGTAATGGATATTATATGGCAGGAGGGGACTTCTACGCTATGGCAACCTTCTAATATGATGACATTATCACTTATCCACAGAAGTAATTGCAAATAAAGAAGTCATTTGTGAAGTTGTTTGGAGGCACTCTATGAAAAAGAGGGAATGATGTGAATATTTTCTGAATGGGATTACAGCATATATAAATATTTTCTGATGAAGAAAAGCTTTATGTATTATCTCTTCATGAGAACTGATTACAATATTAGCAAAGCTTTAGTGTATCTATTTTATTGCTCTGTGTACATTTTGAAAATGTATTTCATGGTTGTAATATCTACTCTGGAGGAGAAGCAAAAGTGTAGTCTTGGTAATTTGTGGGGTAAGTTGGAATGGGAAGTCTGTTCTCCCTCTAACCCAGTCAATTTTATTTCACAAAATAATGTTGAGTTTGCTCCAACACCGCCAGCAGAGCCATTTGTCAATGGCATTTTTGTTCACTTCCTTGTCTTTACAGCTGTGTTCTGCTTCTACCATCTCTAATGAAATGACAGCATTTCAGGGGTTGCTGTTTTTGCATGTGTAGGTGAATGTAATTATTAATAGTATTATAGGGGTTTGAAGAATTAATAAGAAATTCATTCAGGAGCTCACTGTGTGTCACTTTTGCTGGCAGAGTTTCTTGACTCTTGTAGAGAAGAACTGGTGCGAATATGCACAGCTCACATGCTAATGTGGGATGTCACACCCTAAATTTGAGAGGTCTCATCCAGTTAATGCTTGACTATAATGGTTCAGTATTGACAATAACCAGAAAGCTGGCCATTAAACATTCATTGGTAGGCTGCCTAGTGTACAGAACTGTGTACAAGGGAGGGAATGTTTGGATGAAGACATGGAACAGTAAAGTGAAAGTTTAGCAGAGTTCAAAGAAACGTGGTCTCTCGTGTAATCCACACACTTCCTCACATATGGATTATTGTGCCCAGTGAACTTCAGAAGGAAACATCCAGCCCAGCCTGCTAGGCACCAGAAGACCCTATATGAAGAACCTAAGTACAAAGTTTAAGACTAATTAGCTTTCCTGTTACCTTAGTAGTGCTAATTCATTTAAATGGATTTGATGGAGCACAGTTTGATCAAACAAGGATCAGAGAGAGATGGTCATTGACAGCTGCTGATGGGAGGAACAGACGTCAGGAGATTTATTCCTTTTTTCCCCTGTCCTGTTGGGTCTCTGAGAATTAGTGTTTGTAATGATAGCAGGCTTCAGAAAAGGCTTGCTGCAGTAGCTAACTTATGATCCTGATTAATTTTCTGTAACTCTGTAAACTGTGAATAAATGGATTAAAGAGCCATTTGATCTTCAAGAAGAGGTTTAAAGTGGCTTTGATGACTATGTACCTAGGGGAATACAATGGATTATCATGGATAATTGATTAAAGAAGAGAGAACATTATATTGATGTATATGTGAACACATAAAATCCACAATTTGTGCATGTGAGTTCTGTGTGGGCATAAATGCAGACACATGTATGAAAGAGCCAAGTGGGTGTATAAAAGTGTATCTTATTGTTTATTTACTTTCTCTCCTTTATAGTTAGGAAATGAGAGATGAGACATTACTCTGTTAAACTGTAATTGCATTTGGAGATGGAGCAGCATGCTGCTAAACTCTAGGTGAAGTTCAGGCCAAAGACAAATTTCTATCAATTAGACAAGCTGTACCCATTAATAAAACTGTCTGGATGTAAAGGGCAGCACAATAACTGTAATCCTGTGTGAGCTGAAGCACTCACTGATGATTGACAAGGTAGATGGGTGATGTAAATGTTAATATACATTGGAAATCACGTGCCATAAATAAGAGCACATGAAAGCATGGTTGTTCTTGCTGTATTCCCCAGTGTGTCTTAGCTTCGATACCAACATCTCAATCTGCTGTGGGTATGTGCTCAAAAAGAGGACTCTGAGGAAAGCTTAAAAACATGTAGGGCAAATAATAAGGGGACAAAAACATCAAGGAGCTGCCCCCTCCAGATTTCTCGACGGAAGAACATAAAGATTTGCCTCAGCTTTTAAAAGATCAAATTTTAAAGTCCCACATGACCTGAAATTAAAACAATGTAACGTAACCTTGAGACTAGTTTTGTGACCTCGTCAGATTACACAATTGGCTGTCCTGCTTTGTGAACTGGATTTCAGTTTGCAGTGTAATAAGTCAGCAGTGCTGTACAAATGTGCTAAAAATAAGAATTGAAATGGAAACGAATCAGTCTTGACCTTAGTCCTGTGAAGGCTAGCTTACAGGAACTGAAGTGAACCTATGTATTTTTTGCTCTCAATTTCTTTCTTTTTCTTGGATGAAATATGTTTGATTTTACAGATTCATTTTGCTTTACCTTCATTGTGGTAAAGACTCTGTGGAATAGGGAAGGTTGAATATAGCTTGGGAAGGGGAAGAGGGAAGTGATGTTTGTGCCCTATGGTAGTTACTTTCTTGCGTCCATGATGGTACTTTCAGTTTTTTAGTTTAAATGATAATTGTACAGATAGGAAAAATGTTAAATGATATAAACCAATTCATTCCTTGCTTTGTTCCTCTCCTGCATATATTCCCTGCCCAGGCATCATTGCTCCTTAAAATTAAGTGGAGAGAGAAGGATTTATTTTGCACCAGGGCTTTGGGAAATCTAGAAAGCAGCTGTTCACTTCCACTAGAGCAACAGAGACAGCGCAGAGTGTCCTCTGGGAACTGACATTGAGTATAGTACTGCATTATAAATACCATTTCCTAAATACAGACTTGGCTCCCTGCGGCTGATGAAAGACCCATGCTGTCTAAGTACAGGGAGTTAAAGAACAACATTTTCCTCACTTTCAGAGCAGGGGAAGGTGTCTTATAGCATTTCTTTTACTTTGCTGACTGTGTAGATGGCTGGACAGATCTTTAACAACCATTTATGGGCTGACCTTGATGCTGGCTGTGGCGTCAAAATTTCCCACTGAGGTGAGCTGTAATTAGGGGGCAGACCCTGCATGGTGAGTTGGGCAAGATCCCACATGTGAGTCAGGGCAATCACCAACACAAACACAAGCTGGGGGAGAATGGATTAAGAGCAGCCCTGAGGAGAAGGACTTGGGCTGCTGGTTGAGAAGGAGCTTGACAAGACCTGGCAATATACATCTGCAGCCCAGAAAGGCAAATGTGTGCTAGCTGCATCAAAAGAGTCTTGGCCAACAGATCCAGGGAAGTGATTCTGCCCTGAAGTAGTGTGCTCAGCTGTGGAGCCCGCAGTGTAGGGGGCCTGCCGGAGTGAGTCCAGAGAAGGGTTGTGAAGATGGTCAGAGGATTGGAGCACTTCTATGAAGACAGGCTGAGAGAGTTGGCATTGTTCATCCTGGAGAACCGAAGGCTCTGGGGAGATCTTATAGCTCCTTCCAGCACCTAAAGATGACCCACAAAAAAGCCAGAGAGGGACTCTTTATAAGGGCATGCAGTGATAGGACAAGGAGGAATGGCTTCATACTGAAAGAGAGTAGGTTTAGATTAGATACTAAGAAGAAATTCTTTACTGTGAGACAACAGAACTGGTTGCCCAGGGAAACTGTAGATGTCCCATGGCTGGAAGGGTTTAAGGCCAGGTTTGATGGGGCTTTGAGCAACCTAGTCTAGTGGAAGGTGTCCCTGCTGATGGCAGGGTGGTTGGAACTAGGTCACTTCCAACTCAGACTATTCTATGGTTCTATAATCCTTTCCAGCGGAGTGAGACAATAGATGTGAGTTTGCACCCTTCTGTACGTCTGGGCTTAGGCACTGGTTTGATTTATAGCCCCTGATAAATGGGTTCACAGCATCTCTGCCTCACATTGCTGGTTTGTGAACTGCAGCCTAAACATCCTCACAGTACTGTGGGGGTATCTCATAGTACTGTGGGGATACAGCAAGACACATTAAATATCTGTTGGGTTCACAGAGTGCCTCTCTATTCTTACCCATCTGAAATAACTTTCCAGTCTCATTTGGAGAGTTAAATGCCTCTTGGATAATAGGAAGGAATTAACTTTGTTCAACCAATACAAACTAAAATGGGCAGTAAGTAATGGGGTAAGTTCCCACTGACTACTGAAAATGCTCCTCATTAGAGAACACTCATCTCTTTGGGTGCTTTTTCCCCCTTTTGTGTTCCCTTTTCTGCAGTAAGATATAACTCCGTCTGTATTTCATATTCTCACGCACCTGTTCACCACCACATATTGTCTGAGGAGGTAAGGAAGTGAAGCAGACGGCACTTTGCAGTTCCCTGTGTCAGCTGTGAAAAGCCTCCTGTGAATCACAGTTGAACAGACATGTCCTCTCTTCTTTAGAGAAAGCAGCCTAAGACAAGACTGTGCTGTTAGGAGACAAACGAGCTGCAGGAGGGAGTGTGAGGTTTTTTTTCCTTAATAATTCTTAAGTGAGTCTTTTTCACTCTGAGCGCTTCTTAATTAATCACCAGAGTGCAAGTGATTGTCAGCATTCGATGTGCACAGCTGCGCGATTATTTTGTTCCTGTAGATTTGAAATTGCAGTAGCTGGCAATATCTTAGCCCCCATATGAGCTACATCGCAGCTGGAACTTTGGAACCTCCTGTCCCTGTCAAGGTCACTTCCATGCTGCAGCACCAGCCCAAGATCCAGAGTTCAGCACACACAGCAGTGATACAGGTAGTAATGCAGGAAACAAGAGAGAATCCTGATTGTACCCTCTGCATGAGGAAAAAAAGAAGTTGCAATAGGGAAGTACAATTTTTCACAGAATGGTGGGATTAAGTTAGAACTTTAAAGAAGATGCAGTTTTGGGAATTGAAGAAGATTTTTATAATCTCTTAATATACCCCCTCAATTAAAGCTTTATGAGTGAATTCCTGAAATTCATTGTTTCCCTCTTATTTTTCAGTGGGTTTCCTGGTTATCAGGGAGACAGCACCTACCAACTGCTATGGGAGTCAATAAAAGCAACCACAATGTCTGCCTTCTATTAATAACTTCTCTGCAGGGGATTCTCTCCTGTGAATCTGTCCCTTGATTTTTATCAGAAAAATGGATATTTAGAGCAGTGCTATTTGCACATACTGTAAGAACCAGTCAACCAAACGAAACTTGTGTTTAAAAACTGATTCCCACCATTGAGGCAATTGTAGTGTAGATGGAACCTTAGGGGGAACCAGCTGAAAATTGGGTGTTTTTTCTTATGAAGAAGTTGAATAATATTTCATAATTTCTCAAAACTTTCAGCAGAAGATCTCAGTTTTTCTTTGAAAAAGTGAATAGTTAATTTTTCTACCTATCAAGACAGAGTAGTTCTCAAGAAAAGAATGCACTTTCTGGAATGATAACTATTTAACAACCACAACAACAATAATAATTATAATAATAATAACAATGGCACAGCAGGTTTGAGCTGATGGGAAGGCTGTTGGAACAGGATGAGTGGGATGGAAAGGAGGCTAGAACAGGAGACAAACCAAAACTGATGGGTAGTTCTGTACATTAAGGTTCTTAGGACCTGTGTTACCAAATAGCTTTGTAACAGCAATTAAAACTAACTTCCAGACCTGTCCCCCCAACAAAAAAACCATCACAGAACTCTTCTCACTCTTCTTTTGTTTGCAAATGTTGCCTCTTCTTGCTGTGTACAACCAGATATCTTCTGCTTTCTGATTAGTAAAGAAGTTACTTTGCACTATTGGTCCCTTCTTTTCCCTTTGGCTGTGGTCAGGCGAGCTGATGGGACACAGAAGGGAACACATCTGTACATCCAGTAACGTCATTTCTACTGGTACTGGACATGGATTTTTCAGGTTGCTGTACTATCCATGCTCCCTGCCTGAGTGTGCTGTTTAATGCTTCATAGCCATTTCCTTGGAAATAAAACCAGAAATGACTATTCAAGTTATGTTAAAAAATGCTGATCTTGTGCTTGCAACTTTGCTATTTCCCTTGAGTGTAGGCAGGATAGAGCTCTCAGTGGGAGCTGTGCCTTGCCCCAAGGCAAAATTAGGACAAGGAAGCCCATGTGCTGCTTTTCCTTTGTTCTTTGAGTATGTCCTGTCTCTTTGGAGCAAAAGTATTTCTGGTGTAATGCTGATGCTAAATGAAAGTAAGCAGGGCTGATGGGCAACTTGCGAAGAGTTTAGCTCAGCTAAGCATTCCAGGATTATTTTTTATTAATTATTGAGAGTATCTTTGTGCTGGAAATGGTGGAATACACAGAGCATAATGTGAACTAGAGAACACAGAGTGTAACTGAGTCACTATATTACTCTTCTACCCAATGCAGTTTAGTGATGAAGGGCAAGAAGGATTTTAGTGTCATCATGCCTCTGAGTCAGGCACATGCAGACACAATGACTTCATGCAGCTTCCAGAGCACACAGTTGGGATGACTTTTTACATGAGAAAGCCTGTGCTTTCTTGATCCGGCTAATACCTGGCTGTCAGGTGTCATGAAGAATCACAGGTTCACATTTGCCTCTTCTATGCCTGGTCTTCCTGGTGTTGGAACTGGTTGTGTCAATTTCCTCAAGGAAAAACTTATTCCGGATTCTATTTTTTCCAGTCTATTCTAGCATATAGGACTGTGAGACATTAATTCAGGAGTGAGATGTGCTGTCCTCTCAAACAGAGTGGAATTCAAGCTGATGACTTAAAAGGGAAAAACATACAGGTTATTGGCAGTGTCACGTGGCATCAAGTGCTTTGAACCTGTGAGAACGAGTCTTCTAAATTTTTCTCCCTGGAAAATCAGTGAATGAAGTTTTTAATTCTTTCATAGCAGAGTCAAAAGATCTTTTCACAGGAATGTTTCATCTGGAATAGAAATTGCTGTAGGACAAAATCAGGGCAGATATAAATTTTACAGTGCAAGTGATGCAGTAAGAGAGTACATGATGTGAGTCGCACGTACAAGCACCAAGCGAATGTGCTCTGAATAAGTTGCATTTGCAAGGAGGTTTAAAAGACGAGTAATGGGACCCAGTTTTCAAAATAGAGGTAACATAGAGGCCTTTCAGGTGCCCTCCATCTCCTATATTCCAGCTGCTCTTCCAGAAGGTTGTGTCGTGTGTGTCAGTCCCATGAGGATGTCTTACATAGTTAATGGCATCTCAATATGGCACTTCACACTTGTGTTCAGGTAGCCAAAACCCTGTGAATGACAATTCCAGAAAGGGCTGGTGTGGAACTGTGGGGACTGATCCAGCTCTTTGTTCTGTATTAGTGATTCCTACTAACATTTCTTTGTTCTGTATCACTGAAGGAAAAGCAGCCTTTAGCACAGGTTATTGCACAGTTATGTCTGCCCCACTGTGGGGCAGAGGTGGAAACAGTAACTTCTAACTGAGGTTTGAAAGGAGAATAAATCTTCCTGCCACATTAGCAGCAGGTGTTTTTAATCTCTGCTTGAATCCCACTTTAGAAGTTTTGACAGAGTAAAAGGATAACATCATATGTTTTGCTAAATTAGGCTTCAAAAAAGTCCTAAAAGTGAGAGTTCCAGATTACAGTAGTATTTTCGTGTCCAGACAGTTAAAAGAAGAGCTGCACTAACTGTGTACTAATCAGTGGCTACTTAAGACAGTGGTTAACATTGCCATAAATAATTCATAAATCTTGGACTTGAATTTGAATACTGAAACGTATTTGTGTCATATTTCTATGGTCTCATTCTCTCTTCTTATTTTTCTTTTTTTTTTTTCTTATCAAGATAATAAATTCAGTTCTTCACAACTGTTCTGATTCTTTTCTTCTCAAGATACTCAGGTTCCTCTCTGTGAATAATAATTGCTTTTAAAAGCAGCTGTGTGTGCAGCAGAGGGAAAAGCACTGGTGTTTGGAGAATCCAAAGTTTTCAAAAAATTAGATTGAGATGGGGGGGGCGTCTTGTCTTGTTTGCATGTCCACAAAGTACTGTAGTACTGTTCTGTACATGGCCATACATCATTCTAGCATCTGAGTGCCTTCTGGCACTGCAATAAACAGTGTCCTTAGTTTTGAGGTCCCTGAATTCCTCTAGATCAAAAGCAGAGTCAGAGATTGCATTTCCTTTGTTTTTCCAGCTACACCAGGGAGCAGTGAACACACTTTGGATTTGATTCTCACAGCTGACTTTGGAAACTTTGGAGTTACAAAACCTCCTTTACACTGGCTTTACAATATGTTCCTGCTTTTACAATACCTAGGCTGCTTTTAATTCAGCGATGCAGAACAACCAAATGTTAATGGGATTTACCAATACAGAGCAAATGTCTCCTTGGAGCATATACAGTCCCAGGTTTGCAAACCACGTGGAAATCCTCTGAGATTTTAATGCAATTTAGCTTGCCTTAGAACAAAAGAATGATATGTTTGGGCGTTTTAAGCACTGCTACTTCCAGCTAGATGAGTTAATCTGATAATAACTACATGCCTAGAATTTGATGATTCAAAATTTGCAGGTTTACGTACAGAACTATTTTTTGCTGAGGAAGCAATGTATAATGAGCTCTGAGAGCTGCCAGCAAGTGTCTGCAGCTTTAACTCGTGCAGTTAAAAAATGAATTCAGCCCTGTGAATTGTGAGCAGCTCCTTGGGAATCTTTTTAATATATGTAAAGCAGGGTGTGCATAGTAATAGCAAATGCACTGATACCACAAAGCAAACATTTTGCAGCAGGAAAGCAATGTTTTTCCCACTGTTTTATTTGTTTTAACTAACCCACTTGCAGCATCAAAAATGATACCCAAGACCAACTCTGAATTCTTGAAAAGTCCCTGTACTGTGTTAAACTGCAGCAGTGGGGTGATAAATCAGTGTGAGCCTGAAGGAAATACGGCCCCACGCATTATGCTTTGCTGTGCTTAGTGTGAGGTCGGTCGCTGAGGCTTGGCATGGGTTATTGACTATTTGGGGAGAACAAGGAGCTTCTGCAGTGATTGCTTACACCAATAAGTCATCAAACTGATGTTCTTACCAGACACATTGCCAGGGCAGGAAGGCAGTTCAGAGACTGCTGGCTAACCAGTCACCATGCTTGGGTAGTAAGTGACCCAGTTTTCCTGGGTTATGATGTACCTGCTGGGGGGATATGGGCTGCCTCCACTGGTCAGTGCTCGCAGGACACTGCACGCCCCAGTGAAAGCTGCCGGCCGGAACTGCCGAGACGGGAACACGACGCTTCCCAGGAATGCTTCTCTGCAAATGTACCTTTGATATCAATCACTGAGATATGTTTTGCAATCTTTATTTTACAATTAGGCTTTGGGGAATGGTGACTCTTTAAAGCTTTTAGATGCTGAGGTTGAACAAAACCCTGACGTTTCAATGACTCCCATGTTGCCTCTTGGCACTTATGGACTCAGTGTCTTCTCTATTTTGCTTACTCTATTGTTTCTGCTGTTTTCTCACAGAATTTGGTTGGCATGCCTCATACTGGCTGAATAATATTTATATATGTGATGTATCTTCTGTGATATCCTAGTTCTTCCAAAACATCCTGGCAAACTTTCAGCAGTTTCACTTCAGGTGTTCTTGCAGTGTGAGCAGACCTAGATGCTTTTCAATATACTTATTTTCTTATTCCACTTACCTGTAGGACATAATTGCCTTCTGGCATGCTGATCTATCTTTGAGAAGAAAGAGAGAAAAAGAGAAGACAGTGTAACATCCAGGCTTTTTGCCCATTTATTATTCTCTGTTACTAAGCGAGGCAGAGCTCTCTTAGTTTGTAGGCATAACATTGCCTCTATACAAAAGCTTTTTTTGTCATCTGAATCACCTTAAATTTTCAGTATCCTCTGAACATAAACTATGAAAATTGTCCCTTTTCTTCCACCCTACCTTGTGAGACTCAATTATAAATTGTGAGAGGGTCACGAGCAAAATGTACAGAATATGAGATGTTGCATTTTAAAGGTTTTATGGACACTCATTTGGGATGACCTGCATAGGGTCATTGGTCATGTAATGCTTTAGTAAATTGGAAGTAATTAATTTATAAATTAAATTAGTGAAAAATGACCATGAATTTTAACAGAAGCGTAATATTTACAGGAATGGAATTTATTAAACTTCAAAATATGAGGCAGCCTCTTCATCCCCTAGACTCCACAGTTGTGATTATAACAGGTGGAGATTCAGAAGTACTAAATTGGCTGCATGAAGGCTTTCTAACTGGATATGAATAGTGTAAGGGTAAAAGAGGGAGATAGTTGCAGAGGACTGTCAAAGAAAATCAAGAGTGAGGACAAAAAATCCCGAGTTTACACCATGCCTGTTCCCCAGTTTGTGGTGAGTTATAATGTTTATGATCTGCACTACCCAGGGGTTTGTTTTCCTCAGTAAGAGAGGTGGAAGAGTTTATCTTGCCTCTTGTATCCTTGCTTGGGTGTGTTCCCCCATCAGAAGTACTTTTCTCTCTGAGCATACATTTTATGTCTCACAAGGTGCAGCCTCTGTGCAACCTGGTGCTTCTGTCTGGCTACAAAACCTTCACACCAGTGAGAACAGAGCAGCAGCTTTTTCAGTATGGCTTGCTGCAGACTGAACTGCAGCTCTGTACCTTGTACGTCTCTCTCCTGGTTAGTTTCCTGCCAGGCAATGCTAAGGTGTCCTATGAATACTTGTTTACAGATTTTCAAATATGTTCTCCTAAGGAAAAAACAATTCTCTGTAGGCTGGTGCTACTTGGGAAACACAGTGGGACTGCATGTGCACGTGTTTTCTGTCTGCCTATCTAGATACTGATAATTCTCCTGGATTTGGAAAAGTAAAGCTTGCCTGTGTTTATCCAATTTTTTCAAGCTGAAATCTAAAGTTCTTTTTTTACTCATGTTTTTGTTGTGTGTCTGGTTGGCACTTAGTTCTGGTTCACTTAATGTGCATTTATATGCCTTATTTTTCAATTGAACTTTTACCCGTCACGGGCTGAGAGGCAAGTTATATTGCCAGGCCTCAGTTAATTACCAGTGCCATTATTTTTTTTATTTGTGGTGCCTAAGCAATCAGGAGAACAGCAGGTTAAGTCACATTTGCAAAGAGATCACGACTCAATTAGTGCTTAAGTGTATAAAATTAAAAGAGGAATAATTAAGGGTATGGCAGTAGCAACATTAAATGCCTGGTTTAGTGCTAAGGAACTTGCCCTACATAGAAGCCCACTAAAAGAATGAAGGATTAGAAGGGACGTATATAGTGCCTGAAAGCAACAGGGAATTTATGTGAGAGACTCTTCTCAAAGAAAAATTAGAAGAGCTTGTTAGAACAGGGCACAGAATATGGTTTTGCAAAATCAAATGTCTTTGGTTTGGAGGATTTGCTGCATGGCTAGTTTAATTTTGGTTGTGAAAACAAAAGTAAAAAGCATCAGACATTCAAGATCATCCCTGTCCACTCTAATCAAAAAGGCCCCAAAGTGTCAAAGTTTTACTTATAAGCTCTTCTGCCTTTCACTAGGGAAAACTGTTTTAACTTCTAGGTTCAGCCATGCGTCTTTCTCTAGCATGTCATAGTTACACTAACTCCCATTATTTTTAACTATTTGCCCCAAAAAGTACTGAACTGCAAACTCAGTAACTGAATGGATCACTGAATGGGATTGGAAAGGCTGTCTCTAATTTTATTCTTCTACTTACAGCCTGGTGGTGCTGACAGTAGGGAGAAGAGGTGCTGCTTCCCTTGAAGTAAAACTGCTGAGCTGTTGGGGCTAGCTGAAGAGCCAGCTTTTTGGGTTATACATCCTTTCCTGGAAACTAATTAATTTGAGAGACATTGTGTGTGCTATTTGTTAGCTGATTGAAATATTGCTGAATGAAGTGTCAGCTCAAGGATTTTTAAAGGAATTCTGGAGAAGAAATTGTTATACACAGGAGCAGAGATATGCAATGAAATGTGCTCTAGTTTTTAAAATGTACAGTCCACACATATGCCATTAAACATGAGAGTGTAAAAAACTCTCTATGGGTCATCCAAACCCAGAAAACCTGTAAGACTATAGGGTAAAAAAAAAAAAAAAAGAAAAAAAAGAAAAAAGGAAATAACCCCAAAAAACTGTTCACCTCCTTTTCCACAGAAAAGGCAGTTCCAGCTTGCCCTCTACCTCCAGGCTGAGATGAAACAGCCCCTTGGCTGTGGCATGGTCCTTCTCACACTGCAGGTTCGTCTTCCAAGTTAGTCATCTTGCTCACTCATCAGGGTAATCTGTGCCTGAGCAATATACAACTGCTTGCCTTCTCTACAGGAAGCTGGCTGGGAAAATAACACTTTCTTCATGAAGGAAATCCAGCCACTCTTAAATCTGGGTGCCTTCATTTCGCTTCTTTGTGGTACTGTTTTACTTTTCCTTAGTTTTTAAAAAACTTGCACACAGCCCCTGTGATGTGAGTCTGAGTAATGAAAGTGGCAGCGATACACAGGAGAAGAGGGAAGCTGAATTGCAGAATTAGAGCAGTGAAAAACAATACTGGCACTGCACCAATGTGCAGCCGTGACTGGGTGTACAGATCGTCACAGAAGGTGGATTGGGTGAATGTGCTTTTTTCACTGAGTTACAGATCCATTCAATGATGAGACCCTAGAGGAATTTGAATCTTCAGTGGAGAACAGCCACCTTCCCGTTGCCACTTCAATATACAAGCACCAAGATGTTTATACCCCACAGTGCTGTGTAGAACACATGGGGAGTCCACTTCTCCTGCTGGGAAAAGTACAGTTTGGTACTGTGGTGCTCTGCTCTGGCACTGTTATGAAGCAGGGGTTACTGTTTTGAAGAATGAAATTTTTGTGCAGCCAAATTTCAGCTAATTGGTGTGTGAACTTTTTCTGTGGGACAGGTTGGGTATTCAGGGTATTCAGTAACCACATGGGGCCTCTGAAAGCTTGAGCAAGGGAAGGATGATCAAATATTTCTTTTTTACTTTGCAGGTGTGTGCGTGTTTAAAATTGCATGTGTTTTTAAATATCTGCAAATATTTTCTGAATCTAAAAAACCAATCAGGAAGCTCGTTTCTTCACAGAGCCTGCAAGCCTTCGTCAGGTGAGCTCAGTGCAACCTTAACCAGCTGAGGTTGCAGTGGCTGCACTTAGTGCAAACATTTCATGTGGATTTAAACAGGCCTGAGGTTTTGATTACATTTGCTTTTCTTATAGAGGCACCAACCTCTTTTCTTGGCAGATGAAGTGGGTTGACCCTTGCTGGACACCAGGTGCCCATTGAAGCCTCTCTGTCCTTCCCTTCCTCAACTGGACAGCGGAGAGAAAATATAATGAAAGGCTCCTGGGTCGAGATAAGGACAGAGATCCTTAAACAGTTATAGTCAAGAGCAAAACAGACTCGACTTAGGAATGCTAGTTTAATTTGTTGCCAGTCAAATGGGAGTAGAGTAATGAGAAGTAAACCCAAATCTTAAAACATCTTCCCCCTACTGCTCCCTTCTTCCCAGCCTCAATTTCACTCCCAGTTTTCTCTACCTCCTCCTCCCCCAGCTGTGCAGGGAGACAGGGAATGGGGGTTGTGGTCAGTTCTTCATGTATGGTCTCTGTCGCTCCTTCTGCCTCAGGGAGAGGACTCCTTCCTGTGCTCCAGCATAAGGGCCCTCCCACAGGAGACAGTCCTCCGTGGACTTCTCCAACATGACTCCTTCCCATGGGCTGCAGTTCTTCACGAGCTGCCCCAGCAGCCCAGCAAAGGGGGAATATTGATGTGCCAAAGTCACGGGACACATGACAGAGAGCCCTGTCAGAAACAACTGTTAGCAGAAACCCAGGTAATGAGATGGGAGATGCTGCATTCCTGCTGTTCCAGAAAATCAGGAGCCTGTTGCGTTCCAGGGCAGGCTGCCAAGTTAGTCAGGCTTCTTCATCATTGAGCTGCAGGTTAAGAGCCAGAGATTAATGGCTTCGAGGGACTGGGTGGGTCAGATGGCTTTTGTTTCTTGTACTGGGGCTTGTGCTAAGGGTATGTTCATGACCAGAGCATGAGGGGTTAATAGAGCACTAAGGGGTGTTTTAGTATATGGTTAATTAGTTATCATGCAGGCTGATTGATTGCCTATCTATTAAATCTTCTGTTGATGGACTTACAAAATGTATTACTCATCTGTAAAATGGTTATAACAGCTATAAATCATTTAAGAAACCTTATAATTCCTTTATGAACCTATTCTTTAGTGTGAAGATCTGCATACCCTGTGTTTTTCAATTACACATATTATGACAGCACCTCACGTGAGCATATATTCCATACTGTGCAATTCAATAGAAAGGATCTCCTGTGTTTCATAGTGGCTGCTTGTTTTCCTCTCCAAGTTTTGATCCTTGCCTTTGTGAAAGTTATCACACTGCCCTTAAAGATGCTCTACAAGGTCTGTGGCGAAATCCTGTATAGCTGTTGGAGCCAAGGGGAGCAGAGCCATTTGCTCTGTCAGTGGGAAGTACTTGTTTTGGGCTGTTACACCACCATGAGAACCAAAATGTGCCTGCCAAATGCCAGGTGGTCCTTTCCAGCAGAAGCTGGTGGGGTTCTCAGTGGCTTATGAAGAGTAAGATAAGTTCTTGGCCAACATTGTTTTCATATGATTAAGTCATGGGTAGCCTGGTTTAACCTGGTGGTACCTGAGGATATTTCTGATTGTGCTCATTTATGCTTGTTTGGGGCACTGAGGAATGATTCCAGGGACTGTGGAAACCTGGGAGTGAAGTGTGTTTCCAAATCCTCTTACTCCTAGTAAAACCCTCTTTGTCTGAAGAGCAAGGGCTGTACCAGCTCTGTCACATACCATCATTTCCCTGCTTTTGGAGAGACCCTGTGGAGGACTTGTTGACCCTTTTACTTGACCTAGGTGCTGAGTGGATGAGTTTGTGACATAATTCTGTGTAGGTGCTAAAAAGTTAGAAGGGGAGAAATTCTTCAGCTTTTTCTCAATATTCTGTGAGAAGACTGTCTTTCCTATGTGAACTATTTTAAACAAGGTCACAGTTTCATAAACTTCTTGCACCTGCAGGCTGTTTTGCAAGATTGTTATAGTTTTAACTTTGAAAATATTTTAGAATAAGGTATCTTAGAACTTGGCCAGTCCTCTCAAGGGGTGGATGACCGAGGAACCAATTACTTATTGCCATTAAACACACTTTTGCGATCTATCCTATAAAAGTAGTCAGAAAATTATTAAAGCACTTCCACTTGTTCATAAGCCTGGACTCTATGTCGTTTTCTTTACCCGTCTCAGACGTAACAGCAACAATTCTGGATATTTGTATGGCTACAGTTTTCTTTTTTTTTTGTTTACCTGATTCACCTGCAAATATATCATTCAGCCCCAGTGCTGCTGCTGGGAAGAGACTGCCAGGGCATTTTTTAAAAATTAAGTTTCAAATGCTTCCTTCCCACTCCTTTGCTTTTTATATTAGCTTTTTGGAAATCAGAAATTGAAATCTGTTTCCTCCCTCAGGTTTTCATTCTCTCTAATTTTTTTTTCCTTTTCTCCCTTATACTGCTTGAGTGTTTCATGACTGGTTTTAGAAGTCAGCCTGTAAGTTCATGAAATGAAACAGGCCAAGAAACAAACGGTACTATACTGAGATGGGGAGGGTGTTAATATATTTTGCAGAAAGGCTGTGCAGACTTCAGACACAAGCAGGAATGCAGGGACACAATAGTATTAGAATGGAGTGAATCCCATAAATACCTCTAGCAGAGATGTGGGTTGCCAATAGGCAGCTGGTAGCAGACAATGAAGTCTGTGGATCCCAAATGAAATGTGTCTCATTACAGGACATCCTATGCTGCACCTCAGGACATGTTGACATGAAGGCTGGACATTGGAACATTGGTCCAACAAACTGTGCCAGTTTCGCTCCATGACCTATTAGTGCAGTGGGGTGTGATGTGATGCTGCTGTCTGGAGGTGATGCTGGCTCAGCCTGGCTTCCCTGGCACCTCACAGAATGCATCAGCACCCCAAAGTGGGCCATGAGCCTGTGCCTGTCTTATTTCTTTTTCCATGTGCCCTTCCACCGTGTCAAGGGATTAACTTTAGATGTGAGATAAGAAGAAAATCAGTCCCTTCTTTTATAATAAAAACTTGACTCCAAGAGTACTGGTCAGTGTTCCTGGCTTTGGGGGTTTCATCACAAAATTCTTGCAATACATGTGTTTTCATTAAAAAAAACACCCACCTAAGAAAGCAGTTCAGCTTTTCAATTATTTAGAGAGATTTTATCATGACTGGAAGCTCTGGGACGTGACCTCCAAGTTGCTAGTGTTAGTGGCAAATAGTTAAAAACAAAATGCAATTACTTCTCAGAAGGAAAACTTATTATGATGGAGCAAAGAAAGTTTAATAATTTGGAGATAGCTGCCTTTTTTTTTTTTTTTTTTGAATGCTTGTAACTGACATAACTGTTGCCCCCTCAAAAGAAAACATGGGGGTACAGGAGGGTTACCTGTCCTCCATGTGTCCTAATTGCAGTGTGACTTATCTGTATACTTGGCACTAATGACACAAAAAAAATAGAATTTTTTCAAATTTATTGTTGTTGTGCAAATTTTAGCTTTGTTATGCAAATTTTAGCTTTGTTATTGAAGACTTACCAGAGAAGGGTTTCTGGAAATGTTCAAATTAGCAAGCCCATATATAAGGAGAGGACATACTTTTTCTCTTAGCCTATGGCTTTGCATGATTATATAACCTCCTCACCTGCATCAAAAATTCCAGCATGAAGTAGCTGCTGAAGCCATTGTTTTTTGTTCATCCCCAGATTTTTGTTCAGGCATTTCTAACATGGTGCTTCACTCTCTGCCCCTTTTCCTCTTCAGCTAAAAGAATATGAAGCAGGATCAATGTTTTCTTCTTGTTGTTGTTCTGTCATCATGTTCTGAATGTTCTCTTTGCAGGGACAAAGTGAATATCCTCACAGCCATGAGCATCCTCACAAACAAATGCCTCCATCTTCTCTCCACTGCTTCCCAGCCCTTTTAAATGATGCTTTTTGTCCAGTGTGCCCCAAATCTCACGATCAGACAGCAGCTTCCCTCCAGCTTCCTGCTCCTTTTGGATCTGCACACTGCCCAGCGATGAGATGCTACCTCCTCCCTTCTCTCATGAGCTGTGCTGCCCTTAAATATGAGTCCACTTGCACATCCCAGTCACGCTTGGCTGACACATGGTGTGGATCTCATGGGCCTGATGAAGCACCAGGTAGAGTCTGGTTGCACACGGTGACAGTTTGGGGTACGTGCAGCCTGTGTGGGGTCTCGGTCTGCAATTAGATGCATCTTGACACCCTCTGATGCTGGTGTTTCTGGATGGAACCTATTCACTCCAGAGCGAGCCCTATTATTTACTGTTATTATTTACTGTGAGCTCTGTCTTGCCCAGCCCCTGCACAGTGGATCCCTTCGTCCATCATCTTAAAAGCAGCTCAGGGAAATCCTGAGCACAGTTAAAACAAACAAATGAGTCCCGAAGGCAGGACCTCACAGCCACAAAAGACTTCAGTTATAAACGCAGCTCATCCAAACACCTTAAAAACATTCCCAGGCTCCTCAAAACACTGCTGCAGTGTGTCAACCCCAAATACCTGTTACAGAGAAGGCAATGCTTTTCCTGTTTTCAGAGTGGTGCCATTGGAGCTGTTGTAGGGTTGGACTAGACTTTATCAGCTACATGGAGAATCAGGGAAGTTGAAAGGGCTAAGGGGAATCAGGAGGCTGGCATGTGCAATGGTGCAGTTGGCTTGCAAGAAGTTGCATTAGAGCCTGACCATAGTGTGGCTCCTCATCCCTTGCCACATTTTCAGCAAAGGGAGACACTGCAGCTTTTATAATGTATTGATTAGCGGGAGAAAATAGTGTGCGTGGAGGTGCTGGCTCTAGGCTCTCTCTGCGAAACTTTTCAGCCAAAACTAGGTCAGGTTTGAAAACCTAACATGTGCTCTGAAGTACAAAGGCAGCGATAGAGAGGACTTGTTCCCAGTAATGATATTTTAAACAGAAGGAAAGAGCAGGCATTCTGTTTGTTTAATGGCTGCAAGCTGATCGGATGTTTCACTACAGCTGTGTTTTGCTTTCAGATGCTATCACAGTATTTACTTGCAGAGACAGGACAATGAGTTGCAGGCAGAGGCTGGCAGGGAGGATGCAACAGAAAAAGTAGCTAAATAGCATAATTTTTCTTGTTATCATTCTGATACGTTGCAGTACCCATTATCCAGACACAAAATGAGAGGTGCTCCCCTGGCCTTACAGGCAGAGTAGCTGAGGTGGAGAAGACCATTATCTCTCTGTTGTGGACAGGGATCTGATACTGGTAGAACAAACAATTTGCTACAAGTCTAAAGAAAGTTTTTATCACACTATGTGTGAAACCAGTGCCATGTTCTTGCATCTGGTCCTCAGTAGAAAAGTTTTTCAATTAAAAGAGGGGTTGGCCAGCTTGTTTTTGCCACATGTCAGATTGAGCAGTGGGTCAGGGGGCAGTAGTTGGTGCTGACACCAGGTATGTCCATCAGCAGTGGATATGCCTGCTGGGCTGTACACCCTTGTGAACCTTGTGAAGAAGCATGTGCAGCACTACAGACACAGAAAACTGGGTTCCTCTGAGATGTTACTCTTCACTAGGGTCTCTTGCACTGTTATCTTAATGAGACTTCTTTTCATCCCTTTTGGAGCTGTGCAGGATCATAAACGTTAGGATCATAAAATCACAGAATGGGTGGGTTGGAAGGGACTATTAAGATCACCTGGTTCCAAGGCCCCTTGGTGTGGACAGGGACACCCTCCACTAGACCAGGTTGCTCAAAGCCCATCCAGCCTGGCCTGGAACACTTCCAGGGATGGGGCATCCACAGCTTCTCTGGATAACCAATTCCAGTGCCTCAGCACCTTCACAGTAAAGAATTTCTTCTGAATATCTAATCTAAACCTACTCTTTCAGCTACTCTGAAACCTCAGCAGTCCCTCAGGCACCTCTGGTCCATGGAGACATCTGCTGTGTGGCCAGCAGACAAAGGCCTGGGGAGAGAGAAACACTCCTTTTGGGGGTGAAATCTTCCTGTCCTGAGAAGGGTGTCTAAGATAATATGCATGTTTTGCTGAGGATTCAGCCTCTCTCTCTATTGTCTATAGAAAGAGCTTAGACATTTACTTTTTACATCTGGTCTGCATTTTTTTCTGGAAAAATGGGACCTGCTCTATTATTGGTCTCAAATCCTGCTGGGCTGCAACAAGACACTCAGCTGATTTTCTTTAGCGATAATATTACAATGTAATACTCTCCCAGGGCTGCTGATAACAGAGCCACTGCACACATCAGGAATGCTGTGCTGCTTTAGTAATTCATATTTATTGTGTGCTTTGATGTTTTGGAGAGAAGGTCTGACAAAGAAGCAAAATATTGTGACTATGGGTGATAAAGTGAGACAAAGGGAATGATGTAGGATCTGGCTAGCTACAGCATTTTGTTCAAATCTGTTCTAGGTAGGCTTTAAGGGAGCCTGCATCCCTACAACCTCTGAGTGCTTTCCAGTAATGTGTTAAGAGATGCTACCAACATCTGCTGCTTGTGAGTCATCCTTCTTTTCTCTTTTCCCAGAGCTAGAAGGGTATGTGCTTTTTGAAAAGAAATATGCAGCTTTATATCCTATCCAGCATGTGCCTGGGGCTCCAAAATCCTTACCAGTCTGCTTAGATAAATACCAAAGCTCTTCATGCTGTTATGTGACTTTAGAGTGGGTACCATAGACAGTTACCCCTGTGGCATGCTGGGTGGAAATCCACAGCACAGAAAGACCATGAAAATTTGCCTGACTTGCATGTAGCATCAACATCAGAGTGAAAACCACACCTCAAGTCTTATAGTCCCTTGGTGTTGGTTATTAGTGGTGAGCTGGGAGAGCACATTTGTCCCTCTGTGGCTTACACAGGGTTATGGCTGTTCACCAAAGTGTTGGTGGCAGACGCCTTGCTTTCTGTGAGCCCAGATATGAAAACCTGGTACTGGTATCATAGGGAAGGTTTTCAGTCTTCCTTTCTCCTCCTCAAACATTTTATTGGGGTGGCTGCTGCAGCGGTTTATACCCTCTAACTCCACCCAGGGGATGGAGCTGTTGTCTTTACTGACACTGGTTTTTCTTGCACCAACCTGCAAATGAAGTCAGGGCTGGTGAGGAACTGAGACTATACCTTATCAGAAATTGCTGACAGAGAATGCTTGTTTAATTTGGTCTTGTTCTAAGCAAAGCCAGCAGTTTACCACATCTTTGAATGTGCTGTTCATTTATCAAGCAGAACCATGAGGTGGATGAAATTTGTTAGGGAAGATGAAGGAGGCACAGTATTGTATAAATCGGTCAGTTTGGAACTCTCACTGTGAGTGATGTTTCGAAAATGCTAACCTCATCTGTAATTACTCAAAATTGCACATAATTTATGTTGTGCTTGTTCACTGCTCTAACAGTCTAGGAAAACACTTTACAATTAACTCTGGATGATAAGATTTAATAAGAGCTTTCAGACATTTTTATCCTACTCATCTGTTTTGAGTTGTAAATGCAACATTGACTTTTGATTTCTTTAGTGGTTGGACAGTTGGCTGAATAGTAAATTATAGTTTCAAATATACAAAAATCATGAAATGAAATTCCCTTGGATTAGTAGCAGAGGTAATTTTATGTTGTGGGACCATATTTCTCATTTAACTCACAGATGTATTTATGTTACTGGTAAAAAATAATTTTGCACCTGAGCTATAGCTCAAAATTCTATTGCCCACCTGCCACCTATGCCATAGGCATAATTTATGAAGTTGCAAGAGGAATTCTGTTTAGATCAGCAGACGTTTGAGACAGGTTACCATTTCTAAAATTATTTCTTTTAAAATCTTCATAATTTTTTAAACTTCTCCATGTTCCCATTTATTTGTCTGTAAAAAACCTCAGACTATTCTGTAGAAGAGTCTGCAAAATAGTTTGCAATCTCAGGACAAGAGCATAGTGTATAGGCAGAACATGCACATTTTCCTTCCTTCTAGTGTACATCTTAAATGCAAGATTGTGGTCAGTAGGCGCAAGATTGTGGTCAGTAGGCACAAGATTGAGACTGTTGAAAGTACATACCTCAATTCTAGTTCGTTTTCTTTTTCAGAATATGTCTCTAAGGTGAAAGTAAACAAGAGTTTTTGTAACCACAAGGCTGCTCTAAGGTTGGAATAAGTCATATGCAGGTTGGGGCTCTGTTTATGTTACCATTAAAAAGAGACTTGATTGCTTTGTACCTCATTTTTTTCTACTTTTTCCATCTGTGATACCTATGATCTTACAGAATATTTGGTTGAGCTTCAGAAAGAAATGACTTTGCTGGACAGGTTATCTCCCTTTGACAAGCCCCAAGAATAATCTATGCAAAAAAGAAAAGAAATAATGCCAAATAACCCATCATGTATTTAGCATCACTGCTTGAAAGAAAAGTTTTCCATGTTTTTCTTTCCCTAGATATGGTAGAAAAGACCGAATCTTCTATTCGGCACTCATCATGGTACTGTGATGCTGAGGAGGATCATGTTGCACTCTGATGTGCCCATGTTTGTTTGGTAGAAAGAATCACAGAATCATCATAGAATCACAGAATATCCTGGGTGGGAAGGGTACTTATAAATCGTCTGATTCCAGGGCCCCTCCCATGGGCAGGGACACCTCTGAGTGGTCCCTCAGAGCTCCATCCAGCCTGGCTTTTAACACCTCCTGGAACATCTGGAACTATTAATCCTTTAACTAGGGATTTGGCTTCCTAAATTCCATTATGAGTGTGGTAACCTTCACCCTTCCCACAAAGCAGAAGCAAAATCTGACCCCCATGATGATAGATGTTGTCATTATTACTGTTACTGGTTTTATGTGGCATGGCAAGAACTTCTGCCTCTAGTATCAAGTGCTGCAGCACGTGCACCTGTGGGAAAAAAAATTATAGGGTTAGTCATCATGGAACCAGCCTCTACCTAGTAAGATGTGCGTTTGAAAATTCATATTTCCTAAGAGGGCCATTCCCTAATGGTGAGCTTAATAACAAATGAGGTCTGAAAACGATATTCAGACTGTGTACTGTCTCCTACATCAGCTCTTAAAAATCACATGATTTTTTAAAGTCATTGTGAAGTGACTCTCTTCTACCTCCTCCACCATATTACTCTAATGTCTCCTGGGAAATACAGTATCAACACTGCACTGCTGGTTCTGCTCAGAGTCAGTGATGCAGGTGGCCTAATGTGCCATCTCCGAGGTCAACGGCAAAATATCTTGCATGTCAGTGTGGGCAAGGTCTTCAGAAGGTTGATATAAGAAAGCAAAACAGAAGAACTCTCCTTAAAATCTTAGTTTGACAGTGAGACTCCCCAGCTCCTGCTGCTTTCCTAGGATCTGACTCCACCTCAGTTTCGCTGCTTTCTGCTGATTTTCTTGTCTGTTTAAAAAGGATGCACTGATACAGATTATTACTGCATTACAGTCCAAATGAGAGGCAAATCACTGACCTTTATGAATGAGAACGAATCCCTTGGGTGATACAGCTGTTTTGCAGCAGTGTCTGTCTTGGGGCTCTCTGATGGCATATGCATCGCCGTGAGAGAGACAGGGCACAGCTGAGTGAAACGCAACTCCTCCTCTTCTGAATGCTGCACATCTCAGCAGGCACAAATTAGGATGTCTTGGACAGACCCTCTGCCTATTTACACCGGCTTTGTGTGGAGGCAATACATCAAAGGCTATTCCTTGAGCAAGATGAACTGGGCTGTCTCACACCCTGACACAGAGGAGGAGGGAGAGCCGCAACGTAACCAGCTCGCAACAGTACGGACTTCTTCACGTGCCATATCCTCACTTGTTATTGAGCCCACCTTCTCTCCTGGGTTTGATCTAACTCATAGCTAAGCTGGCATAAACCAAGGTGATCTTTGTAATAAGACCCTGGCAGCACAAATGCAAAAGCAACTGAATCTCCTCAACTTTGAACTTTTCTGGAATCTGTAAGGTATCACTTGTGCCTCTTTTATATGCCTCCTTTCTCTTACTCATGGCCAGGACAAGTAAGATGTGAAGCATGTGCAGAACAGACCTCTGGGACATATCCATTGCTCCAGTTTGATGGTTCCTGGGAGCTGTGCTCAGACAGCAGGTTCTAGCTTGTGCTATGTGAAAGTTGCATCAAGAAAAATACTGGCATGGGCTAATAAATCATATTTCAAGGTGACCAAAATATAACTTCTGGGTCCCCCAAGGATTTGTGTCACTGTTGGCTGTAATGAATGGTTTAAAAGGGAATTTTAGGCAACAAATGTGATGGCAGCATAAAATGATTAAGAGCAATAAAAGCTGGAGGACAAATGACAAAATCAAGAGGGGCCTAATAAAGCTGGACAAATGGGCAATGCAGCAGCAAATGAAAGGCAGTGTTGCAAGAAAATTTACACTAGAAAGAATGATGTTATCTCTTTTCATGCATTCTTGAGTTCTGTATTCTTCTCTGAAGAGATCTGGAGTCCTTAACGGTTTAAAGAACACTGCTACTCAGAGCCTAGGTGTCCCAGTTTGGACAAATTTGGAGGAAAATATCACACTAGGTGTGATGACCAGGGCAGAATAATAGTGGCAGGTCATGTAATCTATGCAGACAAGGCAGAGATGGGTCATAGGAAAAGGAAAGGAAAACATCAGAGACTATAGTGTTTGCCCATGGTCACTTGTAAAGCCAAATGTAGAGCAGAGGCTTTGGGAATGTCGTGCCTAGGGCCGGATGCTGAGCAGCAGGGATGAATTCCCGAGTCCAGGCCATTAACTGAAAGAGATACAGCTCCAAGGGGCCATAGCATCATACAGATGGCCAAGATGGGGGAAATGAATCACTCTTTGTCTAACTCTGTTTGTGAGAGAGAGGGTTGAGATGGATTTCTTAGTCCATATGCTCAATTTTTAAGTGGCTGAAATTAGTAAAATGACTTGCAAGCTCTGTTATTTTTCCCTCTGAACCACTGATTTGCAGCCACAGCTGAGACTAGGGGATTGTTGCTGGATGGTAAGTCCTTTTGTTTTTCCCTGAGAACTGGCAGCTGTGATAAAAAATGTCATCAGAAGAACAAACTGAAATGAATAGTGGTAAAAGCTACATGCCCTCAGACCAACCTCGGAGCACAGGGGGACTGGGGACACTGGTGAGGGCATGTAGGACCTTGTCCTGGCCCTCTGACATTTCTGCCCTTACACCAGGGCAGTGGATAGAGTGTGAGTGCCATGCAGGACTGGGACTGTCACTTGGAGGTGTCTGGTGGTGTGGCATAGCCCAGTCCCTCCACCATGGCAGGCTGAACTCCTTGTCTGTAAACCATGAGCATGTTTTATGTAGTGCTGCAAATGTTCATGCACACAGCCAGGCATGCCCTTGAGCAGGAGGCTGAGGACCTGTGTGACCAGCGTGCTTGTTTCACTGACAGTCTGTGGCACCACGCATTTCCTTTGGGCTTGGAGTCTTCTGTCTTCTTCTACTCTGGACCTGCTGAGCCCTGATGTGTCTGAAAATGGATCCTTTTTATATCTCATCAGCAAAACCAGAGGGTTCTTCAATTTTGTTTGTGGCAATTCGATAGATTCAAGTGTTGGTTGTTGGCATAGAGATTTCACAGACTGCAGAAACACTGTCACCTGTTCCATAAAACAGAAAAAAAAGTGCCAGGCTGCCAAGTGCCTACTAAACACCAGCTGGTAAGTGTCACAACATCAAGCTGTGCAGCTATTGACTGTGATCACAAGTTGAGGCAAACCTGAGGACAATCAGAGAGCCTGGCACTGACATGCAGCTTAGGAAGGTAGGTTATGAATTCCCCTGTGGCATGAGCACAAGCCCCTAGCAAAAGGGCTGCTGGTCTTTCCCCAGTGGGGGATACACAGCCTGGGAAGCTGTTCCTGGCTGCTGCATAGCCTGTCCTGCAGAGACCACTTGTGGGGGCTTCTGTGGAGTCAAAACAGACTGTGAAGCAGCTTGTCCTGGAAAAACTCTAAGTAAATGCAGAAGATTGAAGGCAATATGATGCTGGACTGTACTTTTACGCCCCATCCTCCCACTCCACCTACAACAGGAGAATTAAACCATCATGGTATCAGGATATGAAGAACAATCTAGAGGCTTTTTTGTTACTGTAGACTGTGACTACCGGGAGAGAGAGTAATGGTCTGAAAATATCAAATCATAGCTCTGTGGAAGGACAAAGTCATCTGTGTGCATTGCAGGCTTGTATGACTGCAAGGGATACATGCCTCACACTTCCCATGGAAGGTTTTCAGCAGTGAAAACTGATGCCGTGGAAGACTGCCTGGAAATGTTACAGAGCCTTAACAGTTGGGGCTTTAAGAAGAAAGAAGCATCTGCTTAAAATATGTAGAACTAATGTTTAGATTAGACAGGGACGTGGTGGAATAGGTGTCCTCCTGCCTATGTTCTGTGGTATCAGTTGGTGGCAGGAGGCGAGAAAGCTCTCAGAGTCTCAACAGCAACTTCGTGTCCTTTACACCACTTCCTTGATCATGATGGCTGCAGTTCTAGTCTAGGGCTTTAAAATCAATATGACATGTGAGGGTGAGTGCTACGGTATGAGTAAAAGAATCATTATCAAATAATTATCAGTGCTCTTTCTGCAATGGTGTAAAGCATGTTCAGGTGATAAGCAGAACCTATGGCATTTTACATTTGTGAAGGCACAGATTTACATCATGTCAGATGAGCAAACAAGAAGTCACTAAAACCTTTTTTCCTTGATGGACGCATGGCTCTCCAGGGATGCATGACTTTGTATGAGTCTATGGAAACAAGGCTCCTGTCTTAAATTGGTACAGCCTAAGATTAGGCAAAGGAGAGACTGCAATGTTTTGTGCACATCTGCAACAGGAACTGAGCATGGCATGCCCATAGTAAAAGTGTGGTAGCTGGGTGGTTATGTGTGAACATCTATTTTCTGGGCAATTTGAAGTGTAGAGATTCCTTAGCTAGAAATAAACCTGCAAATTCCATTGCAGACTGTTCTGCTTTCAGAGGCCTGTTGCCGCTTTCCATGAAACTTGTGTTAGTGTAATTTCCCTAGCTCTTCTCATTTACACAAGCAAACAAGAGAAGATCCAGGTACAAAACTGACTGCAGAGTAAGAATAAATAGATATTTTATCTTAGTCTGTCATGTCTCTGAAGGCATGAGACTCTGTCAGGGCTGTGTAACTGGTTTCCAAGCCTAACAATGCTCCAGCCTTAATGTTTCAAAAAAATCAGGCAAGACTTTCTTTTGACTTCAGCATGATTCAGTTAGAAAAGTAACTACTCTGGTGGGCTGTGCTTGAGTTGATTCTCTGCTAAGGGCAATGTCCAAGTGAACAATGATAAAAGAAGCAGACAATCTGCTCGACTCTGCAAACTGAAGCCTTGTCTCCTTGACACGATGCTGATGAACCATTTTGTCTTGATGCTCAAGGCATGTAAAGCTGCAGATAAGCAGTAACTGCTGTGTGCAAAGTAGTCAATAAATTGCCATCAGACTTTCCCTTCTGTTTAACTTTTATTAAAAGAGGTGCTAAGGTACTGTACTGTATGCAGTACATCATATTTATTACCAAAATTAACAAATATACAAAACTTATACATGTAATTTTCTTACATCCATTTATTGGTCTATAATACTGCATTTGTTCAAGTAGGTTATCTACAGTATGTAAACATCCCTTGGATTGACCTCACACAGATTAGGAAAGCCCATCTAACCCATGTAGTTACCAAATATAGCTTTTTCTTATTTTAAAATTTATTTGGCTTTCATTGGTAGAATCTAATCTTCACATTTGGCACATGGAAGAGACATCTACAGTGCAAAAGAGGCAGATCTTCTGGTTTTGTTCTGAGCAGTTTAGCAGAGTCATGGTTTTAAAGAGTCAAGAATAAATTTACAGAAACTTGATAGGAGATGGATTAGTGTTAATGCCAATGACTCACAGATCAGCCATTAAACTAGAGCAGAAATTCAAAGCCTCTTCCCCTCAGTCACATGGGAAAAAAACCCCAACCTCAGCCTTGTTTCTAAAGGATTAAAAAAGAACTCTGTTAGCAACAGAGGGAGGAGTTTAGTTTACAAGGAGCCCTCTGAGATTCCAGTTTCAATTTTCTGCTTTGCGGATTCTTTTTTTCTCTTGTTAGCAAGCAATTCTTTTCTGTTTTAATGGGGAAAAAAATAACCAGTGGGGAACAACTCTTCTGTGGTGACAATTTCTCAGTAAATTGGAGATTACAGTTGGAGTTTACAGATCTTTGAACCCTGATGTATAGAGTTCAGTAAGCTGCCGTGTACAAAGGGAAGAGAAAGGAAGAGAGAGAGAGAGCAATGTCATTATATTCCAGGTGTGGAGCTCTCCAACTTTGCTGTAAAAACCAGGAAAAAACTTCCTTCCTTCTGTTTCTCATAGTTTCAAAAGTGTGACTTAATTTAACTGAGTAAAGCTGATCCAGAGAGACCTTCATTCGCACCCTTCTTCCCATTCTCATCCAAGCACCGTATTGCTATTTTTTTATGAGGCCTCACCCATGTCCATGGAAGCATTTGATGAGAATGGACCCAACTGGACACCGTTTCACATGGAAAACCCTCCGCCATTCCTCGTCTGTTACCACAGAGCCCCGCTGCTGTCTGTGGCCCCATACATCTCGGCCAGCTTCTTGAAGCGCGGCCCCCAGTCCGTCAGGTAGTCGTAGCTCTGGTCTGAGTCTGTCGTCACGGACTGTAAGGAGCTGAGCGACTCCGCCACTGAGCCGTTCCCTTCAAACATGTATGTCTGGAGGGAGTCAAAGGGAGGTGCCCACAGGTCCATGTCAGCTTCGTACAGCTTGGCGAGCACGTAGTTGTGTACATTGTTGTCCATGACGCACGCCTGAGGCACGTATCGGGAGAGGCTCTCTATTTCAGGGAGCATGTCCTGCCGGTTCTTCACCACCAGCTGGGCCTCCCGCGGGTTCCACATGGCGGCGATGTCAAAGGCCTCCGTGTCCTCTTCCCCGCCACCCTCGTCGTCATACCTGACGATGTTCTCATGGATGTTCTCCTCCTCGTCGATGATGTACGGCTGCTTCCGCTGGCGCCGCATGGAGAGGATGAGGAGTACCAACACTGCGGGAGCCAAGCAAGACATGGGGCTGTCAGCAAGGAGGCAGATCTTGCCAGGGCTTCAGACTTTCCTCTTCCCTACTTTCCCCTGGGTGAGCCCAACTAGCCCCTTGGATTTACAGAGCTGCGTTGTTAGCAGGCTGAGTGGTGTAGAAATCTCTCTCCCCAGTCAAAATTAGTAGCTTGAGGTCCTGCTAATCTGCCCCCTTTCTCACCTTAATTCTTAACTCTTGGTGACACTTAGGACATGTATATCCAGTGCTGCGTGCCACTTTTAAGCTAGCCAGCTCAGAGGTCAGTAACAGTTTATCTGCAGCAGCATAATTCCATAGGGATATTTTGTTTTCTGCTCTGTGGATGGGTTTTGCAGCCTGCTTTGGGGATGCCTCTTGGGCTGGCATGTGACATGTGTCACTGCATGTGACAGAGATGGATGGTCCTAAGGCACCAAGGATGATATGTCTGCCTAAACAGCAAAATGCACAGCTAGTCCCTTAGCCTGTTCCAAGGAATTTTTTGTTTATCTGCAAGCCTCCTGCAGTGTGGCAGTGCTGGTGCTCCTCGCCCTCACCGTGCTTACTAGCATGGGGAGAAGTGGTCATACAGGCACCAGAGCCCTTTGCTATCAAAAATGTGCCATCACTTGGTGACTGTTTCCAGAGCTAGAACTCAGCAAAGATTTTGGATACTGAAATTTTGAGCTGAGGTATCTAGGCTCCTTTGAAGAGCCAGAACTGAGGCACTTTTAAAGATTTTTTTTCCTGTATCTTACTACACTGTTCCTTAAAATGGGTCCCCTGAAATTTCAGGGAATGTGTGCTTTGAACTAGTATCTTGTGATTTGAGAGAGTGAACAAGAGAACTGAAGTTCTTTTGATACCAACAGCTAACAGGGGACATAGGATGTCTGGGCAAGGAAAGCATGAAATTTAATTGTGGAGACAGAACTCATGCAAGACGCTCAGCCCCTTTACTGCAGAACAGGCACTGTTTAAATGCAGTGTCTCAAGGAAAAAGGATGGAGGTGGGGATATCGCTCTCCAAAAGACAGAAATGGAACTGGGCTTACTGTGCAGCAGGATGAGAAACTAACCTGGCCCCAGCCACAGCTCTCAGTACTCCTCACTGCCATACCCTTGCAGGAAAGCATGGCCATGTCAGACACCCTAGCACTTTGGACATCTGGCAGAAATACTTGCGGGCTGTAGTTTTCCCCCATTCCTACAGTTCAGAGCCTGAAACCAGATGCAGCTGACTACACCATCAGGTCCTTGATTTGGCCCTTTAGGTATGTGTGTGTCTACATATGCACATATACACAGATGTGTGTGTGTGTTTGGGTCCTCGACCTTTGGTGGATCAGCAACCCCCTGGGCAGAACCAAAAAGTCTGTCCCTCCCAAGAAGAAGTGGGGGCTTTACCTAGCAGGACAAAGATGCAGGCGAGGATGGCAATGAGTGCCCCTCTGCTTAGGCTGACAGGGAGGACATAGGCCTCGGCATTGCAGGACATCACCATGCCCTCCTCGTCGCAGCTGCACACGTGCACGGTCAGTGTGCCCGTGCTGCTCAGCACCGGGCGCCCGTTGTCGCTGATCAGGATGGGCAGGTAAAAGGTGTTCTGCTCGTGTTGTCTGAAGCCAGAGCGCCTTGTCAAAATCCATGCTGTATTGTCTAGGGGCAGGAAATAAACGAGAGAGAACAGCTTATATGCAGAGCAAATACATTCAGCGGAGAAGGAATGTTAAAAAAATATTCATTTTTTCTTCTCTCTTCTTTTTTTTAAAAAACCAGTTCATCACTAATCATTTTGCCTCTGCTTCCCCTATTCCAGTACCTTCTCAGGCTGTAGCTCCAAACCTGAGAGGCATACACACCTTAGGAGATGCCTTTACCCCTTCTGATATAAGGTGCCCAGAGCAAAATCAGTCTTCAGTTTTAGCTAAGAGAGTGTTCAGAAGGCAAGACAGAAATGAACAGTTGAAGGCAACTTGTCCCTTTTACTCATGTTCAGCAGCTTTTCTAGACCTCAGACGTTGCCACCATTTTGGAGATGCTGGCATATAACCCTTGTGGACACGTTATGGTACCCTGTGTTTTTTGATACATGGCACGGTCATCTGCTCAAGGCAACAAGGAGACAAAGGAAAAAATCCAACTTGCTGTCCTAAAGCAGCAGAGAGTTGAAAATTTGCAACTAAACATTTTTTCTGTGAAATACATGCAATTTCATTAGTACTTCTGCCACTGAAAAAAGTCAGAATGCTTCGTGTCATCATTGTCAGAATTATTCTGCTTTGATTTGACCATTCTGCTTCATTTAGTGTGACTGCCTGTTTTTCATAAGAACTTAAATCAAAACGAATCAAAATGATGCTGCTGACAAAAATAGTAGGAGTGACCTAACAGCCAGCTGCTGTTGGCCATTTCAAGGGAAATTCCTGCCTTTGGGGTTTTTTCCTTCATTTTCAACATGTTTTTTTAAATGTCAAAATTTACTAGTGGCATTTGAATTCCTGTCTATCTCCTCCCCCAAATTCCTCAGAATGTGCACCAAGTTTCCTAATTAGAAAGAAAGTGGAATCAGGAAGTTGTTCTCAATTCTCATCTCACAATGCCAAGGCAAAACTCTGGAAATCAGTGTTGATTTTGTCAGTGCTGACTTTTCAGCCTTTTGGCCTCAGAGACTTTAGGAAAGTGCAAGACTGGATGTCTCCAATGTGCTCTGGCTCACCAAGGAATCTAAAGGAACTTGCATGAAAATTGTCCTTTCTTACAAACATGTCTGCAAGGCTTGGATCAGCTAAGACAAATGGGGAACACAGGTATTTTTTCTCTTTGGCAGACCTACAAGCCCTGGTTCTGTGCACTGATACTGTGGCATTTTTCTGGGAGATGATCTTCATGCAGTTTCTTTTACGACTTAGTTTTGTTTCCTGTTCCCTTGGTTAAAAAGAGGTCACACAGTCTGGCCCTCTGCATCTCCAGGTTGTTACCAATATACATTTGCTATGCTTGAAAATGCAGGATGCTGATCAGCTGTTCCCAGGTGGATTGGCACAATGGGACTTCTACCCGGAAATGGCAAGAGACCTTCTGATCACAAGTAGACTGTGAAAAAACCTAAAATTTTAACATAGAAGTGTTCCATTTCCTTATTATTTCTCTGTCCATTCACTGCTAAAATTTAAATCTTGGGTGATTTTTTTTCAGTGTAGAGACTCAGGTTACACGTAGATAAATTCAGCTGTATTATCTACTGTAGTCTCAACACCAGAAATGATTTGGTGGCTTTTAGAAAAGAAATCAGGAGCGTCATATACAGCCAACTATGGAATACATGCAAACTCAAGCTAGACCCACTAGACTCGTCTCCTAGACTTAAACTATGCTCCAAGTCACATACTCTGTGCTGCAAATCTTACGGCATCAGAGAGTACAGGCACACCTAAGTATTGAGATGTCAGGTTCCACAGTTTGTGAAATTAATTTAAATTTATGACATGTTTTTAAAATAATCTCAGGGTCTTTTTTCTTGCATGTCAATGACATTTCAAGCTTTTACTCTGAAAGCATAAAATTCTGAAGTGTGCTGCATGTCTGCATGCAAATATATAGTGAAATTGTAGTGTCTTGTTAAATCATGTGAACCCAAGAGCTGGAGCTTTGAGGAAAACTGCCAGGTGCAAGATAAAATCCCAAAGTTGCTTAAAACTGATTATGCATCAGTGTTTACTGATTTCACCTTTGATATGCCATGCAGCTCTGAGTATGTGCAGTGGGTACAGACAGACATAGATAGGTCTCTTCCTAGTAACAAGCAATAGGACAAGAGGAAATGGCCTCAAGTTGTGCCAGGGGAGGCTGGGATATTAGGAAAAATTTCTTCACTGAATGGATGGTTAGGCATTGGAAAAGGCTATCCAGGGAAGTGGTTGAGTAACCATCCCTGGAGACATTCAAAAGATGTGTAGATGGAGCACTTAGGGCCATAGTTTAGTGATGGACTTGGCAGTGTTAGATTCACAGCTGGACTCAATGATTTTGGAGGTCTTTTCCAAGCAAAATGATTCTATGATTCAGGAATGTGTCCCAAGACCCATCAGAGAGCAGTACCCTGTGCCTCCCACGGCTCCTGGGCAAGGGTGGTGCTGTGGACAGGAGCCCTTGCCTGCTCAAACCTTTCCCATCTCTCTCCTGGGACACGTACAAGTGCTTTCTCTCCCTTGGGCTGTTTATGTGCCCTCTATATGTGCTTCCCAGCTATTAATACCACATCTTTTCATCACTGGGCCAGTTTTAGCATGAGAAAAAGCAGCCCAAAGGCAGAAAGTGGCAAAGTGCCTGTATTTATGCTGCGTCAATGAAAATACTTGAGTCATCCTAACTGTAGTAATTTGGTTGTTTTTCCCTTTCCTGGGTGAAAGACTGGTGTAAGTCAGTCTTTAAACTGACTTACAATAGAAGTCACAAATTTTATTCAGGTGACAGCACACCTCCATTTCATGTAAAATTGCTCTTTGTGAGGGGAAAAAAGACTTAATTACTCTAAGCTGGTCATACTTTGCCTGCAAAAGAAGTCATACGCAGTGAACCTGAGAGAAGCTGTGCAAAATCAGCTAGTGAGAGATCTCATGGGTTTTAATAATTCTTTTTTCAGGCCAAAACTGAGTTTCTATAATATAATATTGAAAGATATATACATATATACACCTTCTGCTGTGATGCACTGACCATGTCATCAAGGTCTTAAATGTTCTTGGTGATTAAATTATCTTTGTAACTCACAGCATTACATTTTGGGCCTTCTGTTCTGTTTTGCTTTGTACTTGGCAGGCATCCAAATCATCCCTAAAAAATTGTTCTACCTGCAACTGAAATACATTGGTGCCAAAGCTCGTTGTGTGACTCATCAAAAGCCAATGTGATTTGAAGTGCCAGTGCAGTGCAAAGGACATGCTGGAACGTGATGCAGCATGGCAGAAACTGGAATATACAATTTTCTTCCAAATTTGATATCTGCTAAGCCCCAGCCATCAAGAGAAGAGGGCTTTTGAGGACATGAAAGCCCCATTATGTTAAAAAAATAAAAGCAGGCATGATAAGAATGCACAATATTTTTCATCACAGCTTCCAACACAACACCTTTGGCTTGCAGAGGGCTGGATGGCAGCACTTAGCTCCAACACTGAGCAGAGATGCTGAAGATTGCAGCACGGCTGGTCCCACATTTGTGTGAAAACTGAACTTCCCACAGGCATGCAGGCTGCTGTCTTCATGTGGTTGTGAGAAAAAGCCACAGAGCACCATCTTCCTGCAGTTTTCTGCCTCACTGGAAGTGATGCACCCCTCTGGAGAGGTCAGGGGAATTAACCACCGTGTAGGTGCCAACCTTGAGATCAGAGCTAACCACTGCTCTTCTCACAAGAAAGTCTTGGTTTTTTTCTGCATGCACCTGCAGAAGAACTGGGGATGATTAGCCTGAAAAGTCTGTTAGACTTTAAAAACTGATTGTAATAATTATGAAGAGTTAGGAATAATATACAGAAATATTTCACCAGGAGTGGGAGAAAGAGCACAAGGAAGCAGGCAATCCAAGCACCACTGGGCTGGGGAAAGAGTCACACCTTTTCTTGAGGATTTTCAGCTCACTGCTTACATGTGTGAAGTAGACCACAGTTTTAGGGAAGGCAGAAATAGCTAAAAATTTTCCTAGGACAAATTTAATTGCCATGCGGAGGACTGCCAGAGGCTTCCAGTGACAGGCCTGGTGGGGGTATGACCAATCCTGATCCTGTACCCATTAAAAAAGGCTTCTCTCTTCAACAGTTCCTGGTTCCCAAAGATGGAGGGCAGTGATTAAAATTCAACAGAAGATCAGCTCAGAGTTTAATCTGGAAATGCAGTAAGCTTATTTTGTTGTTCATTCTTACAGCAAGCCTCTCTTTCTAACTTTTTCCCAGCATAGTCTCACCTGGACTTAGAAGGGGGGGAAGACGGCTTGCCAATGCCCTGCAGCAGACATGGAAGGGATGGGAGACTCCAGCTCAATTCCCTGCTTCATCACGTATATCCTTTAAGGGCTTGGGAAGCCATTTGTGCCCAGATCATTGCAGCTACTTAACGTGTCTACTTCTCACTGATTTTACTGAACTCAAAGAGAACCCAGCATGTAAGTAGCTTAATTTCTCCTTGCCCCAGATCCCCATCTCTAAAGGAGAACAATAGGATTCCTCTGTCTGCTGAAGATACGCAAAGAATGCATAGAGTGAAGTTCTCAGAGACTAAAATTACACTGGCCAAAAAAATATGTAAAACAGCTCATCAGAATGCAAACTGTGATCTATCTGTTGCTCAGTATAAATCAAGTTTTTAATTGTTGCCAAGAAGGCTACATGTCTTGCAGTTTCTCTTACTGCTATATTGGACAACCAAGTAATCAGCACAATTGCTAATCTTAACAGTGCCTTCCCACAGCCTGGGAAGCATTCCTGTCTCGTGCTTATGGACACAGGCTGTGACTAGCAAAGTGTGTTCTGTTTCTTGTCTAGCCACCCTGTGACAAACAGTATAGCTACCCCCTCTGTGCCTAAGTTATATGATTTATATAGTCCTTAGTGGCCCCTAGATGAAAATAAAAGCATAAATTACTTTTATTGAAATGACTACTGCACTCCAACTTGCTGAGGCAGTAAATAAACCCTCAATCATAGAATACGCTGAGTTGTAGGGGACCCATCAGGATCATGGAGTCCAACTCCTGGCCCTGCACAGGACACCCCAAGAGTCACACCATGTGCCTGAGAGCTCTGCCCAAATGCTTCTTGAACTGAGACAGGTTTGGTGCTGTGACCACTTCCTTGGGGAACCTTTCTGGTGCTCAAACAGCCTCTGAGTGAAAAACTTGTTCATCATATCCAACCTAAACCTCCCCTGACTCAGTTTCATGCTGTCATGTTGAGTCCTGTCACTGGTCACCAGAGAGAAGAGGTTGGTACCTGCCACTCTGCTTCCTCTCACAAGGAAATTATAGACTGCGATCAGGTCTCCCCTCAGTCTCCTCCAGGCTGAACAGACCACGTGACCCCAGCTGCTCCTCGTTTGGCTTCCCCTCAAACCTTTCACCATGCTCATGGACACTCTCTAACAGCTTAATGTGCTTCTTATACTATGGTGACCAAAATGTGGATAATTCAAATAGTCACGGGTTTGATACTTAACATTTTTATTTCAAATTAGTAATTAGTAGNTATACATATATATATATATATATGGAAAACTGGTATTTTATAGAGAGTGGGAGGCACAGCCATTAGTGCTCCCTCCCCCAGCCTATAGTGACAGCCAGTGCTGTCACTATAAATTATTGCAAGAATGGCCTTAGACAGAAAAAGTGCATCTGATGCTGGGAGTCTTGTGAGTTCCTTTTTTTAGAACAATGCCTTGAGGATGAAATGAGCTTGGTTTGCCAAATGCTTGAGCAATAGTTGTATTTGTTCATTCATTTTGGTAATATATACTGAAAAATAAAAGAGACAACGAGAGAAAGAAGGGGATAAAAATGGAAGAAATTGTGTGGGGAGGCTTCAGGGACACCATAGAACAAAATGCTTTTGGGATGAAAGAGCATTCGTATGTTGTTGAGGAGGGCTCCAGACACTGCAAGTAGCATGTTTTAAGACATGTTTGGTTAAAGAAGGCACGGGCTTCATTATAAGCCTTTGTGTTGCCCTTTCATATGCCTGGAGAGGCCCAGGTAGGGGCTAATGGAAGTAAGTGTGACAAGCAGGCATGTGTGGGAGCAAGGCTAGGCTTGGAGGCTGGCCATGGATGCTGCAGGTGGCCAGTCTTTCTCCCTGTTTATTCTAGAATTGCTTGCTGATTTGTGGTACTTTACACACTGAACTCCTACTGGAACCCAGCCCCTCAATACTGACTTTCAAAGCTCTGCACCAGGTCAGAGGTCAACTCAAGGTCGTCCCTCTTCCCTAATGAAGGCTGGTGCAGACCTGATTTTAGACCTTGTCTGCCCGTGGAGATCATCTATCAACAGCAGTCATGCAAAGGCCTGCTATGGCAGGACATTCCTGCAGGATCCAAAACCACCAAAGCTTTCCCAAAAGGATCAAATACCACTGGTTAGAATGTTCAAATGCCAGTGATTTGCCATGAGTCTTCCCACTGGTGTTTCAGTTTCTACTTAGGTCATCTTACACAGACCTTTAGCTGAACACCAAGTTGCCCCCCTAAGGCTCCGTGAGTGCTCCCTACTTCCCTCTTTCTCCAGGGAAATAAGGATGTGCAAGGAGAAAGAAATAAAGTGCTTGGGGGAAAAGACTGGAACAGTACAAAAACCTTCCCTTTTTCTATGCCTGGGAGAAAGCATGAAGAGTACAAAAAAAGAGCAATGTAATTCCCTTCAGATTTGTCTCCTAGTTCCAGTTACTATCCTACCTTTAAGCATCTCCTTTTGAGCGAATGCAATTTCCACTCCGATAATCCGAGATGCCTGCAGCCTGACCAAAAGACCCGAATTTGCACAAAACACTGGCACATTTCCTCAAAAAAGAAAAAGGGGCCTATTGCTAGAGAATATTTGTAGAGGAGAAAATATCATATAACCTTCAAGCGTATTAAGTAATATGTCATTTTATTACTGCCTTTAAGGAGCAGGTGTCACTTGGTATTATTTGAAATGGCAGTCTTATCACCCACTCTAAGTCACAGCTTCTCAAGTCCAACTCAGGCATTAGAAATTAGAGTAGCTAACTGTCTGTGTCCACTCTGATTACCTTGATTGTCCCTTAGAGTAAAGTTGGGGTTGTTGGCTGCCTCTGGAGCCAGGCTGTAGTAGAAGTGCTGACCCTCCTGTGGGTCATCCCTGTCGATGGCACTCACTGTCTGGATCAGCTACAGAACACAAGAGAAAAGTAGAAACAGGTGAGAAGCAAAATATTTATTATATAAACAAACAATCAAACAGATAACATGTATTTTATATCTATAAATAGAAGCAACTGGAGCATTTGAATAAAATTGCCTTCCAGAGGTACAATCTTCTCTCACGAAGAGACTCAAAAGCTTGCAGGCATCACCTATTTTGCTGTGGTCATGCACATCACTTTTAAACAAAGGAGGAGATATTCAGTTTGCTTCAAATAGCAGATGCTTTCCTCTCATGCATCCCTATTGTCTGTTGCACATTTCTTTTTTTCTTTTAGGGGCCCAGGTTTTTCAGAAGATTCATTGTGCATTAGAGAGCTTGTAAGAAAGCCCATACTTACTTTCAGCTTCATTATGCAGGTAGAAAAGGACTTCAGGTTGATTATTTTGCCACTCTTTTAGTTTTAAATCAATAAATTTCTTCCCAAGATGTCAGTGGAAAGAGAGAAAAGCCAACCATGCAGAAGCTCTGCATATGCAATAAATAATACCAAACTAAAGGGACTAAGACAATGCTAAATCCAGAAAGAGATTTGTTACTTCACTTCAAGAGGCTTTGTAAAGTAGGTCTAACAGCTCGAAGCACAATGAGCTCTGTCTGAATAAACATTCTGGCATCTTTTTGGACAAGGAACAAATCTTCACCTGGATGTTTTAACTTGAAAGTTATTTTGGGATTCAAAGGCAAATGTCATACCCATAAAGGCTTATTCACCACCTTAAAGCTGGTTTCAGAACCTTTAAAAATGTGGCAATAGAATTTAGAATTTTCTCTGCTGAAGAAAGTAGTCCAAATTAGCATTCATAGTAATAATGAACTCAGAAAGTTTATTACTTAGGACACTCACCCTTCAAAACCAGGAAAAAAGGTCTAGGCAATGATTTCTATTGCCTATATTGTTAAGAACCTCTGTAAATTGGTGAAGTGAAAATATCCTATATATGATACTTGTAAGGACAGTTACCCCAGCAGTGAGCAGCTGTTTCATTCTGCTTCACACAGCTGGGAGATGCATCAGCAAACACACAGTAACATTACTTGCATAATTTTTCCTTCACAGATCATGAGAGGTGTGTCTGTGTGGTTAAACTCCGCTAGTCAGCTTTGCATTAGGAGGCACCAGTCCCCACCATGGACCCTGGTGGAGGAGCAAGAGGTGGCTCCCCACGAATGATCAGCAGGAGAGGTTGCAGCAGATCCAAGGCTCCGAGAGGGAGCTCATGTCCATCTCTGGCCCTGGTGACCTTGTTCAAGGGCTTTGATGGGATTTCGGAGGGGAGAAGAGCAAAGAGTCTTTGCTGCTTGCTTGAAGGTGCTTGTTTAGAGTGTGTGGAACAGGAAGTCTTGCGTTGCTTTTGACTCTCCGTCACCTCCAGTTCACAGCAGAATATGTTCTACTTGGCACCCCTTTGAACCTGATGTAGTAACTTATGTCCAGCTCCTGTAAGTCCGGATGTGCTTAAGGCTCTTAAAACATTTAGTAGTAAGTCTTGTCTGTCACACGTGGCCTGGGCTGATTCTGTGGCGCTTCTCATAACATTTCTCCTCTCCTTGATGCTGCTACAGGACACACTGGGTGTTTGCCTGCTGGCACATGCCTAAGGGAAGGCTTTATTTCAGCTATGAAATGTATTGTGCAGTGAGCCTAGAATCTACTGTGGGAGAAGGGAAGAGATGTGGGAGAAACAAAAGAGGCACTATATATGATGCTCCTTCCAGTGTGATATGCTTGCCTTTGGAATGGAGCACAGATGGCTGCTGCTGAGAATTCAGATGAAATGTGTGGGCAGCTGAGCCCTCTTTCCAACACTCACCCTTCCTGGCATGCTGCCTCCATGTAGGGCAGCATCCCTTTCCCACCCCCTGGTGTTACAAGCATTTCTCACCTGGCCTGCTTTGGCATTTTCACAAACAAAAGCTTCATAAAATCTTGCAAATTCCGGTGCATTATCGTTCACATCCAGGACTTTCACTGTCACAGAGACGCTGCCCACCTGTGAGGGGTTATCTGGAAGAAGAAGGTATAATGTAAAGAAAGGCAATATATGGGAAGGGGAAGAGGCTGCTCCTCAATCTGCTCAAGAGGTAAAGCAGGTTTTCCACTACTAGCTTGTGTTAATCACATTTTGCCCATTGGGAACTGTGCGGACTTGGGTATTGTGTGACTCAGAGTGAAGCTGCAAATGCTGCTCTCTGTCTAGCCTGGCTTCCCATCTAATCACATATTTTACAAAAAAATTCTGTAAAGAATTTCTGTTTCAGTCCAATGAGCTACTTCTACAGAAAAAGTTTTAGACAATGCCCCTTATTTTTTTTTTTACTGCCCTTCAACTGGGTAATACTGTTTGTTGAGCCTCCCTACTGGTGGCATGAATTAGGAAGATACTGTTTTAAGGATAGACTTGTTATTTAGAACTTGATAAAAATGGCAGTTCTCTGGTTTAGATATGCTTTTGCTCAGAATTTATGTTCCTTGGACTCAAAAATAGTGTCAAGTCTTTGATACTTTGTACAGAAAGGTTTAAAATGTAATAACACATGAAATTGTACAGAAAAGCTTTCAGTGAAGCTTAAAATTGCAATGAAAATTTTACATTCGTCATGACATCATTTGTGATGTTTCTGTCCCACTGGTTCATTAGCTTTCTTTGCCAGTAAATCTGTACATCTTTTCACATATCTTGACAAATTCCAAACTAAGTGGCTACAGAATAATTTCTTTTTCTTAGTGCTTGTCTGCCCCAAATCATATTTTCCCCCCCTTATTTAATGATAAAATGAAACTCTAATCAGAAAGAAAAAAAAAATTAAGGGGTCAAGAAGAGGTGCAAAAATCCAGAAAATTCTTTAAAATTAGTATTCTCATCTTCTTTTTAGCTTTAGCACTTTGTACATTTATCTCCAAATATATCTCCCTTTATAGAAAGAAATGATATATTCATATAAACAACAGAGAGTTTTCATAAACTCTGGAATTTTCTTAAATGTTCAGTGTACTGTATTACCTAACATGTGTCACATTTTGGCATTGAGATAATGCTCAAACTATGTTGTTCATCCCTAATTTGTAATATAATCCTTCAGCTTCCCACATATGCATACACACATCTTGCTGACACACCTATTGTTGTGGCAGATGAATACCTGCTTTTACACTCTTAGTAATATTGATCTAACCTTTAGCATTAGGGGCTTTATTCAGGAGTGCACAGCTATGACCTTTTTGAATCTATTCACTAAATTAAAATATTGTGCTGCCCATGCTCAGAGCAAAACTGACAGAGGATTGATGGAAAGGGAACCAAAGGAAGACATGCCTTCCTATTGGTCTCACCTTCAAGTGCTGCTACAGGGGCAGCTTTTACAGGCTCATGGAATTGCAATGGCTATTGGTGGCTGAAAATAAAAGTGGTGTCAAAATAGACGGGGGTGAAATCCCATGGTCTCACGAACCCCTCTCACTACTTAGAAGGGCACAGAAAATCATCATGTGGAACGGCCTGCAAATATGTGGCAGAGTCACTCTAACTCTTGTGACATATTCCCCCTGCTTTCAAGCTGGCAGATTGCATTTTGGGCAAGCTCGTTGAAACTTTGTTCCTCTTAGAGTGCCCCATATCTCTGGCACAGCCTGGATGTGCAGGAAGCTCTCTAAGACCGAGGAATGACTCAGCTATTGCCACCAAGCTGCCAAAAAGCTGCTGTCCCTCACAGATGAACTGAGATCCTGAGCAAAAGCTATGTGAACCAAAGAGATTTCAGGTGAAGACTAGGTGAACCTTTTATTATCTTATCTATCCCAAGCTCCTTTGTGAAGCTCACATCTGTGAGTATTTCAAACTCAGATAAATTTTTCATACTGATCCTATGAAATGAGCATCTTCTTGTTCTCATAGCCTTGAAAAATACCCGGCACAGATGAATCCGGAGCTGAGTTTTAGCTCATTGTAAAACCCAAAAGCATAATGAGTTCAGCATGCTCGAAGATCCCAAAGCACTCTGGCCCAAATTATTCATGTAGCAAGCAGATGGCGATGTCATTTACTTGCTGCTGAACCGGAGCAGATTTCAACTAGTGACCTAGCAGTGTAGGATCACTGCTGCCTACCAGTCCCTGCACCACTCAATCCTCCCAGGTAGGACTGGTAGCTCCAGCAGCTGTGCAGCCTCTGCAGTTTGTGCTTTAGCTGCCTAGCCCTTGTGAAGTGAGAGGACTCTGCCAGAAACACAGCGGGAAGGGTTTTAAATAAATTCCTGGAATGCTAATGAATTGAAAAAGAAGGACTCTGCATTTAACTGCCATCCTCTATGCCTCCCACCATCCTGTGAAAATGAGCATAAAAAAATTAATAAAATGCAGTCTTCGCTTGTTGATGTCAGAAGAGCAATTCACTTAACACGGCTTCCCTCTCAGTACATAACAGTATGTGAACTGCTGAATTCAGGTCTCTCAGCCTGCTTTGTCTGCTGTATCTCTTTAATCTATGTACAGTCTGCATTCTCCTTACTCAGCTCCATGGCCAACACAGTGATGTTGTGCCAAGAAATGTCCTCCCGGTCAAGAGGTCGTGCAGTCATCAGTGCTCCTGATGTAATGTCGACATAAAAGAACCGTCCTGGATCACTGCTCCTGTCAATCGAGTATCTGCAAGAGCACATATGGAAAATATTATGCAACCCTTGTGAGAACTGTGTGTTATAGCCAACAGAGTATCAGCAATGGGGACAGTGTCATACACAGCAGATCCACGTTCTTCCACAATCTTGTTGTGTGCTCCTTTGACTTGCATAGGTCCAGAGTGAGATGTTGGAAAAATTTCATGCTTTACAGAGAAAATCTGCCAGTGAGGAGTATAATTTCTCTTTCTAAGAGAAATAATTATGCCCTGTCCCTAGGCAAATTCAGACAGGATGAAAATGGCTTCAGATCAGCTTATTCTCTGAGCACCCAGCTTGATGAGGAAGAACCACTCCCCTCCTTGTTCTTCTGTATTCTCTCCTCCTTCAGGGCAATAAACTCCACCTGCATCCTGGAGCATTCTACTGATTGGGCTGTGTCAGCACAAGGGGGACGATGCGTGGATTTCCCATAGCATCCAGTCACAAAAACAGCTCCCTCTGTGAGGTTGATTCACTGAACCTGCCTGCCCAATGTCATGTCAGTTCAGTGCTGGGAACCAGCTTCTTGTACCTGTGAATGGGGGATTGTGGTGGTGCCTGCAGGCCAGAAAACCTGGGCAGGGAGGCAGGTGATTGACAGACGTCACCGCAGTACTCAGTCAGAGGGATGATTTCGCATGGTGTGTAAAATACTCAGTACCCTTCGTAGGCATTGCCTTCCTCTTAAGGGCACTTTGTGCAAGTTGCCTTCCCAGCTGTTAGCATGGTAAGGGATACTTTGGCCAAAGCCACACACAGGCCTAGGTAATTGTCACCGGCTAGAACAGAGCCCAGGCTACTGTTCTTTTTGTTGGTTCTTTCATCAGAGTGGATGGGAACTGAAAGCATTAGTCACAACAGATGCTGAACAGGGCTCATTCTTCTGAATTTTCTCCTTTCAGCATGAATGCGTTCACTGGAACAAGCATGACAGCCTTATCTTTATATAGGGACTTATTAAACCAGGATATAAAACACTATTGAGATACGTTGTTTGGAAATCCTTTTACACTCTTTTTCAGAACAATCAAAGAGGAAGGGATGGCAGGTTTGTATCCCTTTCCTTCCCAGTCCTTTCTATCTCTTCTTAAATAAAGAGATTTCTCAGGCATTTGATTTATTTAGGAAGTAAGTATGAGTGTTCCTATATTTTGGTATAATAATTATTCTTGTATGAGGGCTATAAAAAGAATTTCTCTCTGACAGTTTAAGGCCAATGAGTATCTGAAATTGAATATAGCCTTGTGATTAGTGGTGCAGAATTAATCACCAGTGTCAAGAGGCACAGGTGGATTTTTTTCTAGATTCTCCAGCCAAGTTCTCTTGTTAATAGTACCTGGTCCAGCACACTTGTTTCCACTGTACTATTTAGGTAATCTTCCTGAATCATTTAACAACAATCATGGCATATTTCCAACCGTCAGAATTTCACAGTGTGGGAGCCAGGTACTGGATGCTGGGAAAATGAGGATTTGAGCCAGATCACATTTTAAATTTCAAATGGATTTCATCTTGTGCAACAAAGTATGTATCTGGGATTATTGTCTTTCTTATCTTGCCTTGCCCTGTGCAAAGTGAATTCAGTGCAAGCCTAAAACATTGCCAGACTGATAGTGCACTGGGTTGGAATGAATGGAGGAGACCACAAGAGAGGCAAGAACTAATTCTTAGTATCTGCATTTTAGGTAGCATTACAAATGGCATTTATTCTTATTTTTTTCACCTGTTTCTTTACCTCAGTATGGGGGAAAAGCAGGTAAGGAATGAGGGAAGAAAGGGCAGTGGAAAAGGAGGAAGGTGGGGAGAAAAGAGGAAGGAAGTTGTCAAGGAACAGAGTTACAAAAGAGTATTTGCATATTTACAACTTTTTTTTTTAAATTTATCTTTGTTGATGGATTCTGTACTTTATAGAGTGTTGTTTCATCAAGGGCAGTCACTGCAAAGCTCTTAAAAAAGCTAAGAGAAACCTCATTAAAAATAACAATGATCAATTCTACCCTCTGATAGTCCTCAGAATTATTCCTATACTATTTTAAGCAGATTAGCAGAGAGCTGCTTGCATTACAGGGTTTGGATAATGCTAGACAGTAATCAGCAAAATAGGATGCAAGTGGAAAAAAGTTTAGGGTAATGAAATTGTGATGCAGACACATCACAATTTACTGAGGAATTTGAAACAATGTCATGGGAAGTATGATAACCTTATAATGTAGGCAGAAAAGAGTGGTATATTAAGGTAGCAGAGATGAAAAATATAATTAGACCAGCAACACAGAGTGCAATACCATTAAGAAGAACAGGCTTTATGTCTGCTCAGATCTCCTAGCTGAAGCCCACAGAATTGCTCATTTGGATTTCACTTTCTTCAAAAACTCCTAATACTCAATGTTTCAACTCCCTCCTGTATTTCCCAGGACTGTTCCTGAACACAGGCATCTCAGAAGCTGGACTGATGCAAGGTAAGTCAAACAGCAGCTCAACACCCAAAACTCTCAGATGAAAGAAGCCAACCTACTGGGATAATCAGCGTGCAGTCACTAGTTGCTGCTGCAAGTTGTGAAAACATCTGTGTGGGCTGGCCTCAGAGAAGAACAGGCCCCTCAGATAAATGGGGCTGGCAGTGGCTGGCAGCCACTATGGAAAAGAGTGATATGATCACACAAATCTGCTCCTTTGGTTCCTTGCTGAGTTGCAGCTATGAAGCTCCCATGGCTGTAAATACACCTTTACCTTTCTTACCGCCTTACAGGAATATCTAGCTCTGCATCTTTGACCAGACACTAGGTAATTTAGCAGTTCTTGCATATTTATTAGCATGCATTCAATCTACTCCAAAAGTAGCTGTGTGTTTGAGCTGTTGACAAGGGCAAGCTTTGAAACAAGGGGAAGAAAGGACCAGCAAGTTGATCACCTTCCCATCGGGATGGCAGCCGGTTCTCAGCAATACCATCAGGTTTTGTGCCAGCAAAGGGGCACAGTCTGGGGTTTGTTTTTAATGTACACTCTCAGGACACACCTGACTGGCTCATTGCAAGGCTTGATGCTGACATCCTCCATACCACAGAACAGGAGGAGCTCCTGCACTGCTTTGAGAGAGCCCTCAGGGTGTGAGGTCTGGTTTGCTGAACCCACTGACAACCACTACTGGCTGGAAAGAGAGAGTCCCTCTCACCCATCACTGCCCCACCAACCAGATGTACTAAGGAGTGCTCATGGGGCAACACACAAAGAGAGCACAGACCTGATGGAGTTGTTGGTCACATCTGGGTCCTTGGCAGAAATGATCTGTATGGTGGTTCCAATCTCCACATCCTCGGGCACTTCCACAAAGTAGATGCTGGGCTCAAACACAGGAGGCTCATCCACATCCTCCACACTGATGTGGACAGTGGTGGTGTCACGGAAGGGACCCAGGTTCAGGAACCGCATTTCCAGGTGAGGGTTGGCACCCTCTACTTTCAAGGTGTAGCTTTTCTTGCTCTCAAAACTTAAAGGCTGAGGAGAAAAAATATATCTAGCGTTAGGCACACTGACCCATATCATTCTTTTAATTCTAAGGGCAACAAAGATAAATATTTGCAGATGCAGAAAAAGCATTGAAAGACAGAAGTATTAGAAATGGCACTGGATAATTTTTCTATCTTTGATAGTTAAGCAGAAAAGGCCAGGAGAAATACTTGTAGATCACTTAAAAATATATATTCTTTCATTCTTCTTGCTAAAATGAAAATATAAGCAGCCACCCTGCCACTGCATTGTGATTCACACAACCTTTTTCATGCCACTCTGAGAAGAATACATGAAGAAACAGACAATAATGGGAGTACCTGAAAATAAGGTAAGATAAATGGTTCCTCAAAACTGCGCCCAGTGGCAGGAACACGGATGCTCACACAGGAGGTCGAGGTCCCAGTTAGCATCCTCTTTTTTTTCCCTGAGGACACCAGAATCTTGCGTCCAAGAGCTCTGTCTGCCAAGCTGATATAGGGCTCCAGTGGGAGCAGGGACCATGGTCAGCCTCTCTTTCAAGTTCTTGCTCCGGTTTTTATCCATCATCCATCCTTCCTAGAAACAAGGTTTTATCACCTGCTCCTTTCAGTAAGTATCCTAAACACGGGTTCACAGTCCAGGTATGATGAGTGCTAGGATTTGAATCTGCTCCCTGCCTAGAGAACAATTTAATTTCAAAGCAGTTTAATTATAAAGTATCCCTGATATCTTCCTGTGGGAACTCTTCCACTTCATATGAAATGTGAAATATTAAATACTCAAGTATTACTTGAAGCAGGGATTGAGAATTGTTTCCTTTTCCCTTTTCGCTTTTCTTTCCTTCCTGAGACAATGGATAAAGCGGACCAGCTTCCTCTGTTAGTAGTTACATGAATTTGATTTCCTGTCTAGATAAAACTGCTGATTTGGTGTACATGGCTATAGAAGTAATTAATGCTGACACTGAACCTCTCAATAAATAAATTTTTCATCTCCCTTCCATCTTCTTTTCAGAGATCCCTGAAGAAAATAAGGTGTCTCCAAAACCTTCTTAGAACTGAATGAAAAATTCCATATTTAACGTGCTACTTACCAGTCTTGGTAAGAGGTAACTGAAAGGATTTGACAAACCAGAATAACAGTATGGAAGGATCAGTCCAAAATATATAAAAAATTTCACCAGATGAAGTACAGCTTACAGAGGATACAGCCACACTTCTCAAGTTGCAGTCAGAAGTTGCAAGCAATTGTGCTGTGGTTAAATGGTCACTTGAATCATCTGGGTAGTTTTGATGCTGAAAACCAGCACAGCTGAATTCCCTTAGCTTGCACAGATTCTGAGCAAGACAAACTTTGTACCAGGAAAGAAATGGCTAATGTCAGGGTCACCCAGTGGGGCTTATCCCTCTTTGTTACATGACAAGCTTTCAAAAAGAGTGGCTTTATTTGTACACAGGGATTTGAGCATCATGTGTGGAATTACCACACACAGCAGCAGTTCATTCAGACTAGAGTAAGACGTCTGCTGTTCCCATCCAACGTCCTTGCTTATTCTATTCAGCTCTTTCTGTCTGAAGACCAACCACCAGACTGATGCATGGAGACGGGCAGGAAAATAGAAGATGGAGGATGCCAAAGCAATTGGAAGTCAAAGGTGCAAAGATCATTACTATAAAGTTCTCCTTCGCCACTCATAACCCATTTCTTTCCTGCCATGCTCAGTGGTGGCCAGTTCTGCAGCCATGAGGTGTGTAGTAATTTAAGCAGCATCAGGAGAAGATTTCCATGCTCAGGCACGGCAGCAGTATATACTATGGGCCTCAAAACACCTCCTGAATTCAGTCAAGTCTACAGTACTTGTCTGCTGCAGCAACAGCTTCCTTCTCCAGAAGTGGAAACGTTGCAGTGACGTATCAAAGCTCATGCTTTCACAGTACTGATGTCCTGCATAGGAATGCCTGACTAAAGACTGGTGTTATTGAAACTATAAAACTGAAAATCACTCAGCATTTAGCACATGGGAGTGAAGAATGAAGACTGGAATGGGAACTGGTTTCTTGTGCTGGGGACATGATGGTCCAGTACTGCTGGAGATGCTGTACAGTGAGTGAGACAGTACAAACTGTGCAGTCTGTGGTTGCAGCTGCAAACAGGTGAGCTGAAACTTTCTCCTGCTGCCTTTAGTTCCACCTGGTACATCAGTGACTACTGCAGGCACAGCACTTGTCAGCAAGGATTTGGTGAGGTCTACAAATGTAATATCCCTTGCTGCAGAGTCATTATTGTCTACCAGTTGCATATTTATGCGCTGTAAAAATAGCAGTAAGATATAATCACAGGACCAAGCAACATTTATTGTCCATCTGGCAAGGAATGTGCAATACAAAGGTGCCTAAGCATATACTAAGAAAGAGGCCATTATATTTAATGGTTTCCCACATGAAGAAAACTGCATGAGAAACATTGCATGTACACTAAAAAAACTAAGTTATAAAAAAAGCAGTTAAATCATGGACACACTTAACACTTATTAAACCCAATTACATTATTAAAACATATAATCACCCAGATCAAGTTAGAAAAATGAGAAAAATCAGAAAAGTGTGCTAGACCATCACGTTTTTGATGCTCCTGTTTGCCTTGGACTCCTTCATTGTCAAAGGTGACTTTCCCTCCTGTTTCTCTCCTGTGCTAATGCCTCAACACCACTGTCCTCGTCATCAGATTTGTCTGCAATGGGTGCATTCAAACCTCTTCCCAGTGCTGGTCCCATGGGGAAGGCAAGCATGTTGCCTTCTCCTGTGAACTGAGTATGCTGTAAAACAGCCAGGAGGAGAGAGCCCATGGAAAGTGCTCCTCATCCTTGTCCTCCTTCTGCCAGTGCTGACATGGGCACTGAGAGGTGCACCATGCAGGGGGGAGTTTAGCAAGACCCGCTGTGAGAAAGTGATTGATCAGGGGAGGAAGGCAGGACAGGGCAGGGCTCTCTTGGGTGCTGTGCTGGCTGGGAAAGCCACCACCCTGCCTTCCATGGGCAGTGCAAAAAGGAAGGCAGGGAGAAGAGGAAGGTAGGGAGCTTGGAAGGAACTGTAAATCCCAGGGAGACTGGGAAGGAACTCCTGGGAAGGAATCAGGCAGGGAGCTTGGAAGGAAATGTAAATCTTCAGGAGGTGCTCAACATTTTGTGGGATTAGTAGGCTCTGATAAGTAGCCACAACACCACAAGCAACAGTCTTGTCAGTAACTGTGAATTCTGGCTTTCTGATGCCCATGCTAGAAGTGTTAATTATTTTTGGGAAATCTGTCAAGAATAATTAAAGGGAAAGCCTTTCTTACTTTTAAATAAGATTTCATTCTTGGTTTAGACATTTTAGAAATTCTCTCTACCCTCTCACCCCATTTTGATATCCTTTTGTATCAACACCTGTTGAATTTTTTTTTGTTTCTTGGGTGGATCCAAAGGACAACTTTCCCAGTGTTTGGCTATTGATAATCACAGCATTACATAAAGCTAGAGACATACATAAAATGTTACAAATGTTTATGTACAGTAGGTGGATTGAGCAATATGTACCTGATGCCAGTACATATCTAATATGATTGATACCATACATTTTATAACTCCTCTGGGCATACATGAACATGTAGCAAAACTGTATTCATAATAACAAATGTCAAGCTTATTGACACATTTACTCCAAAGAAACTATTTTCTTTCATTGATAAATGAGTGGAAAATTACATTAGAGTTTGCATTCAACATCTATTTCATGCCAGAAGATATGCTTAACTTTAGGGACGAATATGCATAAACAAGAGGCAGGGAAAGGTGACCATAAATACATTCTTAAATGCTTTGCTGTAGGGCATAGAGGCTTGCAAGGTCAAAGCTCTCCTCCGTATTGTTCCATTTTAGTGCACAATTTAATCCCAGGCTATTTAAATGGAAACTACACTTCCTTATTAGTACACGAGATATGCTTAGGCAGAAATATGGCTACAATTTCATAACCTAGAAACAGAGTTGAACTTCTAACATTTATGTAAGATTGTAGAATAAATATCCTATAGCAGGGAGCCTCAGCAAAATACTCGATGCCTTCCTGCATAGCCTGTGGTACAGAGTACCAGCAGTTTCACAGCTGCCATTTTAGAGACAGCTTCTTCTAGCCTAATTAGCATTTATGGATCTTCAAACAGCAATTAAAAAAAAAAAGAACACTGGCTGGGTTTTATTGGTTTATAAATAATTCCAAGGCATGCTTTATTATTGTTTGTGGAACACCAGAGTGAAAAATATGTACAGTTCAAATGCAAATATTGATCTAATTTCTTGCATTGTAAGATAATTAAGCTACAGAGAATATTTAAATAGATTAATAGGGAATCAGAACATTCCTTTGGTGGGAAAAGACATGCTTATGCTAGTGCTGTTCCCACTTTATAAAAGTTGTTCCTAGGAATGCAGTCTGTTTTCATATTTTAGCAATAATTGTTAAAGAAATTGTGTTTTACAGCCAGAAAGGGGCTACTGTCATGTAATGGGAACCAAGTTACTGCAGGCATAAGGGAATATTCCACACATAAAATGTAACCAGGACTGTTAGCCATATAAATTACTATAAAAAGGAAGCTTTTTTACCTTTCTCACAGTGATGATGCCAACTTGGTAATTAGGATCAGTGTTAATATCGAAGACATCCAGTCCATCTCCATCCACAAGACTGTATTTCATCTCTGCATTAATGCCTTCGTCCAGGTCTTTAGCAACCACGCGGCCCACGGTGGAGCTGACAGGAGCAGACTCCAGCACACTCATCTGATAATGCTCTGGCACAGGCAGCACAGAAGGAGACAGGTGAAAAAACAGGCTGTGAAGAGGAACCAAAAACTGCACAGCAATGCAAAGAGCAGATCAGGGCAGGGCACAACACTGCATGGCCTGTAGAGAGTCTGTAATACCTGTCCCAAAGCTGTGACAGCCATGTGATTTCCTTTAAAAAGCCACAGCCCAGCTAAATTCCCTGGGGAAGTTTTATTTAGGTGTTTGTTACATCAACAGGTTTGTTGAATGTTTTTTTTTTTTTTAAACAGGAATACACCTGAAGATAGGAACTTCAGCTAGAAAAATAGGGCAATTAACACCAGTGCTGTTGCAGCCGTGATATAAAGCAGGATATGGAACAGATTTAATAGGACAGGCATCTTTCTATTAGATCAGTTTGTACAGCAGGAATAAACATAAGTTTTGAGTGCCACAAATCCTTTCTCAAGTCCCTACAAACTTCTTTTCAGCCCTGAAGAAAGCTCAGGAGCTTGCCAGTTTCTTTCAAATTTACCAGTTACTCTATTAAAATGTATTTCCTCTCCCTACAAATACTGTCTTGAACACATTTGTTGCATTGCTAATTTGCTTAGCAGCAAGACTGGGGAAAGAACAACCTGTTACTCTAAAAGTGTATTTTGAAAATATGAATATCATACCTAAAATACTTCTCTGGCATCATACTTTATTTTCAAACCTTCCTTGCTGTGCCCTCTGTGTTGACTACATCAACTATTAAGCTTTACAAGGCAGAATGACACCAAGGATGAGGTTTGATGAATTGTCATTTTTCTTAATCAAGAGTTTGATATCAGTTACAATTCATGTCACTTTCAAAACACAGTTGGCAATGGTTTGCTTACCAAGTTGCTCTAACAGAAGAAGAAAAGTGGAAGTTGAGATTTCTTGCTGATCTTAGTGGAACACTTTGATTTACCAGTGCAACATGCAGAAACAGATGGAGAGGAAGAATACCAACAAAAAGAACTGCGGGAGTTTGCATTACTCAGCTAAATGATAAAAATGTCAAAACCAAAATGGCTTGAGATTGGTTTACACCACTAAAAGAATCAGTTTTCTAAAAAAACTCCCAAATTACATCCCTTGAAAGATTTAGTTCAATCAAAACTGAAAAGCTTCTTTCAAATTTTTAATGGCAATATAGAATTATGTAAATAAATGTGATTAAAAAATCTTAAAGAGCAAAATATTGCAAATCTTGTTTTGAAGTTCACTTTTGTAAATACAAAGTAATGTTTCTGATAAGAGTGGAGTTGCCTATTTTTGCATTCCATTAACTATGGCTGTTCCATATCTCAGGGTTTAACTGTATATTGCCAAGGTTTAGATGAACCTTTCCTGGAGAACAGCCTGTATGACAACCCGCTCCACACTGGCAGCACAGCTCCCAGACGCTCCCCTGCTGTGGCTTGGCTGGAGTGTTGAATGAATTATCTTTCAACTTCCAGCACCACCACATGTCCCTGATTTGAGAGACATCCTCTGGAGATAGGATGAAAAGACAATCAGAGCAGCAATTAGTAGCCAAAGGCAATGACCGTGAGCAGTCTAAACACAAAAGTTCTCCTTCCTGCCTTTTTCTGTAAATTAATTTCCCATCCTTGAAAAAAAGGTGTTGTTTTTGATAATTTTGGAGGTCAGAAACCTTTTCTGAAAGGCAAGGTGTTGAATAATTCCTTTTGACATTTTTCTGAAGGAGAGTTCCGTATCAATTCCAAAATTCTGCCCATCTCTGTAGTCACTACCCTGAGTTTGAAAATGCTGTCATGAGAGCAAACAGCAGACATAAAACTCAGCCACCCCTTTTTGCCTGTCCTGGCACCACGGGTACTCACTCTGTGGAAATCTAGGTGGATTGTCATTGACATCAGAGAGGGTGATGTTGACTGTGGTTGTTCCAGCTAATCCTCCCAGCTGTCCACCCATATCCTTGGCCTGGATAATCACTTCGTAATATTCTTTTGCTTCTCGGTCCATGTTCATTAGAGCTGTTCTAATTAAGCCTGAGATTGAGGGTGGAAAGGGGTTTGGGGAACAAAAGAAAATGGCAGTTAGAGAGTATACAAAAAGGATGGAGGGCTCTTGCTCCTGCATCCTATTCCCTCTGTCAAGAATCAGGCCAGGCTCTGCACTGAATCCCACCTTTCCTGGCAGAGTAAAACTCACCCAAGTGAATCTAGGTTAACAGAAGGTGTGAATTTTAAAGAAGCCAGTTAAAATGCATCAGCTGTCTGTTCAAAATTAAAATGTTGCCTTCCAAGGAAAACGTTTTTGGGAACAGTGTGCTATGTCGAATTAAGGCCCTGCTCAGGATGACTATACAAAAACTGGAAGGGATGCTCTTTGCTCAAAGATCCATCAAGACGAGTTTTCCAGAGTGTTCCTAAGCACGCAGTCCTGGAGGCCACCTGGCATGAGCCCGCGGGCTTTGCTCGTGTCCTTCGGGACCCAGGCTGGGGGGCTGCGAGTGCAGAATGTGCGGAGACGCCTCTGCGCCCTCTCCGGAGGGGCCACCCTGCTCCCCCAGACCGCAGGGCGTCCCTTCCCTTCGGGGTAACAGTACTGCGAGAGGACATGAGGTGGCAGCAACACTTCTCTTATGGAGGCTGCGAGCGGCGGCCCGGGCAGCGCTGCCGGTGCCGCGGGACTGCCAGGCGGCCCCGCTGTCCCCCGCACGGCTCCGCGTCCCCCGGCTGTC
>VZTI01005471.1:1564738-1657433 GCA_013397865.1 Struthidea cinerea | reverse complement strand
CCCCGCCCTCCCGCCTGCAGCACCTCCAGGGGACTCCATCGAGCAGCCGGCAGTGCAGCCCGGGGATGCGCAGCCAGGGACACTCCCTTGCTAGCGACACGTTTGGGATGCCCCTCGGGGTGGGGCAAGTTTGTGTCAGCCCCAGGTACCATCCCAGTCGCACGGCTTAACACGCAGCTCTTGCACATCGGGACACTATTAACTTGATTGATCTGCATTTAGTCTTTATTTTTAGCAGAAAGGCAATGTATGGGTTTAATAAAAAAGCAGTAAAAAGATATTGTGTTGGCAATTATCACTGTGTGTGAAGGGAAGAAATAGTGACCGGTATGGAACAACTCGCAGTGTGCTATTTTAATCTTCCTGCATGGAGTTCTTCAGAGCCCCATCCTGCAAAGCTGATGTGAAGTGCTGTAGTTCCTCAGCTTCCATGGATATAAAAATAAGATATGAAAATACTTAGCATTTTGGGAAGTATTTTCTCCATATAGGAACACTTTGTAGGCAATTTCTGCTCTTGGCTTGACCTAAAAAAAAGACATCTCTGCCTAAACCCCAGGCATGCCATGCCTATCTTTGGGGCCTCCGGTCCCTAGAGGAGGGCTAGTTCAAGACACCAAGACTTAGAGCCAGATCAGGTACCCAGAGTTGCAGCAATGCAGAGCAGGGAGCATCTGATGCTGCTGCACACAGTCTGTCTGCAAAGAAATGCTAAGGATGGTGGTGAACATTAAGCCCATCCTTAGGGCTATGGGAAAGGCTATGGGAAAGGTTCAGATCCTCAGGTCTTCCAAATAAGTGTGCTGGAACCATTTCTTTCACTAAACGGAATGAGGTTTGTGCTCCTAAGAAAACAGTAAAGAGCAGAGGTGATGTCCTTTCTTTTCTATAACAGCCAGATGGTTTCTTAGGAAGTGGGAGACTTCCTTTATCTTCTAGGGGAATATGATTGTCAGGCTGTAGAAGTATTCTGGAAAAAGGGAGGAGGAGGCTCTCAGCTTTCCTTTGAAGTTGTACTTTCACACAGACACTTGTTCAGCACCTGTGAGGACAGTGACAGAATAGGAATAGGAGCACACCTCTGGAACCAAGAGGCTGTGTCTGGAGGTAAATGGTAAGGACTCCAAATGCTTCTAGAGGAGGACTGTACTGAAATGAGGTGTCCACTATTGGGTGTTTTAATCACTATCTATGAATACAAAGGAGCTGTTGGTCATTTATGCTCTAGCTCTGTTTTAGAAGAATGTCAGAGCTGCAATTGCATTTTGTGGGCTACCAAATCCCACAGGGTGAGTTTGCACAGGGGAAGCTGATTACAGTCCTGTTCTTGTGATAGGGAAATGGCTTATGGCCCACAAAGTGCTTACCCTAAATGGGAGTCCAGTTTCTGACTCGGGCAGCTAAAGGCTGAGGCATCTCTGAACCTGTCCAGAGATTCAGGTTTAATCGACTGGGAAGTTAATAAGAGGAGAAAAAGACCTTTTCTGGGTTAAATAGCAATAAAGTACACGATTTTGGACTTAAGGGCTTATGTCCTGTATAAGCTGCATTCTAGTGGTTGAATCTGTACTGGATCTGATCCTGAGTATTGGTCCTTTGCTTTCCTAGAAATAATCTGGTACTCAGCAAATCTACGATTATGCCCTTATTTGTCTGCGGTTGATACCTGATTACAAAAGGAACATTAGTAGTTTATTTATATTGTAAATATAAACAAAGCTGAGGAAACAACATGCCACATACAAGTTTGTCTTTGGCTAGAGCACCTATCCCGTAAACTGCTAATTTCAGAAGTAGATTATTCAGTGTTTTTCCTATGTTGTCCCCTAGGGCTCTGCAATGACTATCGTCTCTTGAGTTTCTGACCTTAGCACTACAGATGCCCTTTAGAAACTGTCAAAATCTGTCAGATTCCACTTTCGAATATAAACCTTGGATATGTACAGAAAAGAGAGAGAGAAAGCAAGCAAAACAGAGAGGGTGTCCTATAGATAAATGTAAGGTTATTAACAAGAGCGCCGTTAGGTAAAGCTACTCCAGATAACTGCATCCTTTAGCTTGCACTTTCCAGTCCTGGCTGGTTCATAGATTTTTTTTTTTCCCCTAAGCCTTGTTATCAACTAGATCTGTTGAAGACATTTTTCAATGATAAAAGCCAGCAAGAGTATTTACAGTACCAAACCCATCCAGATCCTGAGTTGCAGAATATGGTCATTCAGAGGAATATATCACTGGAAAAAGCACGTTTTTCTTCTGGAACTCACTGCCACAGCATTACTTTAGCCCTCGCATAGTGCTGCTCTGTCTTGGCTCCAAGCCACCAGAAACACATTTCTCTGACCACAGCTATGATGCACTGCCCTTTCTTTCTGCCTGCAGCTTTTTCTTTTGGTTTTCACACTGACTCATTCCCTGATGAAATAACATACCTGTCCGAGAGTCCACAGAGAAATATGGTTGTCCTTGGAGGATACTGTATACGACCCTCGCGCTGTTCCCATAGGTTGGGTCATCAGCATCTGTCGCTGTCACCTGGATAACAGAGGTGCCTGACAAAAAAACCATCAAGGTAAGACCTTGTGGGATAAAGAGCTGGCAGGAAAAGTACACAGTTCAAAGTAAATTGAAATGCCTAACAAGAGCTTTCCCCAACCAAACTTTTTCACTTGATGCTCATAGTGCTTGTACTTACTGCTCATACTTGTAGCTCATTAGCACTAAAGGAATTAATAGGTTGCATTAATTCATCATGCATCTATAAGAAGATATAAAAGAGCAAGTACTCTATGGACCACAGTTACAGAACTGCTGAACTAACAGTACTTTGTTATGGTTGGCAGAGAGATGGTAATTATATACTGCTTGCTTCTTTTCCCCTTGTTGTGATTTTAAATGTTATTAGGAGGCGGCTCAAAGAAGTTCCATAGCTCTGCTGATATAAATCATGAACTGCTGTAGCAGGCCCACAGATGCTGTATGTTGATTGAGGGATGGAAATTGTACACAAACTGTGAGCAGGAAGGGATGTATCTCTGAGATAATCTCTCTGTGGGATTGCAGTTTACATTGAATGGCCTAGAGATTATACACTGCTGAAGTGCCTTTTGGAACCCACACAGAGGCATATATATTTCTTATTTCAATTGGTTTTCAAGGTCTGCTTCCTCTGCAGCTAGTAATGGCTTGCAGGTGATGTAATTTATCAAGAACAAGGAGAAGGTGAGGCACAACTGAAATGTGCGTGAGTTTTGACTCCTTAAAATGTCAGACAATGCCTTTATGAATGTATCTAGCCTTCTACATAATGTCTTGTGTTAGAAACAAATCCAGTGTTACTAGATAAGCACTTGAAGATAAATCTGAATTCAAGCTAGCCATTACCATTAAGAAACATTATTTCTGACTGGAACTTTTGTATTTGATGCTTCTCTCTAGCTTTATGTCAACATAATATTGAAGAATGAGGAGTTGAAGCACATCTGTAACTTCAGGACATGCAATTTATATGGTATTATTTTCTCTGCAGTGATGTTACAGAGCCAAAAAGCAATAAGCAAAAAAACAACTCAAAAAGAAAGGAAAAAAAGTCCAGAAAAAGAGTATTTTATGTGATTATTTGATTTCCTGTATGGAAATGATTTCTCCTGACTTGTGTAGATCGGAAGGCTACTGTTTGTCTTCTACATTGTGGTAACAGGAGTGTCTTCAAGATGATCCCATTCTCTAAAAGTGGAGGGCAAATAGTACCATAATCTCAGGATTCACTGAATTTTGTTTAGTGCAGGTTTACATGGATTAGAAGGAGCTAATGATTGTTGTCATTTCTCCATGTTTTCAAGGGCTCCTGGACAGTAGTTGGGCTCTCAGTATGAACTGGATTAAGGTGCTAAGACTGTGTTATTTTTGGGATGGTAATGGTTGTCTAATGGTCATTACTATTTCTACCTTCTGATGTGATAGGAGAAGGGGCACGATGTTACATAAAGGGGCACAAATTGTCTGAGCATGGCATGTTTGATTCACACTTTTTTTCAGCTCTTGGGCTTCCCCTTGGCACATTTTCTTTCAGAGGGGCCGTGCTGATGCTGATGTAAAGGCTGCTTTCCCTTTTCTACAGCAACCAGGCACCCCAGGGTGAGCTCCTCTGTCCTGCAGCTCCTGCGCAAGGGGCAGAAGCTGAGTTCAAGGAGTCAGGGAATTTGTGTTTTGGTGACCATCTCAAATTTTCTCATAAGGGAAAGAGACTCCACAAAATCTGCCTTACCCACTGGTGACATTTCCGGAACAGAGGCTACGTAAGGTCCGTCCAGGAACTTGGGTTCATTGTCGTTGATGTCTTGGATTTTGATGATAAACTCTGACTCTGGTTCCATCGGCCTGCCCGTTCGCCTGTCCAGAGCCTGTGCTCTGAGGGTGTACTGTGACCTTTCTTCTCGGTCCAGCCGCTGAATGGCATGGATGTCCCCTGTCGTATCATCAATTGTGAACACAATGCCAGCTCCCTCTCCTGAGAGGATGTATTTGATGGAACCATCTCCCCTGTCCATGTCAGAGTGGAGCTGTGGAAAGGAACAGGATGCAATTAGACCATGCGCTGGGTAAGCAGCTGCTAAAAAACACTGAGCACGTGATCATGCCGAGCATTCTGGTCTCACTGTTGGGACTCACAAGCTGGTTTTAATGAACTTGCTTTGCTGAAAGAGGCAAATAGTAAAGTCTGTATCGCATAGTTGCAATTAAAAACCCTCTCCTGTCTTCCTGTTTCCGCACCCACAGCTGTGCCAAAAGAACAGGCAGAGGCACCCAAACAGGAACAGGCTCTGTGCCTTTTTGGAGTCTCACTCAACACAATAATTATCTTTTACCTGGTTGCAACGGCCACTGAGAAGATTTGGGATAAAGTGAAGTCAGCAAAGCTGCAGACTCTGCTTGCTCACATGGCTTAAGAGGAGTCAAATACTACAAGGGTAGCATAATGTTGGGGCAAATAAGGCAAATCTGTTTGGGATCAAGGGGAAAGCAGAATGGGAGAGAAACTTGGTAAGTGTTATGATTCAGAAATATTTTAATTTTTTTCCATTAAATTTTAGTAATAAAATTATTCTGGATCCTTACAACTTCAGGAAGGAATACTGTCAAACAGTAGGTAAGTAGCAAGAAACAATTGCTTATGCCCATGGCAGGCTACAGAGATGAGAACCATCCCAGATTTTCTAGGAAATTAGCAAACGGATTTATTGCATGACTGCTAATGAGTTCTGAGCAGCCACAGATAGCTGTGAATGCAACAGAACAGAGCAAGAGTAAACACAGTACTAATTATAATCTAAAACAGGGAAACAAATCATTCTGGGGACTACATTCTGTTAAACACCTGGTTCCCATGAAATACTGGAATGACTATCAAAAGCAATCAAATTGCTGAATTTCATTCACACTATGAAAATCCACAATGGTATGCTCATACTTCCACGCTTTTGAGGAACAGAGCATAAAGACCAATGCCCAGTGGTGGTAATCATTCAGTCCCAAAAGACAGCAAGGCAATAGACTTGAGGTGCAATAATCAAAATGGTTCAGATGTGAACGCGGTTTTCCAGTGTGATTATCATTTTGGGAGATGAATAAAGGATAAACAATAATTAAAAAAATAGTGAAAGTGGGATGGATTCAGTTAAGTATATTTTGAAATGCATATATGAGCAAATAATCTCAGAAATATGGTCAGAATTAAGTGTGTGTTTAGTGCTTTGATGAGCTTAAAGGACATATGGGAATAATTTTGGAGGATGGGGCCAAACATAGGTAAATATTTGTATTGGAGAGAAAAATCTTAGAATAATAAACTGAATATATGAACACAGGATTGGTAGGATTTGAAGAAAGAATCCAAACAGAAATAGATAATTTGTGTAGAAAAGCAGAAGTCAAACTTTGTACATTGGATTACAGGCTATCCTCTCAAGAAAGAAAGAAGAAATCTCATCTCTGAGCTGTTTAAAAACATAAAGAACCTATGTGATAACTTACTACATAGGAAAAAGTTTAATAAGGATGTGGATAAAATGACTTATCTGACCTAAGCTTTTCTAATGCCAGTGGAGCACCTCCTCAGCGGTTTTAGGGCACATGATCCCATTGACTGGGGAGAGGAAAGACCTTTTTCCCCAGCGAAGGGTCTGGTCAGAAGATGCTCATTCTCTGCCTCCCTTACTTGCCTCTCAGGTAGGTCACCTGGCCCACGCAAAGCTTGGACCCATTCCTGGTTTTAGCGCAAGACTGCTTTCAGCTGAGGTGGGATCCCATGGTTTTCCATGGCATATCCCAGCCTGCAGACAGGTGTGCATGAAGGTGGCCCATGGACTCCAAGTGACCGCTGGGACAGCGAGCTTTAAGGGCAGCAGCACTGCAATGTGGCTGCAAGAGCTGAAGGTGCAGGTTTGTGACAATGGCTGTCAGGCCACTGGTATTTCACTTTCTCCTCCTCTGTCTGCGTCCCTGCAGTGGCTACTGCATCTGAGAAACATTGATCCTTTGGAGGAAAGCTGGCAGCTCTCGGGTGATGTATTGACTGAACGGTGGAAGAACGAGCCCAGAAAAATTTGGCAGGGGTAAACAGTTAAATTTAGATGGCTGCCATGTGTATTAATTCACATGCAGGCACCAGGACGGCAAACTGGCGTATCTTCAGGAAACACCATCTTGTGATTAATTTAAAAAAGACAGTGGTTGTCATTACTTACCCTAAACACCCATAACTCAGAGATCATCACTATAGGAGCTAGTAAACAGGATAATTCCAGAAGGAGGACGCTATTATAGCTTTTCAAATTGATTCAGAACCACTAAGCTACATCTTGGGCATTTGTTTTAGTGCATTACTGCACCAGTGAAAGAATGCAGCTGCTGAGACAGATACAGATGTTAGACCGGATTGGGGAATTAGAGCCGGCCCTGATGGAAGAAAATGTGTTTTGGAACAACAACAAGTCCTCATTAAATAAGGAAAAGGAAAAAAAAAAAGAGAAAGAAGAAGTCAAAGTCAAATTCAAAGTCAAAGAAAAGGCAAAGAAAAATGAAACAGAAAAGAAAGAGAAAAATGAAAAAGAAATTAAAAAAAAGGAAAAAAGAAAATGGAAAAAGAAAAGGGGAAAAGGAACAGGAAAAGAAAATGAAGAAGAAGAAGGAGAAAAAGAAGAAGGAAAAGAGAAAGAATAAAAGAAGGATTTTTTGAGATAGCAGTAGGTGTTCAGGACTTTTCAGAATATTTAGAAGCAAATAATGAATCAAATTCATGGGTTAAATTACACCTCCTGTCCAAAGCTCTATTTGGAATAAATACAGTTGTGAAGGGAGCAAACAAGGAATGAACATGGCATGCTATTAAGAATTTGGGAGTACAAGAGGATCTCTGTCTAACTGTGATTTGTTAGAAACATTGGGTCTCAACCAAGGCTAGGCAGTAAGAAATGCTAGCAGCACTTTTGTAGCTTCTTGTATAACCTACTCTTTCTAGACAAAGCAAAAAAGAGTATAAAAGACATAACACTGCCAGACTGCAATAAATCTGAAAGAATTTGGTGTCTGAAGGGACTGAAGCTCACACCAAACCTAATATCAAGATGCTGTAGTTTGGAGTGTAAAAGTCACTGTGTCGGAAAGGTGATCTAGTTTTAAGCTGCCTCTGTTTTATGGATGGTGCAATAAATTGTGCTGCCATGTGGCTGATACAGAGTAGGAGGAATTAATTTGTACTTTCTCCTCCATATTAAGGAATGGGTTATTGGAGGAATAAAGCTGATAACTCCTGAGAAATTTTTAACTGTGTCAACCCGTGTTGCTTCTTTTGATGAGAATAGTACAAAAAAATAAGGATGTTACATCTGCATTGGAATGACACATTTCCTGGCAAAGGCCATGTGGAAGAGTGCTGCAGTGAGCAGCTCAGGGGAGGACTCACACAGCTCTGCTAACCAGTGTGTGACTCCATCCTTGATGTGCTTCTCCCTTCTCTGCTTCCAGGGAGGTAGCACCTGCAGGGGATTTTTGTAAGGATGCATGAGTGAGTGTGGTTGATGTACACTGATAGTCTGCAGAGAGGTTGCATTTTATTCATTTGTTCAGCTGTGGTTCAAATGCTTCTTTGAAACAGGGTTAGGGAGTCTCCAACATGGCAAAATGGTGAAGTGTGTCCCCAGTTCAATTACTGACACAGTGTAGGCTGCTCAATGAACGTGGAAAATACCTGCTGTAGCAAATGAAGGGGCTTTGGTTTGCCTAGTTCATCCTATTAGCCAATAATGGCTACCTCTAGGAAGACTGAAGCCTTGTATTTATCTGTGACAGGATCAGGAACCCTCTGAAGCTGAAGTGGTTTAAATCACTATCATGAACACTGGAGAAAAGCAAAGATTGTACTGACTTCACATCAGGAAGTTTCTTTCATTTCCCTGTCCAGAACATGTTTTTCCTTAACAGTTGTCTAGGAAAGTTCACGGAATCATTGCAGCCTTGGAAATCATGTTAGGCAAGCCTGGACCTATGGTTCAAGTCAAGGTGCTTTTGTGGTTGCTCCAGTCATACAGAACCAGCCAGAACCAGCTGTACAACCAGCTCTGTGCTGTGCCTTCTTTCTCCTTCTGACAGGGGCTTGGAGAGAGCAGATGGATGAAAGCAAGGCCTGGCTATGAGGATGTTTCAGGATGTTGTGGGTGGTATCAGTTAGAAGAGGCCCTGCCTGGCCTGGTATGGGACCCAGGGCTGTTTTGGAGGGCTGGTGTGAGCAGCCAGCAGCAGACTGGAAGCCCTGTTGCACCTCTGCCTCACTCCGTGCAAAGCCTTTACAGAGCTATTTTTGAGTCAGCCTGGGGTGACTTGGGCTGAAAAATTTCTGGCCTGCCAGAACAATTAATTCACCCCACAGTCTATTCCCTGCTGACCCCTTTCCCAAGGATCCCTGAGACTCAGGCAGCACAAAGGCAGGCGGGTGATAAATTGTGGGAGGCTGCTGCCTCGTGCAGCCTTCGGCTGGGTGAGGCGAGGGGAAGTCTTTGCCTCAGAGAGCCCCCACAGGCCCCATCCCACCGCTCGGCTGGCTGCTCCGCACCCGGATCGGGAATGGGAGACAATGGCACGTGTGAGCCCCAGAGGCCCCTTTTGGCAGCAGAGTTCCCTGGTGCCGGGACTACACGGAGCCCTGCCGAGTTAGGAGGCTTTCCGAGCAATGCAGCCATGTCAGCTCAGCAGTGCGTGGGACTAATTGGCCCTGTTAACCGTGGGAGCTAATTAGCCCTTGTGCACCCCGGTGCGAGCACAGCCATTGCGCAGGCAGCCTTGGAGAGAGCTCCCTGACGGCAGCTTGGGCTTTAGAGAGATGGGCACGGCCGTGAGGAGCCGTCTTGGTGTCCTTCCCTTGGGCAAAGCCGAGTGGTGGCAAGCTCAGGAGTGCTGCTGACTGTGCCAAGTGCGTGTGCTCCTAATGACACCGTCAGGTCTAAAAGACGAGACGGTTTCTCCCTGTACTTGTTTTGCCTAGGATTTGGCTCACAGGTAGAAGCCTGAAGTCATTTCAGACGTAACTGAGAATGTGAAATAATAAGTCTGGCCCTTGTTCCGAAGCTGGGAATTGCATGAAAACAAATATTAATTTCTTTAATCAATAGAGATATCAAGAGCTGAAAAGCTAGGTGCACAGATGAATGAAGACTAATGAGGTCTCATCTGGAGGCAATCACTAGTTGTGCCATTGCTGTGGGAGGAAGAAGAGCACATCTTGCTGTCAGACATGCAGGGATAAATTAGGAGGAGGTCTTTTGAAGCCCGTGGATTCATTTTGATTTATACTGGTGTGACTGAGAGTACAGTTTAGCTCTATGGGGTTGTAGAATGATAAATATGAGTCCAAACTGGGCCTCTGGATATGTAACATTTTTTTTTCCCCTGCAGATGGATAGCTTGGAAGGAAAAATGGAGCCTATATCATGTAAAAAAATAAGCCATGAAATGTGAAGGAATTGTTCTCTGACATCCTAAATTCTTTAGTTTTCATATATACCTATACATATTCTCCACTTGTCATATCTGATATTCTAGGCGTGTAAAATCTTGATTGTATTGTTCAAACACTTAAGCACATTAACTCTCTCCACATTTTTGTCCAGATTTGTCACCTTGGAGTAGAATAGAAGCAAACTTGATGCTGACCATAAAACTTTGAATAACAGGATCAATACAGGGTCAGTGATTCAGGGTCTTTAAAAACAAAAAAAGGAGGATGGTTATAGTGAGGCAGATTGTGATGGCAGATGTCACTGGTCTGATTTCCATCAGCTTCTTTCTCAAGGAGGCACAGAAAAGTAAATGCCAAATATTACCAAGTATATAGGATGAGCTCAGGAATACATTTTACACATATCTGTACTGATGGGTATGTTCTTGGGGTATAAGGGATCCAAAAAAAGGACCTTTCATGGTTGGATTTAATGAGCTGTCCCTTTACTCTTCTTGATCTGGAGCAACTTCTCTGTAGTCCACAGAATTAACCTGCAGTCAAGATATGGTAAGACAGAAGATACTCTGACCCTGGAGATTTGCAGAAAACAAAAACTGAAATGTCAGTTTTCAAGGGAAACTGGCTATTTAATATGATTTTGAATTGCAGCTTCTAGCTGACTTGATCATGGACAGGAGCATGATCACAAACTCTTCCTTTCTTTCCTAATCCTTATATGTCAATATAACCTTGCTTTGCCTTGACATTGTAGGAGTCCCTGGAAAGATCACTGCAGATTTTCTAACACTACCTCAAATTACAGATGATGATTGATGCAGCAGATCTCTTTGAAATAGGCAAATGTATTGACAGCCCCTTGAAACAGAAATTCTTCCCAAACAAAGGTGACATGGGGCAAAAGCTCTTGGGAGCAGAAGTGAAATTAATGCGGATAAATTCACTGCCAGAAAGAAGGCAAAGGCACTTGAGGAAACATGCCACGTTTCACCACAATCTGCAGATACACAGATGGATACATTCTTCCAGACATCGTCCCGCTGCAGGTCTTACCTTCCCAACGTAGAGGGGGTCAGTTCCTGTGTATTCCTCCAGCACAAAAAACTGGTTCCACACCCAGCTCCTCTTCATACGCTGATGCAGCTTGTCTGACAGGTTGTCTTCTTGCCCTTCAGTGAGGGGCTTGGCACTTCCTGACAGCACAGTTGTAGTAAGGTCCATCAGTCCCCAAAAATACAAGGAGATGCCAAGTCCAAACAAGTTCTTTGCATTGCTCATTCTACCTGAAGTCCACATCCGTCTACTGGGACTGACCTAAAAGTCCAAACACAGTAACTTAGGTCCCTTGAGAATAAAGTAGGTTCTCTGTGTAGTCCTTTGAAATGTCCAGGAGAGATCCTGGTTCTCAGAAACACAGTATCCTGTAAAGTTAAAGGAAATTCGTAAGAGGATGCTTTTTTCCTCAAGGCAAATGAGCTTCCTCAATAGGCAAATATACTATAAAGTATTTAATCTTCTATATAAAATTGTAAGATCAGGATGCACACCTTTTGAAAGCAGAAATACTATTACCATATAAGCTGCAGACCTGGAGCCTTAGGTACAAGAAACATCAGGGTTTAGTCAATAGACACGAGTTCTCTACTTTGCTAATTTAGCTGTAGGGTTACTTTATGATATTGATTGGCATGAGCTAAGTGCATAATCTTCAGAAATATTTATCACCAGAAGTCCTTAGAGAATATTTAAAACCAGTTCACTCTGGAAAGTTATCATAGGTGGAGAACAATATTTGGCAACCATCTTTCTGTTTGGAAACTATGTCATTGTCATTACACATACGTCCATGCACACATGTCCACATAGATACTGATATTATTGCTATACTGCAAACCTTGAATATAATTTCTAGCAGCTCCAAGTTATTTCTAGTTTTAATTATTCTTTCAGCCTCTCAGTTGCTCTATGAATTTCGGTTTCACACTCTGCTGCCTCCTCTCTGAAGAGCTGATTGCTGCTACAAATGCAACATTTCTAGAATTTGAATGGTCGGTTAATCATTTTATGACCCACAAAAGGTTTCACAGTGCTGGCAGCCACATACTGTATGTCCAAGCAAGTCAAGCTAACACATTTTTTTCCTCCACAAGCCTGAAAGACTTGTTTAGGCAAAGGAATGCTCACCTCTATCAGAGGACACATTCTCATCAGTCTAGGGTATTTTCTTATCATGAAGTCAGTTTAGTTGGTGACCTCACTCCAGGCTATGGATTATAGCAAACTTTTCCTTCACCATTTTGCTGAACTTAATGATCTAGTGCTGCACGCAAGTTACTCTGTCAAAACACTCCATACATCCTCCGTTGGACCAGTATTTTTGCTGTTCTTTTAAAGAACACTTCTTTTTTCATGTCAAGCAGACTCATTAGGAAAGGCACATGGAGCTCTGAGACTTAAGCAAGTAGTTCACCCTTCCTTTTACTGCTGTTCCACACTTAGGTGTTTAGGCTTAATTAATTGTTTTATCCTGTGGAAATAAATGTAGCAGGAGATGGCTGTCAAATACTTCCAACTGAAATCTTTGAAAGATTTCAAAATCATAAAAAGTATTTCAGACAGTTGCATGACTTTAAAGACTGAGGCAATGCAATGTTTTTAACAGAGAAGAAGAGAGAATTGAGAATTCCCCAGCACTGAGACTGGTAAAACTGGAGAACTGGGTACACTTAGAAATCTACTGAAATAGAAATTCAGAAATTAATCTCAAAGTTGGCTGAAATCTGAAAATGGCAGTGTAAGTCTGGAAGAGGTTTCCACAGGGGGAGTAGAGACAAAATGACCATCTAAGACTAATTTCTACACAAAATAATGTTTCCAATTATAAAGCCCAGAAGAAGTATGACTACACAGTGCTGCTAGCCTGTACAGTTGTGAAGTGTAGCAAACTAATGGGTCCTTTACCTTGAAAAAGTTTACAACCTAAGCCGAAATAGATACAACAAAGAAAGGGAAAACTATAAGCACAGAACATGGTAAAATTCTTCTAAGCAGAGCACTGTACAGAACTGCTGGTTGTTTAGACACTGGCTACATAATACCTTAGGATTTATCATCTGCAAAGCCAAAGAGTGGGGATTTGCCTAAGCAGTACAAGCCCAGAAGGACCACAGTAATCTCTCTGTGTCTGTCACTTAATGAAGAAGTTGGCAGCTTTTTGTGAGAGGCAGAGACAAGGCTCACAGCCCCTGCTGATGCCCACAGCCAAAGGAGTCCAAGAGTATGCAGGGTTTGCCTCTCTCTGTCCTATGACGCCTTCGCTCCAAACAGCCAACACACCTCTACACTGGGGAAAGAAGGCTGAAGCCCTCTGCACATAAGTACGCCCACCATGCTCTTGGCATGTTCTAAAGAGGAAGTTATTCTCAGCAAAATCAGGGGGAAATTATTTACAACCCCTGTTTTGCTGGTGAGTAAATGTGGGGAAGCGCTTCCCACCACCCCCCAATATAATTTGAGGGAACCCACCACTGCCTCTGCCATGCAACAGGAAGAGAAAGTGGGGTCAGGCTATGATCCAGCAGCTAAAGTCCTGCCTGGATGGGAATTTAAGAAATTCCATCCACTGCACAGATCAGTTACATCTTTTTTTATATGACAAAGAGGTGATACAACATGATGGACCAATTCCTGTGTTTGTAGGTGAATTCTCAAACCACAAATTCAAAACTACTGGTGCCAAATGCCTCCTGCAATTAAGTTCAGCCATCAAGGATCAACAGTGCTTAGGCAAGGTATCACTGTTAAGTGAACTTGCAGAGTTACCAGTATACCTGTAATGAGGCAATAGCAAAAGAAATCTGGTTGCCGGGATGCTTTTCATCCACATGTGTAAGTCAGCGAGAAGCAAGGTAAGTAAAAGCAGTGAAAAAATTTCAAGAGTAGGGACATAAATGCTTCAGGCTCTCTGTGATAACAGCTTTTGTCACCGGAATGTGCGGTTCCATGAGGAACCTTTCTTGAAAACAGTGTGCAACTCAGTGGTCCCCAGGAACAACATCCTTAAGAAGATTTCTTATTCCCAATGCAATCTTATTCTGGGGTGTGGCAACTATCAGGAAACTTGCCATTAAGTAATGTAAAGTCTCGTAAAAGGAAGATCCTTCCTTGAGTACCAGTAATTTCCCCATTTAATGCCAGCCCATGATGACATGGTCATATATTTTTGTAGAAATGGAAGAAAGCAGTAGTATTGAAGTGGAACACGTGTTTTTCTTTGTTAATAGCAGAGTTTCTGGTTTCTCATGCCTTTCCAAAACTATGAGCAAGCAGGCTCAAACCCATTGCATTTTGCTCCTCACCTAAAGGAAAATTGATACCATTAATAACAGTGTTTAGTCCACAATGGTCACTCACTGAGACTGAAGGAGAATTACGGTTCTGTTCTGTCTCAGGTCCTCAGCTGGTGTTAAAGGGATGAAAAATTCCTCTGTTAACTTCTGGCTGAGGGGCTGCTGATCTCTCTGGGTTTCTTTTCCCGCAATGTCACCAACCCCAGGTGTGTACTCTTGGTCTCTGCATCTGCAAGGCCTGCAGGCCAAGGAATGCATTTCTCAGCAGCATAAAAAGGCACTCACACACATTTAGGGTTTGAACTGTGTGGTAGCACAAGTGATGGCTGAGCTACAGTTAAGGCCATGGGTGACTTATTGTCTCAGAGGACTCGTGCAGATGGCTTCTTCACCAGCTGCGTGTGATGGATGAGTACAGGGTCACTTAGACTGTGGACACAACACTTGGTTAGGATAAGAGCCAGACGCTTGGGGTGTATTAGCTTGGTGGGATCTCTAGACTTAAGTGGCCCACAGTAGTTTTTGCCACAGATGGATGGCTCAGGCTTGGAGGCAGAGTTTGTTCCTGGCAGGGAAGCAGAGGGACCCATATACAGGAAGGGTTTCTTGGCATTCCTGAGTGAGGCGGAACCAAACTTTAATGTTCCCTTAATGCAAGTTGTTTCTTGAGCCCTTCAAAACGCATTCTTAAGGAAATCTGCAAAGAAGGAATTGGTGAGCCTCTGCTTGCCATATGAAATAAATAACAGAAACATGTTTCATGACTCAGCATGGGGATGTGCAAAGAAATTGAAGGCAGTAGAGAGAGGGAAATCTTGTTTTACGTGCTCAGACACAAAAATTATTGAGCCCAGGAAGACTACATCACCAAAATCTGTGAGATTTCTGCAGTGGGTGCTTAATTTTTCAAGAATAACTTAAATGTTTCATTTCGTTTCTCACAGTTGTGTACTCCATTGTAGAACATTTAGGTGTATCTGTGCAGTTTATAAACCTGACCCAACGTGAATGCGTTTCTTGCCCCTGCTCTTGTGATGAATATTTAATTATCAGCTCAGTTGTTTAGCTTACTTTCTCTGTTCTTGCCATGCAAACATTGCTGAAAATTCTTTTTCTTGTCAGTCAGCAGTTACAAATGTGACTTTTGGTTTCATGAAGACCCATGCTAATCCAATTGAACTTTGTGCTACTTGCGATCTGTACATTGTACAAAGGAACTACCTAATTATTCTACACAAAAGGAGTCCAAATAATGCACTTTCCACCAATGAAAATATTAATTTCTCTTTTAGCCCATATTGCAAATTAAAGTAGGCATATTCCATACTCTTCATGCTCCAATTTTATGGAAATCCTCCCCCCCCGCCCCCAGAACATATTTGTTCTGTAATTAAGCTATTCTTAATTAAATATCTAATTCTGGGCAAAGATGAAAAGGAAAATGAAATAACTGCCAGAACCAACTTCTGTAATTTCTTGCAAGTGACCCATTTATCTTGTTAATTCTGAAGAGAACAACACTTCCAAGAAAAGGATAAAAAACTTTAAAAGTTTGGATGACCATACAGGCACCCAGAGAGTTCCACTGGGATTGAAATGTATTGTGCTCACTACATATTTACATAAATGCCAAGGATTTTATAGTCAAAAAGCTCAGACTTGAAAAACTTTAGCGACATGCTTAGTGTACTCGTCACAATGGGCAAGTGGCCTCTCAGAAAGTCATTTTGCATTCACAAAATTAATTACATGCTTATATCTTTTATGCCTGGCCCTTGCAATGGATTTTGCAGTGTGAACTCAGCACTCTTGTAGAATGCTACAGACCTTAGTGGATCCCATGCAGGCACATTGCTTGAGCAAAGGCAATTCATCTGAAAGAGAAAGTGGGGAAGAGGGGCAACCAGTTTTAAACTCCCCCTTCTATTTTCCCTCTACATGGATACACAAATACATGTGATACTTCTTAAGTAAGTGTTTCAAATATGTCAAGCTTCTTAGCAGCACATACACTGCACTAGGAATATACCAAGGAAAATTATTTCTGTGTTTAATGACACATTTAAAGATTTTTCCCCCAGTATTTTGCAAAAGAAACTAAACAAATTGGTGACGAACACAGGAAGAAGAAATTAAATTTGACTGAAAAGAATTCTCCAAACAAGCTATTTACTTTTTTCCTTGAATTTCTCAATTCTGATATTTCAAACTGAGGTGGAGGTGCACTGTAAGCACTGTGCAGTTATTTACCCACCATGAAATGGATTATTCTTTTATGTTTCCACGGATTAGTTCTTCGGTTTCCTGTACCCTCATTTCCTTGATGCTCTGTCATGAGACACCTTTGCAATAAGCCCATAGGACCACCAGTCAGTAAGAAGCTGTAGGCTGTACTCTGCACCAGACAGACCACCACAATAGATGCTAACAATGCCTGCCAGGGATGGAGGCCCCACTGATCCAGGAACTAAAATTTCTTAAGAAATTAATGCAATACTTGTCTCCTTTTCAGTCCTAGTGAGGTTATATCTTGGAGTGCTGTGTCCAGTTCTGGGCTCCTCAGTACAAGAGAGACATGGAGCTCCTGGAGTGGGTCCAGCAGAGGGCAACGAAGATGATCAGGGACTGGAGCACGTCTCTTATGAGGAAAGGCTGAGGGAGCTGGGCCTGCTCAGTCTCAAGAAGGACTAAGAGGGAACCTCATCAATTTCTATAAGTATCTGAAGGGAGGGTGTCAAGAGGATAGAGCCAGGCTCTGCTCAGAGGTGCCAAGTGATAAGACAAGAGTCAGTGGGTAGAACATCCTGATGCACAGGATGTTCCACACGAACATGAAGAGGAACTTCTTTACTGTGCAGATGACTGAGCACTGGAACAGATTGTCCAGTGAGGTTGTGGAGTCTGCCTCCCTGGGGATATACAAGAACTGTCTGGTCGCAATCACTTTGCCACATGCTCTGGGATGACCCAGCTGNACTGAGCACTGGAACAGATTGTCCAGTGAGGTTGTGGAGTCTGCCTCCCTGGGGATATACAAGAACTGTCTGGTCGCAATCATGTGCCACATGCTCTGGGATGACCCAGCTGGAGCAGGGAGATTGGACCAGATGACCCCCTGTGGTCCCTTCTGACCTGACCCGTTCTGTGATTTTGTGATTCTATGATTTTAGAAATCCTAATGCTTGCAGTACCTAAGTTAGATATCTCTAAACAGGCTAACTGATTATAGTCCTAAATATTTCTGTACTAATTCCAGAACTTCCTGTTTTATCTCTGGCCCAGGACAGTCCTACTCTTATTATTATCTGTTGTTATATTTTATGGACAAGTTTAAATTAAAAGGAAAAATCAAGAGGCACTCGTTACTTTTCTTGAAAACAGACTGGGCCTGAACATGTATTTTTATTTCTACTTCTCTTTATTAAGATCTTCATAAATACAATGAAACTTGACAATGTACCATATGGTGCATAAACATTAACTCAAAATACAATCTATTGTCATAAAATTACATTTACAGACTAGTCAACAATCTCTCCTGGGACACATCAGTGAACTCATTTTGCTCAAGATCTGAAGTCCTTCAAAGCTGTGGAATGTCCACAGAGTGAAAAATCCCACAGAACGACAGAGGGAGTCTCATTGTATAAATCCCAGCCCTATGGCTATAGATGCATAAAAAGATCAAAAAGAATGAAAGACGCACACAATCACAAAGTAAACTTTCCAAATAGAATTATGCTGATAACTTGCATCAGGGGAAGATCTGATCCCCAGCTTTTACTCAGTGTGAGGCACTGTAAATACTACTGTAAAGAGAGGTACAGAAGTACAGGGCAGTTTCTAAAGCTCCATGCTGGTTTAACTAACTCTGCTGAAGTCAGCCTCAACAGGAACTAAGTGGAGCGTTGCAAACACACTGGAAAATTCAAATAAATTTCAGATAAAACAATCCCTCTTTCATCAAGGATGTGCAAAGATACACAAAACTTATGAAAATCATACTAATTATGCTTTCATCATTAAGCAAAAATTCCTTTTAATTCTCACATCCTGACTACTTTTGCCACGCTGTCAAAAACCCTGTACAAATAACTCTAAATTGTGAATTGATGTTCATGTAAACTAGCACATATGGGTTTTTTTTTTAAAAAAAACATAAAGCCTTTCCTTCCCCCAAAGTGTGACCTTTCTTTGCAGCTGTACTAGGAGCCTTTGCTCAGACTTGTCTCAAGGCCCCTGAGCAATACAGGTATCTGCCACTGCTATGGGATAAAACCTGTTCCTGTTGCACACCTGGAATGCATTTTGAACCTGAGGTGTCCCTGTCTGTGCTGCCTGGTGACTATGGTAGCAGATCATGTTCTTTAGCTGCAAAATATTGCATTTCGTGCATGCTAGTCCCCACAATATGACATATTACCATGTAGCAGTGAAAAATGATCTCTTTCTTATCCGGTGGCTGCTGGATAGATGATAAGGCTGTCTCATAACCCCAAATGCCAAAGACAGAAAAGGTGTTATCTCCTATCTGGTGGCAGATATGAGAAGCAGCTGTCTGTCTGCACCAGGTAGAGGTAATATTTCTTCCCATGCATGAAGATCAAAACCAATGATTGGTAATGGCCTATGTGCTGTTTCTGGTGAAGACAACTTCCTAGTTTCATTATGACTGTGTTCCTTGTTAATTTGGCATTTCATACAGCAGTTTGTCATATTAGAAATGGACCGAAAACAACCAATTTCCAAAACCAGCTGTTGAAGATGAAGAAGTGAACAGGTAATTTCTTTTTCTAACCAGAAATCAGTATTTTGCCATCTCTCATAACTACTGCATGCACCCACTGGCACTTAGTGGGTAGTGGGCTTTTCTGTTGTTGTTTTTGATTTGTCTGCTTGTGTTTTTGTTGTTGTTGTTGTTGTTTTTAACCGTGTCTTTTCATAGGGAAAGGATGTTGTCTAAATTAACTTAGAAAATAGCTGTAGGTGCTCCTAAGAGGTGAAAATCTTTCCTCTAATTCATATTTCTTGATTCTGACATTGTTCAGCAGTACAACACTGGCATCTGCACCTCCCCTGATCTCACTGATTGCCTTGTCTGAGCATGAGGACATATGCTACTGACCAACAGGATGAACATTTTCAAGTCAACTCCAAGCTACAGTACATGAAACCAAACCAGCAAAAGAAGTCTTACAGCCTCCTTCTCTATCTGAACTACTAGAGTCTACCTTGTTTTTATCACCTAGCTTCAAAGTGTTTATAGAAATACAAAATATGAATGCCTCACCTTCACAGGACACTTTCAAGCTGAAAGAATAAAGTAAGAAGGAATAAACGTGTGCTGACCTCATTTGTTCTGGTTCTAAGACAGCAAGCAAAAGGTTCATAAAGCCTGAAGAACAACCTCAGATGCTTTGCATACCAGCCTCTAGATTTTGGTCTTCAAACTCAATTGTTGCAGTTTCCACGGAGAGTGTATGCGATGTATTATCTAATTGTCCCCTATTAATGTGACATGCTCTAACAACACCTACCCCTCACAAAGAGGTATATAATATCTATTTTCCATCTTGTTCATAATTCACTGCTGGGACATGTTTCCAGCTTTCCCAGTGCCTCCCATGACATAAAATGAGTATCCTAGATGAAGCAATTCCTCTGTCTGGATTGCTTAATGGCTAAGAAGAACTAGCATTTACTAGAATATAAAAGATTTTTTGTCTTGCTGGCAAACTCTTTGCTTGCCTGTTTGTTACAGGTGAATCGTTCAGAGAAGACTCCAAAACCCTGTGTTCCGTCTGTCTTAGTATCCAATTTGAATGGTGATGTAATAGCAGCTTTTGTAAGAGCTGAGGTATTCTTGGCCAAAATTCCCATCCTTCCATTGTCTGCTGTGAGCCATCTGGTTGCTGTCCTTCAGAGGGGAGAATCTTCTGCAGCTGTTTTGAGTCTGATTTCCCAGAGAAATGAGTTTATGCAGTGATATAATTGCACTGATGTTCTATTAGCATTGTGAAAGACAGAGATCCCAAGGATTACTGTATTTCACAGAATCACAGAATCATTAAGGTTGGAAAAGGCCTCTAAGATCATTGAGTCCAACTGTTTGCCCAGCATTTCTATCTGCTCCCTGGGGATTAGTAGGTAAATTAGAGAAGGGAGATTCAGGTTAAGATTCCCACTGAGGAAAGTATGGGCAGTTATACAATCTCTCTGACTGAGGGATCATCTTCCAGGCGGTTCTGGAACAGTAACTGAGGAATTTTAGCTGTTATGACATGGGAGCTGGAAGGAGCTGAAATTATTGTGTATGAAGGAAGAGTTATGAGGGAAAGACACAACCATAATAAACCAGGCTTTGCAGTTCTACTCCTTTTCACCTGTTTGTCAAAAGTCTTAGAGAAAAATTTTATTCACATATAAATTCTAGGGGCCTCCCCACTGCTTTAAAGCCTTTTCAGTGACCCAGTAGAGCACATCAGTGCAAACTTTTGAGTATGGACCTGAAAGAAGGTATGGCTTCCATTCACTGTTACTGGTGGTCACTAAGAGGTCATTTGGTGCCTCTTTAATATCTAAGTGTGGTGGCCGGTGAACATACCTTTATGTTAAGGCAACCAAAAGGCTTTTCCCAGGGTGCATGGTTCTGTTAAGTTAACCTATTCCAGTTTGAATTCCCCAGTTGGCTGCTGGCCTTGGCACCTCGTCACTCCCCCAGGGCTCTCCCATTGGTCCCCACTCCCTGATCCTGCCTTTTCCCCGGCCCCAGGAAAAACTCTAAGTTAGCCATTGTTCTCGTATTTGCCCTTGAACCTTTGACAGTGAAGATGCAATAAATCCTCATGCCGGAATGCAAGCAAATACCCTTCCTGACTCTTTGCTACTGACTTAATACTGAACCTGCCCAGGCTTCTGTGGGAGCATGTGGGACCCCACGGAGCCAGGGAGGAATGGTGTTATCTAGGTACACTTTCTCTTCAGGCAGGGAGACATTGGCAGTGTACAAAGAATTAATGACCCTGAACACAGAGAAACCCTATAATCAGCAACTGCAGGGTCATCAAGGCCCATTTCTCCCACTGTTGGTAGCCACTTCATGTAACCCCTCAAATAGTTTGAAGATCCCTTCTGTGTGCGTACTTCAGCAAAAAGGTTCTTCTTACATACCTTCTAAATGTATTCTTTCTTACTTATGGATCTGCATTTTTCTCAGTTAATTCTGCACCACATCTTCTTGAGGTACCAGGATGGGCTTGTCAAACTAGATCTCTGCTCTAATGTTGAGATTCTTGCCTTTGGAAATTGCCAGTAGCTGGTACTTCCAAAGAGTTAAACTCCCTCTTCACATACTTTGGAAGTGATAGTTCAGAAATGAAAGAAATTCTGACAAAAGAAACTTGACATCAGAATAGCTGTGACTAATAGCAGCAAAGAGGATTACACCAGGAAGCTGGAAAGATGGAACATCCCAAGTGGAAATGGAGTGGTCTTCTAGTCTGACACAAGTGCAATCCCAATGAGAGAACATATAAGAAAAGGAGAAAAAGTGGTATTTTTCTGAGATATTGAACTACAGATTGCTGGGAAAATGTATGAGATGTGAAAGATATGCATGCATACTTAAATAATTTGCCTGAAACACGTTACACAAGGAAATTTTGCTTCAAGTTAAAGCTGAAAACTCCAGCTTTGATGTAATTCTGTTTCTTCCTCCTTGTTGGAGAAGTTTGATTAATTAAATATTTTGTATTTGAAGTTTTAGAGAGGGGCAGAAGAAGTGGAAAACAAAGAACAATGGGAATAAGCACCAGTGCTCAATGTTGAGGTCAATAATGTGATACTGCTTGATACATAATCTTTAGTTAACCATAAAAAATAAGACTGTACGATTGTGAGATGATGGAAATGGTGAGAAAATTCCTTGCTGACCCTTGTAATCAGTTTATGCACTGAAGCGTGTGTTTTGATTTCTTCCTTTTGACTGAAGAATCGTTTTTTCTCTTTAAAAAAATGCAGCAGTATAAATATTACCTTCAATTTCTCCCACATTTTCAGCCTTTTTCTGAAGCTTTTCAGCTTCTCTTTTAAATTTGGGGGAAGTATGAAGAAATAGATAGATCCATTTTTACTTCACCGTCTTCACTTAATCTCAGCCAAAAACCAGGTACAGTGCCCAGTGAAAATTGATGGGATATTATATATTATGTTCTGTCTTCTCTCAAGTCATATAACCTACATTTTTGAAATCTATTGCAAAATTAATCAGTCCACACCGAATTTTCCCTCAGGTACTTCAGAAACCAGCTAAAGCAATAGACAAAATTAGTGAATACCTTCATGTGATTAGAGAAGATAAGTGAGTTCCTAGAGGACTGGCAGAGAAAAACTATTATACCTATATTTAAGGGGAAGAGGGCAATGGGGAGGAGGAACCAGTGAATTACAGAGCCTTCATTATAAATTTAATATGTGGAAAGTTACTGGAACAAACAACCAAATTTTCAGCATCTAGAAGATAATAAGGTGCTAGGGAATAACAAACATGTATTTGTGAAGAACAAATTGACAACAAAACCAGCCTGATTTTCTTCTCTGGTTAAGATAACTGGCCTAGCCTGTGTGAAATGAGAGAAATGCACCACATCTTGACCTTTGTAAAATGTTTCACACAACTCCACAACTCATTGTCAAAGGCAGCATAGGGCAATATGACCCAGGTGAAACGACAGTGACAGATTGGAAAACAACCTGAAGAACCACTGTCAGCAGCTCAGTGTTAATCTGGGAGTCAGCATTGAGTGGTCCTGCAGGATTTTGCTTCATGACCAGTACCACGGAATGGTTTTGCTAACAGTTACAAAATGTGAGATGGACTCCAGGCTGGGAGATTTTGTAAGCACTTAGGAAGATGGGGGTAGAATTCAAAATGATCTTGGTAAACTGGAGAAATGTTTGGAAATCAATACCAGAAAATTCAGTAAGGACAAGTGGAAAACACAAGCCTTGGAACAGCAAAATCAAATGCCCAGGCGTAGAGAGGTGAGTAACAGCCTGTGAGTCAGCATTGTGGGAAAGGAGATGACCACAAAATGAATAGGAGCCAACACTATTGCATGGGTTGTTCCAAAGGAGGAAAATGCCACTCTGCGCTGTGTCCACAGGATGCTGGGCAAGCTGCTTGTGTCGCGTCTGTGGAGCATTTTTACTGGCAACCTCAGCATAAAAAGGCAGCATATCACAGCTGAAAAGGAGTTATGGACAGACTCCCAAACTGCTGCCAGGAAAACAGCAAGAAGTTTTAGCAGAGGTCTGGAAAAACAGGACTGGTGAAAAGGTTAAAAATGTGTTTTCTGAGTCTGGAAAAACAAGATTTGGGTGAGGGCATAAAGGCAGATTTTAAAAAAAGTGTAATGCGCGCTAACAGGTATAATAAGAAGAGTGCTGATCTACATTAGTTTCCAGGACACTTGAAGGTGAAATAAAACTAATTTGAAGCAAGAGGAATTTAGGTTACAAGCAAACCAAACCTCTAAGCATAAGATGGGTGGAATACTGGAACAGAGGACTGATAGAAACTATGAAATCTCTTTTTTTTTTAGCTTTTAAGTAAAGGCTCAAGAGTAGTCTTGGAAGTTGTTCAGGTGATCTTTGATCTTGCATCAGAAACAAAAGACAGAAGTAATTTAGAGAAGTCCTACATTTCTATAACCCTGAAATGCAAATAAAAATCTCATCTTACAATGCAAAATAAAAGGTCTGAGGACTCATTATGTCTAGTCTACTCTTTCATTTCTTTGGGTCTTTCCACCTCTTTGTCTCCTCCTCTGGTAGGCTGAATCCACATGTTCCAGTTGCGTTTAGTGCATAAGTACTCAAATAAACCAGTTGGTTGTGCTCTGTGGTAGAGTGAAACCTTATCAGGCATTGATAATATTGTTAGGCTTGTGTGAACATACCAGATGAATCCTGGAATGATCAGTGTTTCTCATGATAGTTAGGAAAAAATATAAAGAAAAAACCCCTAGTGCTTTTCTTGATCATCATAAGAAATGGGTCTTTCCAGGAAAGGGATGATCAGAAGGTGTTGGTCTGGGATTGCTGTACTGTGGGGCTAATGGGGAATAAAGCATTGGCTCCAGCTGCACTTTGTTTGCTCTGGAGGGTCCCCACTTCTGTAACAGCAATAATTTCATGACAGGTAAATCAGATCCAGAGCTTTGTATGCTTAAACAGTGTTTCATTTAGACTATCCCGTCAAGCAGGAGGTTGTACCCTTAATCCCAGTATAAGGACTTTTGTGTTGCAAGCTACTCTGTAATCTCCCTAACCACATTGAAGTACTGCCTTACTTCATAAAATGACCATCAAACGATGTTCTATTGATTCAGAAGGGGCCTCTGATTCTGCATGCACTAATTGATACTTTATTAAAGTCTAAGTTAGCACACAAAAGTGCTAACTAGGCCAAACTCCCTGCAGCTTTGTAAAAGGCCATTATTCCCCATTGCCTTTTAAATCCCTATATGAGAAGATAAGGACTATCTACTCATTTTTCTCATTGATTCCCACCTCTGAGAATAGGTTCACTGTCCATGTATCCAAGCAAAAATAATTAACTGACCCCTCCTATTAAGTACAACTTATTTTCAATAAAACAAAGTTTGAACACCAGTGACTCCATCCTAGCTTGCTGTACAGCATCACGGGGCACAGCAAGAGATGCCTCTTTGCATTAGGCAGTTAGCATACAAAAGAGACCCTGGGTATCTCTGCCTTTTAAAAATTGATCGACACTTTCTGTAAGAATACAACTGTTCTTTTTCATCTCTTACAAACTGACTTTTCTGTTTATCTAAATCCACTTAAAGCTGGCATTGATTGTCTCGCTTTCGGCCTATGTCTTACAGCGATGCTGTCTACATTACTGCATTTGACCTTGGACTTGCCATGTTTCAATGTGATGTGCTTCAATATGCATAAGAACCAAATTTCCCTCCCCAACCAATTTTTTTCCCAAAAAAGGATTCTGTCCGAGTCTCTAGATTTCTACAGATTTTGCTCAGGGTAAATCTTGCTTGCTTGGCTCATTTGCACCTCCCAGTGTACTTCAGTAAGAATATTCAGGTGAGCAGAGCCATGGAGATATGACCTACGGTTCTGCAGAGGCATTTAAAAGACATAAAAGAATTACAACACCTAACTATATACTTTTTAGGTACAACTGTAGGTTTGGCATTCAGATGGCAGAATTAAATGCCTATATTATATCATTTGTGCCCATTAGCCCATTAATTGTCTCATTGTCAACAGTGAATAATGGCAGGGACAAAATATATCTGAAGAAACTAAAATTTTATTCAGATGCTATTTATACTACTGTGACATTCCTGGGGATGGAAATGCAATATAAATTCATAGTATTACCTGTCAAAAATCTATCACCTCTTCTCCAGCCCTTAGAATATCTTTCCTTCAAGAAATATTTTTCTTGCCAATCACATGATAATAAGGCAAATGCAGCCTAAATGAAATTTTCCACTTTTTAGTGCCAGAATGATCTCCACTTGCATAATATAAGGAGAATGGGTTTCTAAATATTTCACTCAGGTAAAATTAAATAGCATAATACAATGTTATATAATATACTATAAAGTGATATAACATAATGCAATATAATATGACACATATGGAAAGCATGGTGTCCATTTTACCTAGGAGATATAGCATGCTTATGAAAATGCATCACGTGATAATACCAGCAAGGACAAACCCAACATGCATGCAGCTCATGTCCCTAAGTGCTTGGACATCTCTAAGGCAGGGAGATGTGAGACACCTTTAAATCCACAGTTTGTGATGCACTGAAGAAATGGTCAGATTTGATTAAGTGAGTTGCTGATAATTTCTAGTTAAATATTGAAGGTAGAGTAATGAACCAGTGAACATGAATGACTTGGGAAGCCTCAGCAAACATCTGCATTTTCAGAGGACTTAAACAGAGAAGTGGTATCTTGCAAAACTGATAAAGGGAGAGCACTGCAGTCTGCTGGAGTAACACAGAGATGTGGAAGAGTGGGTTGCCCCCGTTCTGCACACAGGCAGCCTCAAGCACCACCAGCGAAGGCTGAAGCCAAGTCCTTCCCACATTATGTGTTGAGCTGTGGTTTGTCCACTACACACGCTCTGCCTGCCTGCACTTCCCACCTGCTCCAGCTGGCAGAGACCATAGATGGGATCCCCTCCTTGAGAAGCACCTACAAATGGCTGTGGGCAACCAGTGGGTGCCTGGCTTGCATCCTCTCCAGCCATTCTGAAACGGAGATGAAAGACCCCATTGTGGCTGTCCTGGATGGAAGCTGGGCACCCTGCAGAGTTCGTACACTAAAAATCAGCCAGAGAAAATTGTCTGCCCCATGGCCTGCAGAATCTCTTCTTGCTCTGGTCTAGAAAGGTCTCAGAGACCCCCTGATAGTGTGCCACCCCATTATGTGGGGAGAGCAGCTGGCTGGGGAGCTGGAGGGATGGCCCCTGTAAAGCAGCAAAATAATCACTGCTTCTCATGCCGTGTCAGAGGCAGGAGGAGGAAAGCAAGGATTTCCCCATGCATGGGAGCTAGACTGCTTTGCTTGCAGAGAATTTTAACAGGCATTTACCTGTCTTTGCAGCCTTTTTTTAAAAAAAATGCAGGAGTTTATTCTTTAATTATAATCCCCGCACACAATTAATTTCAGAGAGTGGACTCTATAGCAGTAGTTTCTGGTCATTTTACTATGAAGAGAAACTGAATAAACTAGAAAAATGTGAACAATGTTACTTGCAAAAAAGTATGTCAAGGACAATAAAACTTTTGATTTCTGGTTTAATATTCATTCAGTATTTCAAGAAAGGACATAGCATCTGTCCGACATTATTAATTAGCATGAGCTTCATTCACTGTTACTCTTCTTTCTCTTCAAAGAAACACATACATTGTTATACATCCCCCATTTTGTTTTCCCACAAGGCCCATTTCAAAACAGCTTGTGTTGTTTCTGATGCAATACTGTATCAATCTGATGATATTGTACATAATAAGATATGCCCTAAGATAGAGCACTGCATGGATTTTTATTTAGAAGGACACCTTTGATGTTGTGTGAACTAAGAAATTTTTAAATTCTAGTGAAATAAAAATGAAATTCTGTGTCACTGTAATCAATCTTGATCCACTGTAGAAGTCTGGCCTCTGCATAAGTGCCATTCTAATCTACTTCCAAATATAAGCTTCCAACTAGGCAGTCAAGACACGCAGATTAGCTCTTTGAACAGGAATTTTCTGAAAGCACAAATAGAAATGTGTGTGCCTAATGCCTATTTTACAAATCATCTTTTCAATTAGAAGAGTTTTACAACTTGTTTAAGAATAATTTGTCCATGTCACTGTCACTCTCCAGAAATGCAGAGGTTTAAACTTCCAGTCTCTTTGAACAGACTATGAGGAGCAAATAATGGAATTATTCTGAGCCTCTTATATGGATACCAATGAATGCAACAGACAGATACCTAATATTTCTGAAGCACTGTCTCAGACAGCTTGTCCACATATTAGAGAACATAGCATATTCATTGCTTCTTACCAACACAAAAATACAATTTTTTTCAAATCTTTCCTGGTTTTGAGCAATCCACTATATTCAGCAGGAAGCAACAGAGAAATTGTACTTTATGCCACTGAGAAAAATAAATAGCAATATTAAAACATACCTTTCACTACGTTTGCATATCTCTGTTCTGTCATTTGCTACTGCAGCTCAGTTTACACACTGCACTTCTCTTGTGCTCTTCTGGGCAGTGCATGCAACAGGTGCTTCAGCAGCTCTGCCCTCTTTTAAACATAACCTGCTCCAAAGAACAAGTCTGGTTTGTACTACAGCATGCAGCAACTTTCAGGAAAAAGAAAAGACATCATCACAAACCAATCAGGCACTCTTTGTCTGATGATCTAGCCTCTTTCTCAACTGATGCACCACTATGTGAATGGGACCAGTAATCCAGGAGGTGAGGTATACAGACACCATTCACTGGAAACGATGCCGGGAGAACATAAGCTACATGAGTGGACAGTGGAAACAATAGCAAACGTTTCATGTTGAGGTGGCTGGGAATGAATAATGCATGTGTTGGGGAAACAGTTGCCCCATTCTGGTGTGGAGAGCGTGGAAAGAGTGGGCGTGAGAGGTACTTCCCTGATCATGTTAGCATTTCTAATTAAAATCATCATCTGCACAGACCCAGAAGACACCGTATGACGAGAAAACAATGTGCAAACTTCCAAGGGGGGACAAATTCCTATTACATGGACCCACAGAAGAAGAAGCTCAGATGCAAATACAGTATTTTATGTAGGCAAGCAGGCACTCACAAGTAAAACCAAAGGACCAAGAGAAATCTTAGCAGGTGACATGTTTTGATCTGGTATTGTTTAGATACACCATATAAATGAATGCTTCATCTCGTTTCAAATTATTGTTAATTAAGTAATAATCCCTGAGAAATGTGTCGTTACCAACAGTTAGGAGCAACTTTATAATGTTTTCCCCAGGCTATTAATGCTCAAACACAATGGCCACTAATTGCAGTAAGAACTAATTTCCCAGGAATTACACATGCACTTTCTAACTATCTGGTGGCACAGTTTTTGCTTTTAAACTTTGTTTTTTCAATTTGTCTAACTAGAGCATTGGTCAGTCAGAAAAATTATCCTCTAATCATCCTGCACAGAAATCACCATTAACAAAAAGAAAGCTGATCTTTGCTACCTTTGTACATTATTAATTTTTCTCGCAGACAACAACAGCAAAGGTTATAATCCCTATAAACAATGCATCAGCTCTAAGTTCAGCAAAGCTAGCAAAAGCATTTTCAATCAGTGCAGTGAGCTTTGGATAGGTCTCAACAGTTTCTTTAAAAACAAGCAGGGGGTCTGCTGTTTTCTAAGTTTACATTACAGCTCTTCTTCTAAAATATGTTATTAATGCAATGAGAAATAATTTCTGGGATGTCAATGACCAAATTTTGACATTTCTTCCTGTCAGCTGTTTTCAATGTAGACCACCAAATTAGGTGGCCATAAGAATTATTATTATTAAGCATTTTTAAAGGGATAAATTGAGAAAATTATTCCAGAGGCATGGGAAAAAAATCTACCTGGAATTTAAAGTGATTTTCTCCACAAACAGTTTTCCCCTTGGCTCAGGAGCAGAGTATAAGGAAAAAGCCTTAAAGAATAGCTGCCATTGTCATTACATTTTAAAAGCATTCACATGACAATTTAACAAGAACTGCCATTTCAGCTATTTCTTAAATAACCTCTTTCTTCCTCCATAATAATGGAATATATTTCTTTCACCTTTTGACTAGCACTTTGGTTTTTTTAATAAACTTACACACTCATTTTGCAGGAAATTATATTTTAAAATGCTTCTCAGAGGTGTTTTATCATAACACTTTCATTTGGGTTGAATTAATGTTGAATTCTGATTTTCAGAAATAGAGGGAGAAGGAGAGAGGGAGAGAAAGAGAAAAGGAAAGACGTTTAGATTCTACCCCAGCTCCAAAACACACTTATCTTCAATTCGCATTTCTAAATCAATCTTAGTGTAACCTTTATCTGTAATAACAGAATTATTCTGATACTTCTGAAACACAGACAGCAGCAGTGTAGTTATCTGCTGGACTAGCCAGTCAAGAGATTTTCCCACTCTCTTCACCAGTGCACAGTTTGTTTTCAAGCCTTCAATGCCGCAGTGCCAGTCCTCGCTTCACAGTTTTTATTCCTTTTTTTTTTTTAGGTCCTCGTCTTTTTTCTCCATTAAGATGCGAATGGGCTGGTACCTCAGCCAATATGTCTATACATGCCTGAATAGACTTGCAGAAAAGCAGGGTCTCCTTTTGTCTGGGCCTGTAAGGCTGTATGTCATTCCGCACCGATAGGCAAGGGCTCCTCTCTCTGTGGGAGATTTCCAATAATTGCCAGAACAAATTAAACTGGGGCTTATCTGTTCCTCTCCCCTTTCAGCTTGAAAACGGAGGAACAAGACCAATTTTAGCTGGTGACAATGTAGCACAGAAATAGATTGGATACAGCTTATGTGAAGTCATGCTGTAGATAGCAGGGGCAGGACGCTGCTTTGAGGAGTGAGCTGATGTTGTGGCACATGGACTCCGTGGATCCTTCTGATCTGACAAATAGGAAATGAGTTGGGAGGTTAGGAGCAGTCTTTCTAGTTACAATTGTGACAGGTGAAGGAGTATTTCTGATAATAAATCTAGATGTGGCACTCAGGGACATGGTTTAATGGTGGACTTGGCATGTAGGTTAATGGCTGGACTTGATGATCTTAGAGGTCTTTTCCAACACAACCATTCTATGATTCCAAACTGGAGTGGACTGGGCAGCCCAGAAACACAGAATGGACTGCAAATACGTAAGCATGTTTTGAAAAACAGAAATGAAGAGTACAATAAATTCTGGATATTCCCCACACAAACATAGCTCCTTCCCCACCTTTGCCCCCCATCACTTACATCTTGTGCCTTAGTCTATGTGAAAGCATCACAAAGTACAGTCTTAACCCGTGACAGATCAATGGGGAGAGTTCTGCCTTGTCTCTGCAGTGAGTATTTGGAAGTCTTGGGCTGAAAAGACTATTAAGAGGTAGTATAGTTATCAGACACAAATTTTCTGTAGCAAAGAGCTGTCATCTTCCTTTGCCGGTGAGATAAAATGAGTTCAAAGTGCTTTCTCCAGGCAAAGCCAGACGTGAAACCACACAAAGGAATTAATTCTTTGACAGTGGCTGACAGATAGAAATCTGAACTATCAGATTTGAAAGGGACCCTTAATTCTTGGAGCTGCTGAATGCCAATGAGAAATATTAGGATCTTCTCTTGACCAATATGATTACTGTTACCAAATGAGAATATGTCAAACACCTTTCAACACACTGTTGTCAGTCAAGCTCTAAAAAGCCATCATTCACTGTAAACTTCTTCTCAACTACCACTCTGCCTCAGCCAGACTCCTCCAGCCACAAACTCAGTGAGAAATTAATGGTGAAAAAACTCCAGCAGTTCTCAGCACTGTCAGCTTTCCAGCTCTTTTTCTCTCAAGCTCTCATGTTCCTGACCCCTGACAGAAAACCAAGAAGGAAGATGTGACACAGTAATTAACGAAGACCAGAGGAGGTAACTTCAGGTTACTGGAACTGGATGGAACATCTCTTAGCAAGGTCACCCTCACATCCTATCACAGGACACCAGAAAGAAGAGATCACCACCTCCCTCTCCCCTTCCCTGTCACGATGAAGGTGTTGACAGCTATGAGGTCACACCTCTGTCTCCCCTTCTCTAAGCTGAACAAACCCAATATCCTCAGCCACTCCTCCTAAGTCATGACCTTTAGTCCTTTCACCATCTTTGTTGCCCTCCTTTGAACACATGCTAATATTTTAATATTCTTATATTGTGGAGCCCAAAACTGCACACTGTACCAGAGGTGAAGTCGTGCTAATGTTGAGTTGTAGAATATTTTCTATAAAATTTGGGACAAATGTTTGCCTAACATAATAAAGTACAGGGTCTTGCTTTTGTCTTTTATACAGAAGAGTTCATTTTAGCATGACACACAAAAAGCAAAAACCTAGTAAAAAAAGTGAAAACATTGGGGAAAACCAGAAAGATTGAAAAAAGTAAAATGCAAAGTCATATTTTCTATTTATAATGTCAATCCCAAAAGTGCCCCTTTGACCTTAATAACTTCAGTAACTTGTGAATCTTAAATAAGCAATTTTGTTTCTTAAACAGCCCGTAACTAAAATAATTACCTAAAGACATGGCATAATTTTATATAATTTTTAAGTGTCTCTGGAGGAAGTTATGAAAAATTCAAAATAGGTTCTTCGTCCATTAGGTATGCAAGAAAAAAATTAGCAAAGTGTAAGTTTTACAGTGTGATCTTTAGTTCTAAAAACTATGAGCAGTCAGCAAAACTGGAATGGCAAATCCATTCTGAATTAACTTTTTTATAGTCATAAGCCTGAGATTTCAACATTTTCAGAAGCATGGACTTCAGAGAGTCTTCAGTATTTTAGTCCCATGCATTCTTGTTACCAGCTATTCTTTTTGGTCAGGTCACATAAGGACGAGTCACCATCCAATGGACGAACGCTCACATTCAAAAAGGGCGTTTTTAGGGTGAACACAGAACTCAGCTTTCTCTATTTTGGACTTGAAACCACAGCAAAATCAATAAAACCTACAATGCTGCCAAGAAAATATGATCAATTTCCATCATTATTTATTGTCTAGAAACCTTTCTTACTTAGGAGGACTCAGTAAAGGGTATTCCACGCTTATAATGTGGGCTAGATTGTCATCAGCCTTAATTAGAGCCATGCTGGAGAAAACTGAATATGGAATAAAACTGTCCTTTCTTTTTATAAATGGACAAATTAAAAAATGAAAAAAAACTTTTGCAGAAAGATAAACATAGAAGAGTAATTGCACATCAGCATGAAGTTATGGATGACCTCTAAAGTGGTTGCCAATGCAAAGTGAAGAAGAGAGAGCACTCATAGGAGTAATTAGTACCCATCTGCCTGCCCACTGGTGACCCCTCTTTAGAGCCTTGGGAAGTGAGGGCTGACTTTGCAGGTTGTGGCACTGAATTTGCCTGGTCCGATACTTTAAACAGGAACAAAACCAACCACTTCAAAAGGTGCCTTGCCAATCAGTCAAGAGGCTGTGCAGGGAGAAAACTTTCCCAAACCAGTCACAGAAGGATTGACATCTGTTGGCTCTTTACTGTCTCACTGTGGCTGTCACTAAGGGCTTAAAAAGCCTTGCTGCATTCACATTGAGTGAAGAGCAGCCACAGGCAGGTTTGTGTGGGTGGGCTTGCTGCTCCCCATCCTTGGAGGTAGACAGTGCTACCTGAGGGCTCCCTGGCTAGGGGCTTTCCTCCATCCTAGTAGTCCTGGGAGAAGATGCAGGGTAAACCTGCAACAAGGCAGCACCTCCAGCCATACCAGAGGAGACAAGTGGGAGAAGAACCAGTGCCTGACTCACCCCTTTTCCACTTCCCCTTGTTACTGATGGCCCAGATAATTTCTTACAGTCTTTCACTCCAAAAACTGGAGACAATGGCTCAAGTAAAGGAGCTTCCATTTGGATTGAAGCAGGGGATCCTGACTGTATGGTGAGCAGCAGCCTTTAGTGCAATAATGGGTGGTGCTGAAGGGTCGTAGCTTTCCTGCAGTCATGACTGAGCTGCACATCTCAGTCAGCTGCTCCATTCAACTACTTAATTTATCAGCAGTTTGGGCTGGAAATTACTGTTGAATATCAGGCCAAAGAGGCTTGGCTTTCCCTTGATAGGACAAACTAAACCCCTGTCCTGTCTGTTGAGGACTGCCTGTTCTGCTGTTTGATATACTGAGGCAGAAATGATACCAGGTTGATGTCCACAGCCTTTGTGCTGCCAGCCTTGCGCTCAGAGCCGGAGCTCTCTGGAGGCCATTGCAGCTGCTCAAGTTTTCTCTTCATACACCCTTATCAATTTTTTCCTTATTCAGCGAACCTACAGTGCACAAACAGAAACAGACCCCTTCCTAGTTTCATCCTGCAGTAGCTTTTGAGCACTCATGTCACTCTGCATTATGATTCCCCATGTTTTTAAAAGCTAGGGAAGGGCTGGAAAAGGTATTGAATGGAAATTCCTGAAGAATGTCCACTTGCCACAGATACTTCTTGCTAATTCTGCAGATGGTGTTCTTTCTTCTGAACAGAACATTAAAATAAGTTCTTGCTTATGTGAGGTTATTAAAAGATGCAGTAGTCCTTTCAAAAAGGGCAGTAGTGAAGTCTTCTATCTCCTTTCCAAATTCCAAATCAGTTAACGACCTGTGCAAGGCACTGTGCAAAGCCCGATCATTGGATGCTTGATTTCTGCTAATACCTTCTGTCTAAGTAAGTTCCCTTTCTTGTTTCATCTGTGTGTGGCAGTCATCTGCAGTGCCTACCCTGGACTATTTGAGGGTGTAAATCCTGTTTCACTGCTACTCTGCTTTATGCCATACGTGGTCTGGGGAAAAATGAAATGATTCTTGCACACGTAAAATCTTGATGAAAGATTTTATAATTGTATGTTAATTATTCATCACTAGTAGTATTACACATACTAATGTTTTCCTCAAATTATAGCGTACCCCACTGAGCCATAAACATGTTAAAGAGCTGCAGCTCCTTAAACAAATTTGGCACAGAACTCAAATGAATTTCACCAAAGAGGTAGGATCAAAATCAGGTTTTGTGAATATAGAATCACTTCATCGCCTAGGGAAAAGTTTAGAGAAGGAAACAACAAAGAGTTCAGAAATGTGCATTGTTGATAGCTTATAGTGTGCCATGAAGCCTTTGCATCAGACAGAGCACAGTTCAGAGCCAGCCACTAAAGCACATCAGCATATGCACAGCAAAGACGTTGAGATCTCTACTGAGCCCAGGACCGCTTAACACCGGCTTCACGATTACCCTATAGGCTGTCCAGCCTGATTAATTATGGACATCAACAAAAACAGTGACCGGAAATTCCTGCAGATAAATATATCTTTGCCCTGTAAGGCTGGTTTGGGTCTAAACACAAAGATGTCTGCACAACTGTGTGCAACAATCAACTACCAGCAGCAACCCTTAATGGCTCTGTTCAATGTAAACTGTGCACTTAGGAGTGATTGTGGTGTAATTATAGAAAAATACATTAACAAGTAAAGCTTTAAAGAAAAAAAGCACCCAAAATCAAATAGTAAGTTGGAAATTATGTTATGAATCTCAGGTAAAGTCAATACAAACTGCAGTCATTTTAAATAGGGATAGCAATAAAAAAGCACTGGCAGTAGGTTGTTATGAACATGTTGGTGAATGTTCTGCTGTTTTGTTGCTTTTTCTAAGTTCTACCCACAGATGCAAATAAAAGAAAACAGGACTAAGTTCTAAAAAGGAATCTTCTGCAGTGGTAATCACGGTAGACTAAATGACTGCCACTTCTCAATTTCCAGTAGGAGGCAGCTAGGAACTTTCCATTCAATATAGGGGTATTAATGCTGAAATTTTCCTTTCCTCTCAAGCCTGACAGAGCCCAGGGTCGCTGTGAAACGATGGACTACAGGCAGTGAGCAGCAAGGTGAGAAAGGATGTCGGATGTTGTCCTGTTGCTAGATGGAAGTGTCTGTATGAGTGCATGTGCATGCTTGTGTACCTACATGTACATGGATGTACTTTTTAGTTACCCTAGTATCTTTATATCCAAGAGGAATCAGCAATTTCCCAAATCTGTGGCAGAAAAGGCAGAGCAGGAAGCTGCTGCCAGCCAGTGGGGAAGTCTTACCTAGACTTGCATGAACCCAGGACCTTGCTGGCCCTGTCACTAATGGAAGCTGGAAAACACAATGATCACTGCAAGCGGGAGGAGAGTGCAGTCAGTTCAAAACCATTCTATGCTTTTTGGCTGTGGCACTGCACTAACATGAAAAAAGTCTGAGGAGCTCATATTCAATTATTTAGATTTGTCTCATCTGTCCAGACTGAAGAACTAGACAGGGTCGCCGAACTGTTATCTCGTGTCTCTTATGTCAACAGATGACAGGATTTTTGTTACACAGGAAAATTGTAGATATGTACATCTTCTGTGATTTGATACTACACAGCCTGCCTGTACTCTCCAGCAGTACATGAAATATGCAGCCCATGTCAGCTTCTCGAAAGGCACATCCCTGGCACTTCTCATGAGCTCCAGTCTCATCAGGAAATAAGATGCTATAAATCATTAAATCAGCACCAATCAGCCACCTATTACTGTGCAGAAGAAAGGCTCACTCAACAAACATTCCTAATACGAAATAACCACAAACAATGAGCACTGCACTAATTTCTACATTATCTAACACAGGCTACAGTACCGAAAAAACCCATCTCCACTGCTACTGAAACATGAGAATAATGAGCAAGCATTAGAATAACATACAAAAAAGCTGTTTGTAATTGTATGCTTGGATCAATAGTTGTGCACACATTTAAGGGCCCTCAGAACTGGCAGCTCCCAGAGACATGAAGCATCCAGATACACATTCACTGACCATGTTTCATGCGAAATGCTTGGGATGGTACAGTGGCAGACAACTTTGTTGTGAAAAACCTAGCACCTTAGAGCACTGTACTCTCCAGTTTATGTAACTAGAAAACACAATTTCCCCATAGTATAACACGTATCTGCAGGAGTAATTTTCAGTTGAAACAAGCACTTTCCTCCAGGCTTCCCATAATAAGTGAAGTCTGTAATTTTTTTTCTTTTCTTTACTGTTGGCTATTGGATAGGTCAAGGACAAGCAAAGGCAAAAGAATTTCAGGTTTCTCAGGCTGTCTTGCAAACACTAGACACAACCTACTCTGGTCTGTACAAACACAAAGTTGCTGCTCTGAAAAGCTAGCCATATGGAAAATTTCGCTCTTTGACCAAGGAAAGAAGGAAGCTGTGCTCATCTTCCACTTCTGGGTCCTCTTCTGCCCTCTCTACTGTCTCACTAAGGTGGGCTCTTGCATCTTCCTTGAATTCCCACTCCGAGCAAGATGACGGGTTTAGGCAGCTTTTTTGCACCTTCCTCTGAACTCTCAAACCTTTAACACCTCTTCAGTGCAGACACAAATGTTCCTTTGCCTTTTGTGAGTCTCAGAGTTCACTTGACCTGCGATGTAATGGGGGCAGTGACTTATTTCTATAAGGATGGCATGAAAAGTTTGCTAGCACTCATTTTGTTCACAAACAACCTCCCTAGGTTCTGCAAATGTTTAAAGGGCTGAGGGATGCCCAGGACTCAACTCAGGCAGCAGAAGAGCTGCCTCTGATACACAGCATCTGTATAGCCTGCCGCATTTTGAAGCCTCAAAATTCAGCTGCATATCACATTGCTGTGAGTAATGCCACTTGTATTGTCTACCTAGAGAATAAAGGATTTTTAGCTGGATTTCCTAAAGAAATGGGTGTATAGTGGTTTCTTTCTGCCTGTCAGTCCTCATCTAATAAAACTGGAATCCATTTAGCCAATTTCAACCCTATTTGACAGAAAAGATGTTATAGTGTATGGGGAAGAGGATTATATGCAATATACCCAAAGGACTTATTTTTTCACAGAAACTTTGTATATGCATGCATTTGGGTTGAGAGCAAGCTCTTCAAGTATATCTGCTTCTTTAATATGCCACATATACGCTGCTTGCATGGTTGTCTAATGGATGTCATCTTTTTAATGTGTATTTACAGACAGTTTAAAATATGCACTGGGATCTTAATTTGGAATGAGAATGATAGTATGCAATTAAAATCTGAAATGAAATACGGCAAGAACATTGTAGGTTGTAATTGCAATTATTACCAGTAAAAGGATGACAGGCCTGAGATATGGTCTGTCTATCATTTTGTGCGTGAAAGTTCCTCAAGGAAAGAACTGCTATTTGTTATAAGGTTGTGCACTGTCAGTAACAGCGGTCACCTTGATCCTCTCTACTAACATAATAAAGCTAAGTGGAATTGAGTTGAGTTAAGGGAAGGGAAGAGAAAACCAGGCAGTATGACAGACGACCATGAGTGACACTAGAGTACTTTCCCAAGTTTTAGAAGATGGTGCCAGCACTGCATCTTTAGCGATCCCTGTGTGGTAAAAGTTAGTGACCTTTTAATGGTGACAGTTATATGAAGTAGTTTGAATAATTACCCATGGAACGATCCTTTTATATATCTTTACAGACATCCTGCAATGAGATGCTCTTTTGTGGCATTTTCATTTCCATTCTAAACCATATTAACGATTCACTGAGTTGGAGAATCAGATGGGGAGAAAAAAAATCCAAAACAATTTGCTGCTTTCAGTGCTATTGCCTGGGGGCTCTGCCTCAGAAGCAGCCGAGCACTCTCTGCAGTCATGATGGGTGAGGGCTCTTCACCATAAGCAGGAAATTTGGGGCACTCTTCTCTCACAGTACCTTCTCCATTACAACTGCTCCCAGGCAGATAATGGGGAAAGAGCATTGGTAACAGCTGCAAAGAGCAGTAAACAAGCTGCAAACAAAACTGCTTAGGGAAATTATCATTTGGTGTTGCTGGCTTTATCACCTGCATCTGTAAGTTTGCAAATAATTGCTTTTACTTAATTCAGTATATAGCATACTGCAACAGAAAAACAAAATTGGGGAGGAAGGAAGTGATGAAAATTGGAGAGAAGGAGACTGTGTAACAAGCAAAAGGAGAGACCTTAAAGTTATAAAGAAATTAAAAACATCAGACGGTTTTTTGTTGTTGTTGTTGTTGTTACAGCTGTTTTCATTTTTCTAACAAATGTTCAAGGAAATATCAACAGACTAAGAAATATCCTGGCCATATAGGAGAGGAATAGAAGCCTAATTTTGTCTGTGTTCTTTTGCAAGAAATCGCTGAGGTGATGGACTCACTCATATTAATTTCATCAAACTCTTCTGCATTATTATTAGCCTGCAGGAAAGTTAAGCCTACATAGATCTAAACCTCCTTCACTCAAAAGACAGATCCCAAATCACTACTTCTTTTCTGTTATGCATTTTCCACAAGGTAGACAGAATAAAAAATATGTTTAGAGAATGGAAACAGGCTCCACAATACCCACACAGACCTGTACAGGATATGAAATGGACTTTAGAAGCTTTTTATGCCATGTTCATTTAGCTTGTCAGCGAAGCTTAAAACAAAGGTGATGACAACTGATAACAAATATCAATATTCATCTGCTGAGGGAAAAGCACCCTCAGATGATTATAAAGCTGATGTTGAAACTTAGTTTAGTGAGATTCAGAGGTGGCATCCTCAGAAGACCTAGGGAGTCTCAATCAACATTTATTTTTCTCTGAAGTTTGTTCATGGCTACAAATCATCAGTCAATTCTCTAAGATCTGTTGCAGGTGGAGACAGTTCCACTGTTTTGAGAATCCTGACATAAAGTGATGTAGGGCATCAAAAATACAAACCTAAGGAGCAATCAGGTAGTCATAGCTTTCCCAAGAGTTGAAATATTCTGTTAAAAAACACCCTGAGTGACAACAGTGCTTCAACATCAACTTTCCTCATACTTCAATGGGCTAATTCTTGTGACAAAAAAAGAAGTGGGGTGGAATAAGGGAAGGCAGATTTTTTTTTTCCAAGGTCTAAGCAGTTATTGCAGAGAACATGAGAAGCACAGAGGCTGAGACCTCATAAGGAAATGAGCACCTTAGGTTCTTTCTTGACTTTTTTTTTCCTCCTGGTGAATATTTTCACAAATTAAGCTGATCTGATACCTTCTGTCTTTAATTAAGATGCTGGCAGTATGGTTTGCTTGAATTCATGCCAGAGGATTTATTTTAATATCCTCCTTTCACGATATGCTCATCTGGAGGAGCAGAAAAAATGGTTCACCAGTTCCTGTGAAGGGGACATACATACTCCCTTAATAGTGTTGGAAATCCCTGTGAACCTGGGCAGAAGAGAAACATTCAGAAGACATGACCCCTCTAAAATAATCAGTGTTCACTGTCTGCTGTGGGCTCTGTCCCCCTGACTTGCAGTGAGCAGGAGTGAAGTCACTGAGTGGTCCCATGGAAGTTTGTGTTGCTGCAATTGCTGGAGCTGAGGGAGATCACTTTGGAAGGTTTGAGGCAAGAGAGCAGAACCTGTCTATAAGTCATGGTCCATATTCATCAGAAAGTCAGAAGTGGAAAAAAAGGGTCAGTCTAGACTGTTCCTAACACAGCTACTAAACCAGGGCCAAATTTGCCATTGATGCATATTAAGAAAGTATTTATGAATAGCTGACAGAATAAGGTATCCCTCAGCATGAATACATGTATTGCAAACTGGCCACAAGCAGGGAAAAGTGCTGCTTGAACAATATCCAGTGAATATGCTATTCAGCTGATCTGTATGGGTTTTGTTTAAAAAAAAAAATCAACAAAAACTCCCCCTCTCTTCCCACTATTCAGATTGCTCTGCAGAAATGGTACAATATGTTCCTGCCATTGTAAGCGACCAGCAGCCCAACCCACGCTGACAGTACATCTGGGGCACAGCACATCCTACAATGAAGGGCTCCCAGTGCCCATGAACTCACTTTCAATGATCTCTGTACCTGCTATCGATAGAAAGGACTCAGAGGAGACGCCTCCTCTCCCTCACCCACCTCTTTTTCTTTCATACCTTGCTGCACACTGGCCCTTTGATGAGATCACATAGTACTGATTTTTATTTTCACATTTTGACTACTGCAGCATTTTTATGCCACCCTCTCCTTGGCTCCAGCTCTATAGGGCATTTGCTAGCAGCCTGGTTTACCTTTGCAAGCTAAATGAAAGGCGTTGCTGGTGCACCCAGCTGGAGCGATGGGCAGAAAGAGCCAGACACAGCCCAGCAGCACCAATTTTGTGCTCGAAGCCCCCAGACTGTCTCAGGACTCAAATACCTGCCTTTACCAGAAGCTGTGAAAGTTTGTCTTTAATTAAGTCCAACAAAGATATGCTGGGGCTCAGTAGGCTTGTGCTTTTGTTGCTAAGGTAAGAAGGTAAGGCATCTCTCTATTCTGTTTGCTAAAATGAGGATTCAGCAGGAACTGTGTAATTAAAGGATGAAAGGAGACAAAAATGAAATTGAATTAAACCTGACAGCATAATGCAAATAATCAATAGCTTTATTTGCTGCTTAATGATGATGATACTGTTCTCATTTCATTATATGTGAGTCACAACTAGCTTTTTGTTGGCTTAATTGTATTCTTTAGCAAGTAAACTGAGGCATACAATTTACAGCACCAATACCTGTTAAAAAAAGCTTAAGACTGTCAGCAACTGGTCCTGAGCAGTGAAATGAATTTGCTTACCAGCACACTAGATTATTAAGACATGACATTCTTCTTTTGCTTTTTCTTTTTTTTTTTAAATTTAGCAATAACATAATAAAGATTTCTTTTGTCTGACAGGACAGAAAACCCAAACATCCTCTAGCAGTGCATCTTGTGATCTGAGCCCTACGATGACCTGTTTCAGTTTTCACATGTTTCGGATTACAGAGTAAATCCTAGATCACTCTGTCTCCGTGAAGTGACTCCAGCTTTTGGCAATGGTTGAACAACACGGTATTTTTTGCCTTTCCTTTTCATGGCCTCTCTACCAAAAATATCATGTAAAAGAAGCAGAAAGAGGAACAGAAGTGGGTGAGAAAAGAACTCAAAGGAGACAGCTGAGGAAGGAATGACTGTCACAAGACTGAAGGCATTGTAGGTGTTTTTTTAAGCAAAGTGGCAATGGGAAACACTCTACTCATTCATTTTATTCTGAGGTCTTACAGAGTGCTTCAACCTCAGAGAGGTTTAATTATGGTGAATCTGGGAAGGCACATAGCTGTAAATGGGTTCCAGTAGACTGCAGATGCAAGGAGGCATTGGCAAAATGAGAAATAGATACAGGGTAGCCAGTGACCAGTTTCTTTGTCTTTATTTCTCCTTTCCTTCTGATCTGTTTTGCTCACGGCTCCTCTTTTTCCTCTGTCTGCCTCTCTGTTGGTCTGGGTCTATTTAGCAGCAGCCTCCCTTTTCCTGCAGCATCTCAGTGAGGTTCCTGGGGGCTGTTTTTCTTACAACCCAGGTGTGCAAATGCGGCAGTGTAGAGGCCTCTGGGTACGTGGGATGCCCTGTGATTCCCCCAGGACTCAGCTGAATGCCCAAAGTGGGGTGAAGGGGCAGGCACAGCCACATCCATCCTGGGCTGAGCTGGTACAATGGGCTGGTGCCAGGGACCATTCTGGCACACATCCCACAGCAAGGACAGGGGATGCCAAGTGCGACTTCTGCTCCTTACCTTTGGCTGGAAGTGGTGGGTTTTTTTGATTGAATACATTAGTTTACTTTTGCCAGAAAAGCTCTCTTTTCCGTCCCTTTTTTGCACCCTGCAGTGCCTGTGTCACCACTGGACATTCCTGTTTCAGGGAAGCAGGGGGACTCATAATTGTTACAGACTTTCTCCAGTTGCCTTTGCTTTACAGGTCTGCCCTTAGCTCTGGTCTCAATTACCAGGGATTGCATATTTTAATATTACTCTGAACTGCAGAAGTGAGGAGCTTTAAACAGCTCAAGTCACATCACAGCCGAGGCCTAATATTGTTTTCCTCTAATCACAAGATCTTTGCTGTGGAGAGGTGTTGAGGTGGGCCTGACAATGGGGTGCCTGCACTGAGCAGACAGATTTTCATAGCTTTTGTAGGACCTGCAGATTTCCTCGGGGACCTAATGAATTAAACATTAAGTTAACGTATGTTGCAGTAGATACAATTTCATTATTAAATTCAGAAAAAAAAGTGAAAAGACATCTACACGTGAAAACCTCCAAGACCTCTATGTCCCACAGCATAATTGGGAGTGTCAAAATGCAGTGTTCTCCTAGGAAGTTCTGCCACAGCAAAAATCGCATTGTGCATGTCTATATTTATTATTTCATGTGTGATTTTCTGCATAACATACATTCAGCTTGAGAGTAAAGTGGATGTTTGTTTCCTGACTGCAGACCTTGCACACCGTATGTACACCTGGACCGGCAAAATCTTTTACGCAGCTATCAAGCATGAATGGCTAATTGGCAAAACTGCACCGCTGCTGGACCTCGTGCAGTTCTGTTGGCCTCACTGCAATTAGTCAGGTTGTGTCTAATTAGCTCTCTGTAAACACTTCTGAGGATGATGCTTATGACAGAATAGAAACCTCAGCTCCTGTCTGCCTATCTGCATCAAGTCTGCAGGACAAAATAAAGGGAAAGGCAACAGAAGAAACTCAGAGTTTTGTTAGAACCCCCGAGCAAGAAGATGCTCTTTTTATGTGGTAATTTTTCACAGTAAAGTTACATACAAATGCAACAAAATCCCCCTCCTCCCCTGTCTTTAGGCTGTTGAATGCCTTATTAGATGATTTTCTCCTAGAGACAAGGAATCCGTGACAGAGGACTATCAGCCTCTTGGAATGATAATTCAGGATCTTCCCTCCTAGTTCATGAGCCCTTTCCTCATACACAAGGCCAGGAAGGATTTTAAGGGAACTGCAAATTGAAATATGTTGCCCAGTTCTCTCCATGATAGCTTCTGGGAATAAAATGGAAAGTTCTTTGTGAGCAAATGGTGCCCATTCCCTTCCATTGCCATGCATTAATTGCCTTCACGTTGCTCATGGCTAATATCTGCTACTTTCCTTATATGAAAGCAGAAAATGGGAGTAAGAGCATCATCCATTTCTAAGGAGCCTGTGAAGATAAATACACCTAAAGCTTGTCAACAGCTTGGGTAACTGGAGACCGGAGAGGTGGAGGCCACAGACCTCTGTGCTGTGTACCTAGAAGTTGATATTTCAGCGCAGACACATGCCAATCTTTTTCCACCTAGAGGGGAATCCGACTCTTAAACAGCCAGGATGGATTTTTTTAGAAGGTCTCTCTAGCCCTTCAAATCAAGATATTTAAAGTGGAGGCCCAAGGTCTGATTAAATAATATGCCAGGACTGGTTTTGCAGGGATTTCTCTTTTGCAAACTATTTAAATTGCTTTAAATACAACGGAAAGTAAAAGTTACTTTTGTTTTGTTTTTCTTCTCTGAAACCTTAAATAAATGAAGAAAGAATTGCAGGATTGAAAGAACCTTTACATTCAAAACAAGAGGCTTGACTAATTTTGGAAAAATAATAGCACTTTCCTGTGCTTAAAGATCCATTAAGTAAAATCAAATTGCAAGGTCCTGATTGTGATGAGATAGCTGCGGTATGTTAATAGCCTTTGTCTGTACGTGAGTGGGAGTATGGAGAGGGAAAATGCTTTCATAGAAAATAAAGCAAACAGCACTTTTGTGTTTGCAAGGATGTTGGTAGTCTGCAGATGAGGGAGGTAAACAATTGCTTTTATTAATAGCAACAGATCAATGCCACTAGATTAGCAGAAACTGAGAATAAAGCAAAAAACAAACATTTTTTTCTAGTCACACCCCTTCACCTCCACTGCTGAGCACAATCTCTAGCTATGAATGGAAGCAGTAACCTACCCTGCCAAGTATGGGCTCATATTTTGAGACCAAATAAAAAATTCCCCCAGATTTAAAAACTAAACAGAATGTAGCTATGTGCATACACTGAGGATGCTTTATGTACTGATGGAAGAGCAGACGAATGAGTGAATGGCTCAGAAAGTGCTTCTCTTTGTCTCTCCACTTTTCTTCTGGGAAGCATAAACTAATCCAAACCAAGAGAGGTTTGCTTACTGTCTTCTTGGCTAGGAAACAGCTCCAGCTGCTTTACCTGTACTCATGGTGGGAGACAGGAGGTGGGAAGCAGGAGCTACTCAAATTTGTTTCAGGCTAGAGCCAGAAAATGATCAGATCTGATGAAAAAGCAAAGGTGTGGAGGAAAAGACATGCATCTGGGACTTTTTAAGGGGTTCTGGGAGCTAATTACCAGGCCAGCTAGGCTGACTAGTACTGAGTGTCATTGCACGTGTGGGTTATCTTTGGGCTTGTCTCTTCAGCTTGTCAACAGCTGCCTGAACATGAGCCAGTGTGTGCCCAGGTGGCCAAGAAGGCCAATGGCATCCTGGCTTGTATCAAAAATAGTGGGGCCAGCAGGACCAGGGCAGTGATTCTACACCTGTACACTGGGGTTTTATGAGGAGTAGCTGAGGGACCTGGGGGTGTTTCGCCTGGAGAAAAGAAGGCTCAGGGGAGACCTTATCACTCCCTACAACTGCCTGAAAGGGGGCTGTAGCCAGGTGGGGGTCAGCTTCTTAGAGATAACAAGTGACAGGACAAGATGAAATGGCCTCAAGCTGTACCAGGGGAGGTTTGCATTGGATATTAGGAAAAATATCTTCATGGAAAGGGTTGTCAAAGATTTGAGCGGGCTGCCCAGGGAGATGGTGGAGTGACCATCCCTGGAGGTGTTTAAAAGATGTGCATATGTGGCACTTAGAGACATGGTTTAGTGGTGGACTTGGCAGTGCTGGGTTAATGCTCAGACTTGATGATCTTAGAGGTCTTTTCCAATTGAATCGATTCTGTGATTCATCAGTGTTGGAGAGCTGTAATCTTCACAGGCTACAAAAGTCTGTATGAACCCCTGTCCTGCCAGCGTGTCAGCATAAAAGCTTCCATATAAAAAGGAAAACCAGAGTTATTTACATAGGCAGTTTAATGTGAATACAGCCATGGCTATACCAGAGTTTTGCCCATTTACCTGAGAAAGGTAAATACTTCTCATACTTCTCATACTTCTCATGGCTTGCACAGTTTTGTCATTTGGAAGGCAAAGGTGCAATTTAGCATCTTTTCTTTACAAATATTTGAAAAGTTCTCTCTATAAAATTAGCAATAAGAATCAAATTTGTAATTTATAAAAAAATAAATGAACAGTGTAATTTCTGAAAATTTTAGTTCAAGATATTAAACTAATAATTACCAAATTATTCTCTTGATGGTTCCTTCATTATGTTTTGAATATTTGTTTTTTAATGTCAGCATATAATGAGATTAACATATCTGAGAATTTCCATTTATTGTTTTATATATATCACTGCAATATCAGTGATAAAACTGTAGCTCCTACCTGGGTCAAAACACCCCCTTAATGATATGATACATTTCTGGAGTTTATCTTTCCTAGAAGATCAATAGTCATCAGCTCCTGAGGGAAGTTAACTAGTCAGATCACACATTTCCACAAGACTATTGCTGGCTTCTGTGAAAACTGCAAAAGGGTTTCTGTTTTGCAAATCCACACACAACCAAAGTTTTCAATACTGCTAAATGTTGTCATGCAGTTCTCAGTCATAGAGAATTCAGACTTCAGCATGGGATGTTACAACTAGATGATTTGCTATTGTAAGATAATGAAAGCTAAATTACACTTAACAAATGAATAACAAGAGCTCTTTCCCATTATCCTCTTTATATTATGCTGGTCATGTGGTACATTAGAAAATTCAGTCATTCAAAATGGATATCCCATTCCTTATTTTACACTGAACGTAATTTGAGAGAGGAAAAGTAAGGTACACACTTTATTAGGGCTAATCATCTGTACACGCCTTGGGGGAAATAATTTACAACTTGCAGCTCTAGGGAAAAAACTCAGAGGTTGTAATGGATCACGCACACCAAATGATTCAAAAATGTCCTGCAGATATAAGAAAAGGAAGCACCATAGCGGGACGTATGAACAGGAAAAAAAGCAAGACATCTGAAACAGCCCTTCTCATTGCACTTGGCACTGAAGAGGCTTCATGGGGGGCTGCATTCAGATTTGGGCACCATGCCTCAACCAGTGTGTGGCTCAGCTGGAGGGAGGGCAGAGGTAAGCACCGAGGCAGATCAGAGGTCTGGAAAATGTGACTTCAGAGGAAAATCTGCAGTTAATTAGCCTGAAGAAGAAAGTACTAAGGAGGCAACATCGCAACAGTCATCACACACATAAAAGTATGACGTGAAGCAGAAGGGCAAAGTGCACTGCCTGTGCCCACAGTGGATGCCCAACACAGGAGGCTTCCCTGCCTGCAAGGGAGGATGGGACCAGATGTGACCTTGCAAGGACAAGGCTTATCAGGCATTGCAGGAGGTTGCATGGGGAGGCTCTTGCACCTCCATGCCTGACCATGTTTAAATCCAGGCCAAACTGGAGGTGTAACTGATCCTGTGTTCAGGCACAACCAGCCTCTTGACCCTGCAGCCATGCTTTATTTCCATTTTAGAGCTGTAAAAGTGCTGCTAGGCCAGCACAGAGCACTGACCTCCCTGTCCCAGGCTCTCACCTCTGCCAGTGGTTGGCAATTCAGGTTTCAAAGGATGTGCAAAAACTATGTAACACAATAGTGGAGCAAATTAGATGTAAAAAACATGTTAGTATTTAGCTTCCTCTTGGAAGAATATGGCTTTATGACACATTGTCTTTTTAAGCTGACCCACGGTAACTATAGACATTTTCAATGTACGTATTCTTTAACATTTTTTACTAGATGATTTGCTTCAGTGATAGATAGTGGCAGTGAATTCCATATTTAACTGTGCTTTTGGGTAAAAATATATCCCATCTTAGCTGTTAGTTATGAGTTATAAAGAAAAAGTAATTAGGAGTTCCCAAGTTGCCTCCTCTACATTATTCATTACTCGGTGTGCCTCTATCATGCTCCATGTTATTTATTTAATCTCCGGGCTAAGAAGGTTCAAGATTTTCACTATCTTTTCATATGGAAGTCTTTTTGTGTCTGTAGTAATTTTCATCACTGGTCCCTGAATCATCTCTGCTGAGCAGCATATGCGAATCTCTTTTTTTTCTGACTGAAGCAAGGGAAGAAAATGCATGGGTATTTTTGGTTTTTTGGGGGGGAGGGAGGGAAGATTTTGTGTTCATATTTGTTCTCAGAAATTTTTTTGCATGGATGATTTTCCACAGATTTCAAAATATATGGCTAGAGTGGAGGAATTACAGACAGTTCTGCAAGTTTGTTCTGAACTTGGGAAACAGTGCGTGCAAGGCATATTGATTTCTTTGTCTGTATTGATCCTTCTTCATTACTTAAGTCTCAAGCCATAAAATCTGATGGTAAGAAAAAATTCTGATAACCTATATTTAGCTTATTAGAATTCTGTTACAGGTGGCATGTGTTCTTCCATTTTGAAAGAGTAGCAAAAAGCTGAATTCAAGACTATTCTTTTCTCTAGTAAAATTAAAAGCTAATTTAATTAAATATAAAGAAATACAGAACAACATGCTAAGTACTGTATGCTCTGTTCCGCTTGTCCACCATGTATGAATGGGACCCTTGTATTTCTTTTCCTTGTACTCTGTTTTTTAAGAACTGTGCGGATTTCTCAACCACTATGTGGTGCATGATGATAATTTGCACTTTTGCTTCAATGCTGCACTTCTGCTCCAAAGCAAGTTGCTAGCATGAGTACAGTCTTGACTCCTAATAGGCAGACAGAGGCTGAGAAGACATGACTGCACCCTAAACTCAATGCCAGCCCGGTACCCTTGCTAGAGGAGCTGACTGGCAATGTAAGAAGTACAAAACTGACCCCATCAGCAGAAGTAATAGTGACAGGGGGGCTTGATAACATCAAGGAGGTGAGGAATGTTCCCCCAGGCAGAACATCGTAAGGGCATCTTCAGGGAGAAAGAGAATCTCAAGCTTCCTTAGAGCATAGTTATGTCTCTGAGGGGTATCAAACCCTGCCTTATGAGGTAACAAATCAGGGCATTTAAAAAATGACAGTGTTACCGTTGTGAAAAGTGATCAGCTGGGCATACTCACTTTGTCTGCCTTCAGGTCTTCCTGTCACAGAATTATGGCGTAAAAGATGACATTTTGTTTGAACTTTTTTACTGATTTGCATTACAGTTAGAGGTAGACACAGAATTCTAATCTCATCTACAGGTTGCCTGGCATTTGAGGGCTTATGTCAGATCTTCTGGGTTATATGAATATTTTCTTTGATGTAATGATATTTTCTATTCTTACAAGATCTATTTAAAAGACAAAGAAAAGTCTCTCTTCAAAACGTGTAGTTAATGAAATAGCCGTCCGTGTCACCTAATGCATTGTGCATTTCATAAATATATATTACAAGTTAGGACAGCCAGCTTTCCCATGCTCATCTCAATCTAATTCTTTGAGATCTTCTGGGTCATGCTAGTTTTATTTGAGAAATACAGGCATAGTGTTGCAGCTGATATGCCTTTTGGATATTACATTAATGCAGATAACCCATAAAGAGAGCAGATGGACTCAGAGCACCCAGCCTTTGAGTACTAGAAGCATACAAGTATTAATTTTATTTATTTGATAATTCATGCATCAAACTACAGTTTAGAACAGATTCATGTATCACTGGCTGCTCCTTCTAAGCCTCTATAGACCTATTATGACTGTGTCCATGCTAGACTGCAACTTCTGAATATTCAGATTTGATAGGGCTGTTTTTCTTCACTTTATGGTGTTTTATACAGTAATAGAGCCAGAAACTACTTTTTTTTCCCCTCCCTAAGGTAACATGAATTCAGGTCAGCCTGTTGCACAAAATTTATCGTAAGAGTCACCAAAAGTCATGGAGAACACAAGGTGTCCGACTGGTAAGGCCAGCAAGTCTGCTGAAGTCTGAGCAACAGGCACAAGAACAGGAGTCCTTGAGAGATCAAGGGTATGGAACCAATTGCTGAGAAATAAACTAACAAAATAAACAGCAGACATGCTACTCCACCTACCATTTCCATTGGAAGAGCTCTATTTGGAAAGCTGATTGGAAGAAAGTATAGTGAGTATAATACAAGGAAGCAGATAGTGGTGTGTGTGATGGGGACACCTCCTCTGATCACACAATGCACCCTAACACTATGGGACTTTACTTTCCCTGTTCCTGGAAAATGGTAAGATTGAACCAAGCAACCATCACGGGGATCTAGAGGACATCAACAGGTTTTTTGTGTCAGAATTACTTCTGGCCAAGATCTATTGTGCAATGAATAAATGCCTAGTTCTTTCATTTCTTTTAATGCCATTTTCTATCTCTATCCCTATTTGTTCCTTTTCTATACGATTTGTTCTTTTTCTACACTATTTTTTTCTTTGTGTGTGATTTGGATGTTCTTATATACATTTGTGTGCTTTTTGATGTGTCTGTGTCTTTTTTGTGTGAATCTGATCTGCTTGACTAAGGCGGCAGCTTTTGTTGCTACATTGAGCATATCATCAAAAAGGGAGCTACCAGCAAGTCAGCCCAACACCAATACAAAGACTGAATGGGCTAAGAAGACTAGATGTGGTGCCTGCTGTTCTCTAGAAGCACTCATGCAAGTAAGAGCCAGTCTCAGAGTCCAAAGCCTAATTTTCCTCTCTTTGATGCTCTTTGCTCCTTATTTGGTGCACATTTTGTCCTTCAGGGAACCAAGATGTGACAAACCAGCTGCAACCCAGCTCAGACAACATTTTTTTTCCTTAACAAGAGCAATTACTATAATCTCTAATATCAGTCAAATGGTTGCCAAATGGTCTCTCTACAGCTAAAGTCTAAGGAAATATGGCATATTGCTAAAAGTTACTTCACTGTTTATATGTCAGAGGCATTAAATTTCTTCTTTTCTTATTCTGCATATTTAATAAAGGATGATAGATTTTTAAGCTAGTTGTTTACCATGGTATTAAGCAGATTGAGTTTTCTCTGTCAAAACCATAAACGTATTTAATTGTCTAATGTTCTGAAGCGACAAGGTTGTGTTAACACCCCTAAACCCATTGAAACCAACACAGAATTCAGCTGTTCTTCCCTTCATGCTTTGGTGACTCTGTGTCCCAGGAAGCACAGAGGCTATTTCCAAGCCAGATTTATCCCCGTGCTCACACCTAGATAATTTTCCCCATCTCCCTTCAGACTGCATCTAAGTTATGTTTTCCCACTGGTAGACTGAGTATCACTATCCTTCTCTCCCGCAAAGCAGGCTTTGGGCATGACACCAAGGCTACTCCTCCTCACAGGTCCCAGGCAGAGCTTCCAGTGGCTGCCTGTTCTTGCAAAGGGATGGAGGTCCTGTCTGTAGAAGTCCAGCCTATTGGCTCATTCTCGGACCACACTCCTCTAGCTTTTCTGGCTTCACCTGGCAGGCCTGCCTTTGATGCTGTAAAGCCAACTCCCCATCACCTCCAACACAGGGAACTGAAACTCAAAAATAAGGCCATGCCTGCACCCTGGATGAGCTGAGCTGCTCCTGTGTGATGATGCACCAAGCTGGGTGCAGGACGGTGCAGTACAGGAACTTCAGGCACAGCACAGATGCATATGGTGCTGCACTGCTGCATCCACTGGGAAGGGAGCTGCATGGGAACAGCAGCTACTAATCCAGAGCCTTTGTACTGATTCTGAAAACATGCAGCCTGTGCTACTATTGGAGTTTTGAGTATGCCCTGAGAAAGTTAGCTCTAGATTTGAACTGTTAGACTATCTTAACCTTTAGTAAATTAAATAATGGTGCCTGGGCAGTGGATGGTAATCTGTCTTTCAAGGCTGTCAGAATAGTCCCCAGTCTCATGGAATGTTTCATGCCTACTGGTCTCAGTGTCAGACAGCAGTCCTGGGCATGTTTAACTAACTAGGGTAGATGCAACCTCAGGCTGCTTTTATCATCTGCTCAGCTGCTGACTGGCTGCATTTCTCACTCTCAGACCTGATTCTGCTACTGCTGAGCACCTGAGTATTTTCATTGGCATACAGCTGCTGTGCCTCATAGGACAAAACCCAGTCAGCAGTACCTAAACTGACCATAATTTGCAAACTGATAAAAATAAATATGCAAATATGACATAGTAACTTACATATTCTGTAGAAGTATGTGAGTCTGTGTCTGTGTGTGTCTGTGTGTGGTGTCTTCTGAAACTCCCTAATCTCTCAATAAACCCATGCAATCATCTTCTGTTACCTACGGTTTTGTTAAAGTACAACTTTAAATAAAATGTGTCAGATATTGTAAGCCTGAGCTTATGCAGATATTAAACCCACTTGTTTTTCACAGATGATGTTGACAGGTATATATAGCCAATCAGTTCTTAATGTGAAGTGATAGTACTTCTGTGTGCATTTAATGGTTCTGAAACGAAAGCAGCTAATATGTGTGCTCTAGCCAACACTCATGTTTACAACTTAGAAATTTTAATTTGAAGAGAACAACAAAAAAAAGCTCATCTACATAATTAACTAATGTTACACAACGTTTCATTTTGAAGAATGAAACAATTTTTAAATTATAGGAATCTTGAAAATAGCCCAAACTAACTAATTTCTATTTTCACACATTATTATCAACCTGAGAAGAAATTTACCTGAGCTTTTTTTTATTTTGGATTGCAATGTATTAACAGCATGTGCAAAATTAGCACTCTCTGAAGGACAGGAAATAACTGGTGCAAGGAGAGGTTCTACTACAAAGCATCAACAACATTGCAAGCAGCTGTCTGACAATAACGTAACCTTTTTTTCTTTGAATACTCATTAAAAATACCAGATCAACAATAACAGAAGCAGAGCACTTCTGGCTCTATCCAAACAATGAAACCAAAGGCTTTCCCTATCTCCATAAAAACACATCACCAGTGTATCCAGTTGCAAAGGTGTTTGCAACCATTCAGTACGTTTTCTCTAAGATTACAAAGAAGGTCATGCCAGCTGACAAACCACTGTGATATAAAAAAGCAGCTACAAAACATTAAGTCTTCCTGAGTGGGTTTTTTCAACAGCCAAAACAAAAGAGAACTACTTCAAGCCGTTTGTTTTTCTGCTCCTCACCACTGAAATGGACAAAAATTAATCAAAACATCCCCATTTCACCCTTACTCCTCCCATTATTTTCACTTTCCCTGAAGAGAGATTTCAGTGCTTTGTGAACTTTTTGGAGGACAAAAAGAGTAATCAATAAAAATTAAAGCTTTACAAGTAAACTTTGAAGCATTCTACATGTACTTGAAGAAGTAGGAAAACAGGCTTCAAATCTCTGCGTTGAAACAGGGAAAGAAGAGGCATCTCAGATTGGCCTTCCAAAGCTAGAGGATCATAAGAAATTTGGTTATGCATTGCTTTTAATCTCTCATGCTTATTTTATGCCACTTTGCGTAAATAATTAAGTGTCCATGAGAATAAAAAAGAACGGAGAAGGACTTTATAGCTCTGCAGTTAGGATACTCACCTGAGGATATGGGAACCTGCTTTCAATTTCCACTCAAAATAATATTTGTCTGTTTCACACAGTGGAGCAGCAGTGCTGGGATGCAGAGCAAAGATGCTGCTGCCTGAAATATCCAGTACCCTTTTTCAGGGTTCAGAGAATGCAGGGTTTCACATGGAGGAGAGAATTGACTGAGATTGCTGGGATCCTCTTAGCAGGCATCAGTCACAGACCTCCTTCCCTTTTAGCTAACACACTGCCACATCCCATTTCTGTCCAGCCAAGCTGTTCTACAGATACAGCCTAGATTCACAGTTATGTCTGGAAATGGCATATTTTGGAAAAGCATTATTTTATATATTTAAATATACAGATAGCCAGATAGATAGATTTTCACCCTAATTTTCACCAATCATTTTTGAAGATAGACAAAAGTATGTTTCTGAGGTTGGCTGGTTCTATATACTATATTCAGCACAGGCTAATAATTTGCCATTTTCTAAGTCATAGAGAAGACTTGGTTAAAATTTAAGGAGCAGTTGTATGTGCAGAGACTTACTTTTAAACTGCTGACACACTGCAAACTGCGAAAGCAGCATTAAAAAAAAAATTAGCATTTCTCAATATAGGTCTCTAAAACACACACATAGTTTAAAATAAATTGACTGAACATTTAAACCTGCTTAATTTTGGAATCAATTCCACGTTTGAAATAATCTACTGGTTGAAACAGCTGAAGCATAAAATGTATTTGAAACCGAACAAGTTTAAATATTGAATCAATTTTGACATAAATGTGTTTGCATATTAAGGCATTAAAAATGAATCCATTTAAAATACTAAGCTGATGAGAGAAAAAGCTGTGCTAGGGAAAAAAGATTAAGGATGACCACTAAAATTGCATCACACTCAAATATTAGAAAATCCTACAGTTTGTTACTTAATCTTAGTGAAACAGCTACAGTAAAAGGAAAAAGAAAAATCCACTAAGCATTGGTATGTAAAAGAGTGAGTAAGGCACTTGAGAGCACTGAGTGGTGATGGATGAAGAGTTTCTTACTCAGATTTTACTCAGTGTTTACCTGATTTCAAGGGCCACCCTACAAAATCCTCTTCCATTTGCAGCTCTACTTTGATTTTTTAACTTTTAGCTTCCCAAAGGAGCACAGGAAGGACCCACACCTCACCCTTCTACTCAGCAATGCCACTGTGCTCACAAGCCATAATCTTTTGATATGAGTTAACTGTAGTTGATTGGGACTCAAAATGTGGCTTTCTTCATGTAATCAAACACACCACATCCACCTCTCCTCAGCCTGCTGCAGGCTGAGGGGAAATTGCCTGTGCCTTGCACCCTGCTCTCCAAGTACAGAATAAACTACGAGTCATGGCATGGTCTGGGTCCTCCTTTGGCTATACCTGTGTGTGCAGGATGCACTCTGGGGCATACGGGGAGGAGGAGAAAAGGGAAGTAACAGTAGAGCAGAAAGTTCTGCAGGTAAAAGGAAAATAAAGGCAGTGGGGTAAATATGAACAGGCAAAAAAACCCCCAACTTACAGGCTACCATAAGCAATTTCTCTAGTTAAGAAGTCAGGCTAAATTAGGGCCCACTGCCTTGGCCCCATCCAGCTGCAGGAGGCTGGTAAGGCTGGCATGAGGGAACGTGTCTTATGGCTTGCCAGCTTAGTGCTGCTGCTAGAAGCAGCAGCAGGTTCAGTAGCTCAGCCCACATTTTTCACCTGAATTCAGATGACTGAATATTGCCAGATTTCATGCTGTTTAGTCAATTACTCACTTGGGCTGCTCATCCTCAGCTGGGAAAGCTGCACCCACCTTGCTCTGCGTGCTGCTCTTTACATTCTGCCTCCAATGTTAATTCCACAGCCAGAGGGAGATGACAATTGCTTAACCATTTCACCTCTGAAACTGCCCCTTTCTTCGCGTCACTGCCCAATGCTGTTCCTGCTGCAGAGAGGAGCAGAGCTTAAATAGGTGTTCTGGATGAGGAGTATGCTCAACAGGCAGCAACACAGTCTCTGGAAAACACCCTGTAACCATGAGCCAACAGCACTAAGTCCTTGATGTGGCAAGTTTTGGTGCTCACCAGGTCTCTTGAGACCTGCTTGTCATTTCTGCCAGACTTCAACAGTGCTGACCTTAACCTCAGCAGCAAAGCCGATACACCACCACAATGTCTCTCCTTGCCCTAGGTAGAAGAAGGCAGTGTTTTTGTAAGGATGAGTGAATTAAGGGTCTGGAGCCTTGCTTATCAGGTCCAAGTTCACCAAAATAATTATTACTGCCAATACGAGCAGTCTATGGGCTAAATCATCCCTTGAGAAGAAGGACCTCTGGAATGGAGTCTGCTTGCTGTGGAAGTTTCAAAGACAATGGCAGTTTTAGTTCTTTGCACTCTCTGTGTGGAAATCTCAAAGATGTTATTTTTTACTATAACTTTATTTTAATAATAGAAAAGTTTATGCATGACAAGAACTATTGTCTGACAATGTGAATTCGAAGACCATTAGGCTGTGATTATCAAAAATAATGCTGAGGAAGTGTAGTCTGTATTTGTGCAATGTGCATCAAAAAAGTAGTCTTCAGAGAAAAGAAAATAATAATGTTTGATGGTAGGAGGTATAGAATCAGCCTCCTGCCCCGCAACTGTGGAATTCCTCACTGTGAGAGCAAGGCACACCCATCCTATCACTCCTATCTATATTTTAGGTATTTGTCTAAATATTTTAAATAACAAATATTTGAACCTGAATATACAATGTTTTTCATTACACTTCGTCTTCACTTCTATAGATTCTCCTCTTGGTCATGAAAATGGCACCATTTTACTCTGTGACATGTTACCTGTCCCTTGATTAGGCTGACTGGAGTTTACTCATTTTTATTTGGTTTAGGGTCACAGAGAGATAAATATTAAGGAGTGGGAACAGGAACTCAATAATTTTATCAGCTGCTTTTTAGTCTTTTTTTGTTTAAGTGACCTGTGATCCATGAAAATGGATGATCCATGAGGTTGTTTCCAAACTCTTATGAATGCATTTGCATCACTTGACACAAGAGCAACTCACGGGAAGGCTGCATGGCCCTGGGTGCACAGGAGCACAGGAAGTCCGGAGGGCAGCGAGACAACTACACCTGCTTTGCACCACAGAGAGCAGATGCAGATGCTTTGGACATGCTAAAGAAAACTCTTCCAGAGAGCTCTACCGTTTCCTTCTGAGAAAAAGTCCCTCCTGAACCACACGCCGGTGAGCTGTAACTCTCCATATGCTTCTGTCGGAGAAGTCCCAAACAGAGCTCACTTTGGTGATGTAAAGCAATAGCCTTTATTCTTTCAAGTGTGGAGTGGGGGTTATCATTAACTTTATTTGGGGCAAAATCTAATGACAAAAAGCATTTTTGTCAGCCCTAGCTGTGAGGATTGGCTCTGTTGGACACCACCCCAGCAGCTCTGGAACACAAGACAGCCTCGTTCTGCATGAAATTTCTTTAATTTCCTACATTCATTTGCTGACAACCTTTCCTTCATCCTTTGTCACAAGTGAAGCATTTCCTGCATAAAAGGAGTGAAGGAGCTGGATGCTGCTTCTTCCTATCGCAGACTGAATAGGTTAAATTGCCATGGTTACCTCTCCTGTGCTGCTAGGCCTTGAAATACATCTCTATTTCACTTTAACTTTCCAAGCTCAAAGCTGAGCTCTAGACAAATTTAGGAAGACTTTTCATTAGGATATTAGCTCCCCTCCCAGAAGTCCCCTTTTGGGTTTTGTTCATGCCTCCAGCTTCCTTCTGTGCCTGTTTAAACCAACAGTTGCAGCAAACCTCCAAATCAACAGCCTTGTCAGGATGAATAATCTAAAATTAATGTGCACTTGTCGACATGCATTACTGTTCCTGACAGAGACGCGTTGCCTGCGCTGGCTACAAACCGACTATCCTTCAGAAGAAGTTTGCTCACTGCAGACCGAGGGCTGATGGAGAGCCGGGATAGGGCTGGGAGTCGGATTTCAGATGATAAGTACAATGGTTCCTGACATACAAGACTCAGAGTGAATTCACCAAAGACCAGGCTGCTTACTTTTTTCCTGCTGTTTGCTTTATTCTCACTGGTGATGGTTATCTCATTTATATAGCACCCCCTGAGAAATCATCTAGATGGGTTTTGAACATCTTGTTTTTACCACCCTCAATTTCAAGTTGTGGAGTGGAAGCGTGAATAATCCAGCACACCACCACTGGTACATTACAAATGCATATTTTAACTTTGTGCCTGGTGATCCCACTCCTACCTCTTTTTTTTTTTCCCTATCCCTAGCTCTTGCAAGCCTTTCTTGACAGCCAAGTGTGCACTTTTGCAGTGTTGTGGGCAAGCTGCAGCAAGAGATGGGGGCTTTGGACCCAGAGAAATGCCATTTGTGAGACCAGTTTAGGGTTACAGTGGTTAGCACTGCATCTGCTGAAGTAGTACAATCAACCTGAAATGAAAACAACAGAATAAAATACTGCTCTGTTTATTTTTTTTTTTTAATTTGCCCTTTTTTACATGGCTCAGTAATCAGCATTCAGCATATTGCTGCATTTTTAAAGTTAACTGTTATGGAATTAATGAATTCTTCTTCATGAATACCAAAGGACTCGGTCTTTTGCAATTTAATAGGTAACAGAGTCGCTTTAAATAAACTGTCGCTTAGCATTCATATGTCAACACAGTTGTATGAAAATTGAGAAAGGCTTTTATTTTCAGTTTTGCTTAAACTTCATCACTCCCTCACACTCTCTGCTTAGCCACAGCTTTGGCTGCGTTCCTTTGTCTTCCAAATCTTTTCATTACAGGAAGACCTGGCAATAGTGGAGTGGTAGCTCACATGAGGATGACCTTGTGGGGGGACCCAGAGCACTTTTGGAAGCCCAGAGGCAAACGGTGTGCCCTGTTGGTGGGATATATGTGGGGAGAGGACACTGCCCATGCCGAAGGCAGCTGCAGCCTGGCTGCTTTGCTTCCCTTTGACCAAAGACAGCCCCGGGTGCACAGGCTCACCCTACCAGCACCCTGCTCCTCCCAAATCAGAGCTAAGCCCGCACACTTTGAGACAGAGGTGACTCGTGGGGGCCTGAGTGCTGCAGCCCTCGTCTCCATACCTTACACCAGCTCCCACCTGGCTCTTGTCCCCTGGCAAGGACAAGGGGAGGAAAACAGCCTTTCTGTCCTCCGTGCTGGCATGCACCAGGGAGGAGACACAGATGCTGACATTTTAGTGCCTGACTTCCTGGCTCCTGAAGGCACTGCAGCTTTTGCCTCGGGAAATACTGGCCAACCGCCTTGATCTGGCCGGATGGATCCTCAGCTGGGAAAAGCCTGCCCCCAGGAAAGGCTGTTCTTTCCCGCTGCTCCCCTGAGATGATCTGGCAGTCTGCCTGCCCACTCCCGTGCCCATCCAGCCACTAGCAGGCTGGAAGCGCATCTCTTTGGCTGGCTGCTCTTGGGATGGCAGCAGGGGCAAGATGTTAGAGAGGCAGCTCCTGGCAGTCAGAGAGGAGCAGCCTGCTCCTTGGGAAAGTGCAGCCTGCCTGCAGGGAGAGACATGACTGAGGGATGAAGGGAAAGACTGAGCAGAGAGAGACTGCAGAGGTTGGGGCAAAGGGTGGAAACATCACGGGGCAGTGAAGGTATGTGAACAGCTTTGCAGGTAGGAGGAGCATCCCCTGATGTCTCCACTGATGCTCTTCCCAAGGGATGATTCTAGGTAATTTCTGGGGAATTGTAAATTATTTTTCATTATTGTTTTCCCCTACTCTCTTTCCACTTTTCTAAGAAGAAAATTACCTAGAATTTACTAAGCTGCACAAACAGCTAGTTGGCAGCTTTCAGCATATTTGGAAAAGCATTTCCTTGGCAGAACAGCATACAGGTTTGTAACTCTGAGATGACGTCGTAATAATACACCGAGGGGCTCCGACTAGCATCCCAGCAGATTAAACATGAAAGAGTTACCAGCAGTGTCTTCTCCAAGGGACTTATTGCCTTAGAGATACATGTTCCTGGCGAGTACTAGAGAACAAACAGCAGCCCTTGGCTAATGGTGCGTGGCCCATCTATTCATCCTTTGCCGACTGCAAACAAAACTGAGGTTTGGATGTGACGCAAGCTGAGCTCTGGATGTGAAGAATGCCAGTCTTTGCTCTTGCTTTGGGACTCTTGTTTATCCAGGGAGAAGCATTCTGAAGGAGATCTGAATTTGAGCTAGGAGAGTTTTAGGGGTTGGAGCAATGAGAGATCATGTGTGGGGGAACCAAGAGCAAGCCATTAAACTGCAGGAATCAGCTCCCGTTATATAGTGAAGTTTAATGGCTAGGCACACTCATTTCTATTGTGAATGTTCCCACAAAAGCCCTGGAAAGTTGAAAGTGATCAACATTTTAGTAGCAAAAAGATCTTACTTGTGCACTCTGATGAACTTTTATCTTTAAGGTTTCAGTGGAGGGATGACACACAGGCAACAAGGTTCAGGGAGCTGTGTTTATACGAAAAGGGAAAAGGGTCAATTTAAACCCAGGTGGAGTCTGAGTGCTGGCTTGATGGGCCCTCTGGGCCTCCAAATTATTGTCTCCAGCACCCAGTTAACACAGGGCTGGAAAAAGGCTCTGGGCTGCTGCGGGCTCAGAAGTTTCTCTGCACTCCCTGTCTGTTCACTGCCCTGCAGGTCCTGGGAACAAACAAAAGTGGAGAACAAAATAAAAGTAGTCCCTGACAATTATTTTCCATGGAGAGTATCAGGCTCTTAATGAGCCATATCTCACCATATAGCATTGGTTTTGTGTACCTCTCCATAGGAGCTAGGTGAGCCAACCTGTCTTTTTTTTCCTTTTTATTTTCCCTCTTACAAAGCTCTCTTAAGATAGGCTGCTGGGAGGCATTGTCAGCATACTGACTACCTGCTGCCTGTTAGAGTACAGGTTACATCTCATCAGGTTATGCCATGGCATGTGCCTATGAAGACAACATGAGGCGAGATCATGTCACAGAAATTAACAATGCAGAAAGACATTTTCTTGATTCACAGCAAGGCATTAACTTATACATCTGAGTAGTGGATTAAAGGCTTCCAGCAGTGAGGTAGGGAGGAAGTAAGAGAACAAGCTGCCAACTGGTAAATATCCACACTAATTTTGCAAATGCAGGTATTTCATGTCTTTCCTAATCTAATCGTGAATGCAAACTGGATTACTGCATCCGACATGACAAGAATAAAACAGCACCAACAGACTCTTGAAATTAGCAGAGTGAGTTTGCTGGAGGAATTACATTGCTGATACAAGTCACTCTCATAATAAAGGGCACTCCTAAAAAGGGAAAAAAAGAAAGTGGGAGACAGAAAAAAAAAGCAGGAGTAGGCAGCCTCTTCCCCTAAATGAGAGACACAATTAAGAGGCTAATTCTTTCTGCACTAAGAACAGACAATTTTCCCTTCAGATGCTCACTGCATCACAGAAATTAGCAAGACCGTCTATGACCACTTGGCAGGAGAATATAGGGAAGGGTGTTGAAAATACCAAGGGCAGCAGTAGCACATTCACAGGGATTGGAAAAGATGGGCGCAGCAGAGATTCCTGGAGGTTCAAGGGGGAAGTCTATGAAAGTGCAGAGGTTAAGGAGAAGAGCTGGGAGCAGGTACACCTCCTCCTCCTTAGAGCAGTGCTAAAAGGGGTCTTGCCTGACTTTCCAATGCCCTCAGTTTTGGGCAGTCATATAAATCACTACAAAGTTACTGTAAAGAGAAAGCACTCAAAACTGGTTTTATTTCTGATATCATGTGCTATACAGAAGTGGAGAGCAGCAGAGTCTTGCTCTGAAATCTACCTTTTATTTCTGTATTTTATTCTGTATTCTAAATTTTATTTCATTTTCAGGTTATTAACAGTATCTTTACTGCCAGCAAAGCTTCTCTGTTTCTCTAAGATCCTATCTTCTGTATGTAGCATGGCTGAGGTGGTCCTCAAACTACATAAATCATGTGCCTGGAAGGAGAAGAGATGCTTCTCAATCTAAGACGCAGGCTGTTTTCTGCCTGCTACAAGAATAAAAGACAGTCAAAGAGTGAAAACATGGTAAGAGAGTGGTTGTATTAAGAAAAGTTCTAAATCAGAGAGGGAACAGAGAAAAAACCCAAACAGGCAGGTTGAAGAAAGTTATAGTAATTTAAAAAAATTTTTTTTTTACAGGTGCCTTTTGTGGAGAAACTGGGCTGAAAGCCAAAATGAAAAAGCTGTGACAGCAAGGAGGAACAGATCCCACAGACACAAAATGGGAGAGGGGACTGTCTCTGCAGGAGTGGTGAGAAAAAACCCAAACCATTAACACTGCTATGGAAAAGCAATTTAAACTGAAAAATCAAAGGAGCAGAAGTCTTTTTTTCATAGGCATTGGGGTTAATGGGTCTCATAATCCCTCCCCCTCTTCCCTTCCCCAAACATGGATGTACTGCCTTTGATAACAAATGAGCAAGGCTGCGGTTGGGAGGCTGCTTTCAGGGAGCTTTGTGCAGTACCAAGGCTTCCTAGAGGAAAGCCAGTCTCCTCTGCTGTGGCGGGTGGCAGGAGGGCTGCTTATGAGCCCTTCCACTGGGGAAGCTGGGACCAGCTGCCACAGGATGGCAAAAGAAAATAGTAGGACACTGAGCACAGCCTGCAGGCGTGCGGAACGGGGAGCAGCAGTGATGGAGGACTTGGGGATAGGAAGCAGACAGTGGCGAGAACACTGTGAAATCACCATCCCCAACCTGCACTGCATGCCAGTGCATAGAAGACCTGCCTGCAGGAATGAAGTGTTAAAGAAAATGTTAAAACATCAAACTAGTTAGGCCTGAAGCAAAGAGAAGAGAAAAGAGCCAAAGAGAAGACAGAAAAGATCAAGTCTTGAGCCAGAAATTAATCAGTTTAAAGCTACTGAAGACACAAATTAAGGCAGGAAACAGTAAAGCACTGGCTATAATTAAAGATATCTATGTGACCATAGCAGGAAGCTGATCTTTGTTCAGCTTAGCTGGTCTTCTCCAATAAAGTTTACCATGAGGCACAGCAGAACACTTTGGTGTTAAGAACTCTTTCTGGAATTAAAAACCAAAGGTGGTTTGACAGGAAAGACAAAGCATTATGAGAGAAAAGCCCAAGCATTAATGCTGGTTGTCTCATCACACCCAGCTGTTTTGGACATCTCCTACGTCATCCACAATCAAGGACTTACCTCTGTTGCATCTGTCTTTGCCTCTGCACCAGACCACAACAGCACTGAGGCAGAGCAGGTATTTTCATGTTGAAGTACCACGAGGGCTAATTTTCCTTGGCTGAAAATGTTGCTGCTTACTTCTAGTTTTCTCTCCCCTGGCAATTGCTTAAGTAACTACATTTTTAGCTTGGCTGCAGCAAGCCTCCAGTTACAAGTTTCTCATCCTAATATGTCACTGTCATTAAAAATGTCCTGTCTACTGCTGTGATGGGGAAAGATTACACTTTCGGACATTGTTTCTCAGAAGTAAAGCCTTAATTTGTTTCATTTTAGTCACACAATTGATTCTTACATCTCCCTCCTCTGAAGCCTTCTATCAAGCTGCTATGCTGTTTTGGGGAGATGTTTGGGAAGCCATGGCTGACTTTTTAGCTCCCCATTTTCCTAGCAAGAGATGTTTATCTTAACTAACAAGAGGAGTGAAGGAACTAAATGCAAGGAAATAAACCAATAATAACATAAATGTGAAGCAGCCTTGCTTTAGCTCAGTTTCTTGAGAAAAAACCTTGCCCCTAAACTTTCAAGGCACAGCACAGGTTCAAAACACAACCCTTCCATAGTTTTTTCCAGATATTAACTGAACTAGGATTTTGCCCTACTTAGAAATTGTAGAGGTAAGAGACAGGAGGCTGCCTGAGGAGACCCTGCTTGAGCAGGGAGGTTGGACTAGAAGACCTCAGGCATTCTCTTCCAACGTTACCTATTCTGTGCTTCTGCAGTTCTGTAATAGAGCTTCAAATCCTGGAAATCATGTTAGTTTAGTTGGTATTCAAATAATACCCAATTTTAAAACCTAGGAGCCCAGAAAAGCAATGACAAAATGACTTTGCCTACATATGAAGACAATACCTCCTACTCCATGCCTGCCACCCTAAAATCAGTCTGAAAACTACTGAATGCTCTCCAGAGCAAATCTGCCCACATGGTGGCATGGCGTGGCATCCAACAAATCTCATTCCTGCTTTTGTCCTCTCACACATCACACTCCCAGATCACAGAGAATGAGTCATGCCTTTCCTTTAGACCTTTTTCTTTCAGACTGATGAGAAGCCAGACTTGGCCAGGATCACTGAGAAGATGGCAAGTGGGTTTTGTCCTAGAGACTGAAGTTTTCCATGGCTCTACAGAAGATGATGATCTAAGTGGTCCTGCCAGAACCCTTCATCCTTGCAGTGACTGAGAAGGTATCTTGCCCAATAGATTTCACCAGCTAAATCTTTACTGATGAAAAACTAATGGCCAAATACAACACACAAAGGCTACCCCAATTTTCTGACTTTTGTGTAGTCTGCACTTGAACCCATGGCCATTAAGTAAAAGGCTTTATGTTTTCTATCAGTCTCTAATAATTTAGTTACCCACAGAGATGTACTGAACACTTGGTTTGACTTATAGGGGAATAAAAAGAGAATATAAGAGAAAGGGAGGAGAGGGATGGGGAAAGGGAAAAGGCAAAAGGAGAAGAAGAGAGAGACAGAAAGCCATTAAATCAAAACTAACCAAGTTAAAGATAGCTGGAGCCTGCACTCTGAAATAGATGCTGCAATACAATGATTTCATGCTATCATCTTAATCTGAATTTACAATACTGTTCTAGAAAAGTCCTGTCAGGGTTTTGTGCCCAACACGGTAACAGAACTGGCCCCACCTCCACCGAAATCCATCTCTGTGCCCTGGCAGCCCATACACAAGGAAGGTGAAGGAGGAGGACAATTCTTTGTCTTTCCAACTGGCTGCTCCTGCCCATCGCGCACAGGGTTTGCAACGCTGTGGCATTTTGCAGAGCGGCATTGCCTGACGATGCCAGATGGAAGCATTACAAAGGAAGGATGTAGCTCAGGTTGGGGTTGTCTGAAAGTGCTGGCTGCAATTCAGAAGCAAGCACTGTCCAGCTAACTCACTCATCCCAATTAAGGGTCAAGGCCTTACATGGCACTGCCCCCACGGATACCGCGCCGTGCAGTCGCCAGGGGAGGAGAGTCAGCTCACATAACAGTCCTTGAAGAGGCACCGGTGCAGAAGAAGCTCCTCTGATAAAACTTAAAGGAGACCGAGGGACACACGACTGATTAGACAAAGCAAGTTAATGGAACTGATTTAAAACATTCTTAATTGTACTATTCTTGGCTAATTATTTTTTCTAGTGGGAAAGAGAAAAACCAAAAAGTCAACCAGTCAGAACTAATGAAGAAATATTTCATGGTAACTGTTTGCATTAATAATAATATGGAGTGTTATGATGAATCAGAAGGGTACAAACACAGTGAGTTAATTGCAGGTTGCTCATTACAGATTCTGAGACTAATGCACTAAATGGACACAGAGTCAAATTAAAACATGAAGTCACATCACGGATTACCCTGAAGTTTTCAGCAGCATAACACAGATCCAGATCTGACCCATGGTCTTCTTTTTCTACTTGGTCTGCCCTATTTGGACAGATAATTAGGTCAGCTGAATACCCTATTTGACTTCAGCACATAAATGGAAAAGCTTTGTTCACCAGCTCATTGTGAGGCTCACCCCACTGAAGCAAGGGCCCATGCAGTCACTAACTCCAGAAGTTAATGACTTTGCCATATATTTTATGGGAGAGGGAATGTGGCTGTTCATTTGAGGGGCAAGGCAAGTTCCTAAAAAGAAAGAAAGCAGCAGTCACTAAAAGGGACAGGCTAAGGTGAGAAGTCTGAAAAATGTTCTGTTGGTTTGGGATTATGGGCATTATGTGGGTTGCACAGTTTCTAGGACATAAAAGTGATTACTATTTAAACAAGCATGAAATCCAAGTCAGGGACTTGAGGTTTCATCTCCAGGCCAAATAACTACAAGGGTTAGAAAGAATGTCTTTTTCTCTTCCTCCTGCACCTCCTCCACATTATTTCCCACTGGAGGGGTTTTGCATTGTTTTGCTGGTCTTTGGAAGAGGGATAACAGACTACAGGATTGTTCAAGTTTTGGCTATGCACATATTTCATTACAAAAGTTTCTCCAGCAGTACCTAATCAAGACAAATTCTAATTGCAGGTAAGCATTAGTTATATTGTTATTCAATAGCTGTTAATAAATTTTTAAAGAATAGTGTATTAGCCTGTTAACTACATAAGAATTATATATCCTCAATACTTGTAATGGATTGAACAGTTCAAGGCACGTTCATTCTAGGGAGATATCTTTGTACTTGAGATGATTATCTGCTTCAGAAGTGGATTACAGCAGGTACACAGGGACTTTCTGAAAGTTAAGCAGGTACTTAACTGCTGTCCTGCAGTGGGATGGACTTCAGCACCATTAAATTCACCAAGGCAGAAACGTGCATCTTTTCTTAAGCATGTCCTTAGCTGAATAGAGGCAGTGCCAGAGGACAGGGTGCTACTGAGAATCAGGGTCAGGCTTATGTCTCAGTTTTACTGCATGTGGAAGAGTTGCATCACATTCATTTTTAAATTGGCCGGTTCTAAATTCACTCCATTTTACAACAAAAAAAGAGCAATATTCATTTGCAGTTTTGGCTGGGTTTTTCCTGCTTTGCCGATGTCTCTCTGCTCCCTCATCCATCTGACAACATGATCCCTCCCAGCGACTGCATCATTTAAAGCACGGCATCATATAGAAATGACATAATTTTGCCATCCCTCTGTCTATGGCAGAGCCACCACGTGAATGTTGAAGGACAGTGTGGACTGTGGGCCTCAGTGACACTGGATAAATACATCCTACATGAGGGAATGACTCTCCCTTGTCTGTGGAGCAGGGTCTGGGCAGGCATGCTGCCTGTGGGAGATACAGCCTCCCTGCAGATGCAGTCCAGTACATCAGATTTACAGCCCACATCCAACTTATCTGCAAGCAAACAGCAGTTGGTTTCTGGACATACAGCAGCCTGGGGTGCTGAGGATCTTGTTGCCACAAAAATACAGAAAATACCTTTTCTCTCAAAAGGTTTCTCCATCTGAGATGTGGGATTGGATCGTCTATACAGGACTGCATAATACAGGATCATCTCTATTATCAAGCACAATCCTAGCACACACTGATGGGTCTCCAGGGTCCTTCTAGGCTGGGGCCCGGGGTGCTCACACACTCACAGCCCGCTCCTTAAGACAGGGCTCTTTCTGCCTGTCTGTCCTGGCTAGCCACAATTAGTTTAAAATCTGTTGGCCTATTTCAATCTCAGTTCTTTCAGCCAGTTTCAGCTGGTTTAATTCAGAGCTGACAGCAACAGAAATCAGGGCCCTACAAGTATTGTACAAAACTGCAACAAAGAGAAGAAAGAGCCAAATGAATATCCCATGGAGAGAAAATCTACAGCAAGTTCTGCTCTCTTAATTGTGGTTCTGGCCTTGGCCTCTGCTGGGCAGCCTGGGGATTTGGCTGGACAACTAGTACATGGGGGGCTTGGACCTTGTCATGGAACAGATCCCCATGGCCTTGAAAGAATCTTTAGTTTTGTGTGGACACTGATGGGGCATGGGGAGGGAAAATTGAGATGTTGTCAGGGTGGCTGAGACAATAGGAGCCACAACAGAGGCAATAAGGCTACTCTAGAGGAGGCATGGGCATCTATGGATACCGAAAACAAATCTATATGACTTTTTAAATTGTGCTGCTCCTGGAACAACTTGTTAAATTTCATTATACTCTTCTTACTTCTCATTTGGAGGTTATATGAAACAAATCCCCAATGAGCTTTTGCATCTCACTATGGGATAGAATTCAGCATTTAAGAGTCAGGAAATTTATTTTACCTTTGTGGTCCCTAGTGACTTCAATTCTTGTAAGCCTGATTTCTGCTGCCTAAAATATTCCATAGTCATTTGTCACCATTACCTACTGCTTTACTAATGTTACTTAGGTGAATTATTATAATCTCAGCAAAAAATATTTTAGTATTTCCTTTACAACTTTGTTTAAAGTAGTCTTAGCAGAATTAGATTAATAAAACATGTGCCTTTCAATATACTTCAAAGTAACTTAGCAAGATATGTGCATGCCCATTAATTCTGCAGTAACAAGCAGAGTGTATACAGGCTGATTTTAACCATCAGGACAAGTAGCCACATCTTCTATTTCTCTTGAAAATCTGCCTGTAATGTAGGAGGTTTAGTTCACGCTCAAAATCAAACATTTTGGTCACTGTTAACAACATACTTCATGAGGCAAAAGTATCAACACTCAAGATATGTTGGATTCAAGATTCATCTTTTGCTCTAAACATCCTAAACTGTTCTGCTTTCTTATATAACTTCCTTTTCCTGCATCAGCACTGCTCCTATTTATCTACTGGCCTGGGCCTTCACATCCTTCAGTTGCCCCAAAGCTGTCTTCACAGCCTTTACAAGAAATGCCTCTCTAAAATATGCTCTAGTTTACAGTCAGATAACTCCTGAAGGCTCACTTCCAGTTGCTCTTTGGCATTTAATAATGCTGAATTAATGTACAAATAACTGTAATCTGTTTATTCTCAGGTAACTACCTTCAAGAGAAAAGCCATTATGTTATCAACAACTACATTACCGATATTACAATACCATTACCATGACCTATTGCTGCCTTAACTCTTCTCTTTCCAGTAGACCTTGTCCGAACACCGCTTCTACACAGGCTCTCAAATCGCAGGAACATCAACATTGCTTTTTTTGTTTCTTCCCCCAGCACACACACTGAATGCTATCTGAATTTAGTAACAATGGTAATACAGCAAAGCAATGGAAATCTAAATGAAGATACAAGACTAAGATTGTGTCTTCTGCAGCAATTCTAAAGAAGTGTCATTTTAAATTGATCCATAGTACTTACTAAGCACAGTTCTGATGTCTCCATTAAAAACAAAATTATATAATGCACAATACTTGAATGGCGTTTAAAGAAAATTTACTAAACAGTAAACAGTGTAAAAAAGTGGAGGAAAAAAACCCCTACATTTTATCTACTCTCTGTGTGGGATATGGAGCTTTTGGGAAAAATAATCTTTCCTGTGACATACAGAACCTGACAAGAAGATCTATGACTATTTGTTGGCCAGGTCAAATATAAGGGGGGAAAAAAACCCCTTATCATTCTTTGCAAAAGCTTTCCACAGGGATCAGGACCTGGTGCTTTAGAGTTTGAGGCTCTCTGCTGCATAGGTTGAATCTTCCTACACATTTCTGTACCCCAGTACCCAGCACTCTTTGGGAAATTGCTTTTAATAACAAATAATAGCAGTGTAAGATGTAGCTTAGCTCCTTTTTTCTCAAAGGTCTACTGATATTGTCTACCCTTTCCTATGTGCATTGGTGAGCCTAATATTTCAAAGGAATTCGGTGCCAAAATTCGCATTAATCTCAGTGGAGTTGGATTCAGTCCTGATGCTTAAGATAGATTTGATAACTTTCAATTCTACCTTTATAAGCAAATATTTCACGCTTGAAGCGTGGCATTACAATGACTGAGGTCTGCTGTCAGAGACATCTCTGCACTTCCACAATCACAGTCTTTCCCCATAACCTTTCCAAGGCATTCCCATTCCAGAGCAGGGAAAAGGCAAAGGAAGAAGAAACAAGGAACACAATTGCTACAGGCTCTCACTGATACCTTTCTGCAGCAAACATTGCCCACTGGTCTGAACTGAGCAAGTCAGGGTATCTAACTCTTTTCTTTAGGCAGATGAGAAAGGACTTTCTTTTCCTTGCAGTCTACCAGTCACTTTCATGAAATAATTGGTTTTACTAGCATCCACTGCAATGCACTCCATAAACTGGGAAGAAATACTCCTGAAGGCTTGAGGCAAGACTGAATACAATTTCAGAGGTCTTTTTCCTAAGTGAAATCAACAATTTCACTATTATTAGTGAAATTATTAGCTATTATTAGAAATTCAAGGTGGAATTTCTATCCTGGATTAAAAAAAAAAAAATATTTGAACACCCTCGATTCAAAGTCTGCAGTTGTTCTTGGAAGGGAAAAAGGAGCACATCACTTAAAAAGCCCTATATCTTTATATTTTTTCTGCTCTGTCTTCCTCACCCTGACATGTGTACAAGCTCCCCAGAGAGGTATTTCAGTGTTGTTGCAGGAACTCGTCAGAAGAGTGCAGTGTGTAGTAACAGAGAGCAGTGCTGATGTCACGCAACAAGTCTCGTGAGCAGAATCAACATCCTTCATTAGACAGGGTGACACAGCTGAAGCAAAGTTATGGGTCCAAAATCTTGCCCAACTTCACCATCTGGCCCAACTAGGGTTCCTACCTCTTCTCACTCACCTCCCTTTGTTGGTCAGGGGTGCAGTGAGCACCGCCCCACGAGAGGCTGGACGGGGCCCCCTCTGTGATGTGCGGGGTGCAGGCTGCCCACCGTGCCTGTTGAGGTGGCAACACACAAAGCCACCTCCATCTCTGGAACTCTGTGAAATTTTTACAGCGGAGTACGTCTAATGGACGCTAGTAAAAACAAACTCCACTTGTTTTGTCACAAGAAGTAAATAGGGTGAGCACATCAACAGTATTTAGGTACTTACATTCTGCTCTAATTCTAAACTAATGTACTTAGTATATAATTTTGTAGCCAAGAAGTGTAACAAAATGTAGTCCACTAATGCATAACACTTTTCATCCTGTATATTGCAGCCAGACAGCTTTTCACAATTAGTAAGTAATACACATATATTCATTAAGAACTGCAATGTAATACACAGGGTGCCCACACTTTTCCTCCTCTATCTTCTGCATGAAGAAAAAGGAAAGAGAAAAGGGTCACCTAATGTGACTAGAAGATGCATGCATAGCTAAGAATGAATACTAACTGTGTGCTCAAAAAAACCCATTAAAGCATTAGGGGGAGGCATTAGTAATCCAACTCTATGTACTTTAAAACAACTCACTGCCAGAAAGAAAGATAGTGAGGACAAAAATAAAACAAAACAAACAAGCAAAAAAAAAATTATGATTTCTTCATACAAGCTAACTAAAATATTTGTAGCAACAATATGGGACTATTTCAGTCACAAAACAGCCTGATTGAATGATAATCAAATTAATTATCTACATTAACTGAACAGTTGAGAGCCCAGGTTGAAATTTAATAAACCACACTGCATGAGGATTCTTAAAGATAAATCACAGCATGTGACTCTGTGAGCATAATTTATTTTAAAACACTGCGCTGTTTCTGCAAATTGCATTTATTAAAGCTATGCAAAAGCTTCAAATCTTTTCAGAGGTGAGGACATTTCAACTGTGCTGGTTCTTGTTATTTAAGATGTAATTCACAGAATCACAGAACGGATCAGGCTGGAAGGGATGCACAGGGTCATCGCAGAGCACATGGCACAGGATTGTGTCCAAGTGACTCTGGAAAATCTCCAGTGAGAAAGACTCCACAACCTCTCTGGGCAATCTGTTCCAGTGTGCGGGTACCCACACAGTAAAGACATTCTTCCCCACACTCAGGTGGAACTTCCTATGCTACAGTTTCTGCCCATTGACTCAAGAAGAGCCTGGCTCCATCCTCTTGACACCCTCTCTTCAGACACTGATAGACATTGAAGAGGTTCCTTCTCAGTCTTCTCTTCCTGAGGCTGAAGAAGCACAATTTCCTCAACTTTCCTCATGAGAGAGATGCTCCCATCTCTCAATCATCGTTTTCACCCTCCTCTGGACCTGCTCCAGGAGCTCCCTGTGTCTCCTGTCCTGAGGAGCCCAGAACTGGACACAGCTCTCCAGTTGTGGCCTCACCAGGGCTGAGCAGAGGGGCAGGATCATCTCCCTCGACCTGCTGGCAATGCTCTTCCTAATGCACCCCAGGATACCTTTGGCCTTCTTGGCCACTAGGACACACTGCTGGCTCATGGACATCTTGTTGTCCAGCAGGACCCCCAGGTCCTTCTCTGCACAGCTGCTTTACAGCAGGTCAGCCCCCAGCCTGTCCTGGTGCTTGAGGTTATTCTTCCCCAGGTGCAGGACCCTGCATTTTCCTTTGCTGAATTTCAGAAGGTTCCACTCTGCCCATCTCCATCTCTCCAACCGGTTGAGGTCCCTCTGAAGGGCTGCACAGCCCTTTGGGGTATTGGCCACTCCTCCCAGCTCTGTGCCATCAGTGAACTTGCTGAGGAGGCCTCTGCTCCTTCATCCAAGTCATTGATGAACAAGTTAAACAATAGTGGGCCCAGTGTTGAACCTTGGGGGACACCACTAGTGACAGGGCTCCAACTAGATCCTGTGACAGTGATTACGATCCTCTGGGATCTGCTGTTCAGCCAGTTCTCAATCTACTTCAATTTGTGTCCTCTCCAGTAATTCTTGATGATATGTGTTTGGCAGTCATGCTGGGGGGAAAAACATGGGTCCAACTCTTTGCCCAAGCTTGATTCCATCCCACCTTTTCCTATTTTCTCTCTTGAGCTCACAGTCCCAAACACATTTGCTCCAGCTATTCCCCTAAGATACATGCCAATGTCTCAGGCACACACGACCCTCTGTGTGTATGGCCACTCCTCATTTTTGTTTGTTGTCCCTATGCTAATATGTCCAGGGCACAGTCAGCATGGTCTCAGCTGCTGACGGGGCTGGAGGAGACGTGGCCACAAGGTTGTGTCTTATGCAGAGACACACCCAGCTCTGCCCAAAATATGGGATGGAGGGTGCCAAAACCTGCTATTATGCCACATCCTACCAGCCCTTTGATAACAGCCAGGGCAACCAAGAGGAGCGAGGCCAACCAGACTGCGGTACAGCTTCCCCCTCCTCTCCCAGCTGGCAAGACCCTGGGCACCGGGATTGTGCCAGGACGAGGGGGCGTGGGAAATCATGGGGTGAGAGAAAGCAGCCTCCCAACTGCTATTTCCACAGGGTTTGAGGGAGACCATGGTGCTACCTGACAGCCCCAGCTCTGAGGGGCAGCCCTCCACCTTGGCCACTGGGTGCCTGTGGGATGTGGGGGAGCAGGGCTGCCAGCAGATCCATGGTGGGGAAAGCTGGCCTGAGGGCCAGGTGGCTCCTGATGGTCCTGGCATGGGAACTGTGCTCCTGTCCCATGCAGGGACATGGCACCTGTGCACACTTGAGTGACGTGTGTACTCAGGACCCGCAAGGTTAAATACAATGCCACCTGTAGGAGGTACTTTCCCACAAATACTAACCGTCTGTTTTTTCCATATGCTCCCATATGGTCCAATTTTTCTTCATAAGCAGAGTTGTACTAGAGCTAAGAAATGACAGCAAAGCTTTACTTGTGTGCCTGTAATGTCAAAACCAGAAGTCACCTGACTTTGATAAATCCAGGGTTTAAAAAAAAAAAAAAATTAAATAAATTTCGTCTTTTCCTTCCACACTCTAACTTCTTAGGAATAATTTGCATTCACAAGATACATGAAATTTGATCGATTTTGTCATGAAACATTTTCATTTGTGCCTGGCAAGAGGTCAGTGAGAAGACTCAGATTTTCTTATCTTGGTGTCTTTTCTGCAGCCTTCTCTCTTCGCACCCTCACTGCAGTCCAAATATGCCCAGCTCTACACACATAGAAAACATTACAGAAATCAGATACAGTCTCTGTTAATCTTGGGAGGAGCAGAAAAAAGAGTTTGATTGTGATGCACTACAAAACACAGTATTAATGTATTATGTACTATAAAACATAGTATTAATCCCTCAAATAATAGCAGAAAAAGCACAAGTGTTCTTAATCGATTTCTACTAATTCTTACCAACAATAAGAAAAAAATCAGATAATAAAAATGCTTGAAGCATTTCAGGTTTCTCCACATGGCGTCTGAAAACAGACTTTGTTAGCAGATTGACTGAAATCTCTCTGGTTTCAGAGATGTGCGAATGGCTGTGAGAGGAATGCCTGAAACAAGTCACTTCTAGAGAAGCTTTGAACAATAAAGAGCCTCTGTTTTCCAGTGAATTGTGCATATGCACACAAACGCTGATCCATAATGTGAATTTAAAATAATCCTGATGGGAGTGAGAGGGGGGAGGGACACATGGAAATAACTAGGCAGACTTTGACCCTTTGTGTCAGAAAACAAAGCCTTGTAGTTCAAATCTGAGATAGCAGTTCCCATTTGACGTGGTTTCAACAGACGTAGACGCCTTCTGGCTTAAGCCTGTCCCTAAAGGATACTAAGACCAAGCACAGCTTGCTTACAAGCCACCCAACCACAACACGATGGTTTTAAGTGGAAACAAATGAATGGAATAGATGTAATTAAAACTCCAAACTGAATTAGTCAAAATTGCTACAGCTTCACTTTACAAAGTCAGTGAAGGGCAGGAATGGAGCATCTGGAATAGCTGTTTGGCATAGGGTCACTATGAAGATGAATTAGGGTTAATTTTCTACTGGAGTGTAGGTCAGACACTGCGCTGTGGCAGAACACTCAATTTACTGGGTATATTTTGGCCTACTTAGAACTTTAGAAAATAAATATTACAATGTTAAATTAAATATGCTCTGTGACAAGGACTTGCAACATGGGGAAAATGTGATTTATATGCAATTGGCTCATATATACCATCTAATATGATATGCACAGTGTAATGAAAGCTCAAGGGTCTGATCTGCAGTGCAGAGATGCTTTACAATCCTCTTTCAGGTTGCACATTGTTTTTTCTTTCTCCCTTTTTTTTTTTTCCTTAATGACTACATGAGTTAATTAGTGGTTATGTACTCTGTCTCTTTGCCTGGCCTAGCTTATCCCTACTGCAATAAATCTCTTTTCTTTCACTCTCCCAAGGATCATTACAACTTTAGCCAGCACTGTCAACAAAACTAATTGAAAGCCACCTGCTTTTAGGATCACCTCAATGAAAAATGAAGAAGTTAAGAAACAAAATTCAATCAAGTTTCTAATAGTCTTTAATTTCCTATTAATTCACACAAGTGCAGAGGCAGAAAACCCCTCACGTGATTCTTTTTCACTGCTGGCCTTATCATCCAGTCCTCCTTACACCTGTAGAATTACAAATTATTATTTTTGTAACCTAAATCTCCCATCATTCTTTAATGTGGAACTAATAGTTTTATTTTGTCTCTTTAGCTGCTGCTGTACAAAAAAGAAATGTACTTGCAAATAGCCTTCCTATTCTTTTTGCTAAATGTTTGGGTACTTTAAATCAGGCAGGTCCAGATTCAGCAGAACTTTTAAAGATGTCAAAGTCCACTTAATCTCTTATACAAATGATCTAAATCTTGCTGCTTTTGATGACATTCAAGCACCTGCAGAAATCTGGGGAAAAGGCTGAACATGCAAGACTGAATCGTTATGGATTTCATGAGGGGAGCCTTGGTACCCAGACATGCAAAATCTCTGAGCACGTACTGAACCTCAGGCAGGTGACCAAGTACTACTGAAGCAGATAGGAAATAAGCACATGCTTCAAGATAAGCACTTTGGTACCATTGCACAGGAGCACACAATTTAGTGGAGTTAGCATGAGTAAAGGAAACATTCTTGAGATAGCTTGATATCTACACTGTTTATCCTAACTAGTTTGACAGATCATCCTGAATTGTGGAGAAATAAGCCTGGAAAAGGAGAAAGGTGGCTGATTTATTTCCTTCAGGCCAACCGGAGCAAAATACTGAGAAAAGAAAAAACAAAAGGGGAACACGAGACAGATGGGACTAACGACTATTTGTGTTGCAGCCGGGCTTAGATGTCCCAGTATAGCCTGGGATCCCACAGCGCGAGACGCTGTGCAAACATGTCAGTGAGGGTGTTCAGTAAAGGGAAGCTGCCTGTAAACACTGCATGTGGAAGTCCCTTTGAAGTCAGCAGAGCCCAAGCAAGCAAGAGGTTTGTACTGCCAGGCCATGCGTTTCAAGCTGTATGATTAATTGCTGTCGAGTGTGCCAAAGCAGAAGACAGGCTCTCTCATAGGATGGCCACCAAAGATATAATGAGCAGAGTAAGAAAAAAAATAAGATCACAGATAATATATTGGTTTTATTTAATAGTACACCGTTTACTTCCTGTGAGTGTAAAGATATCATTATTTCTCCTACTTCAAAAGAATAAAAATTCTATTTGGATGAAATACATTTAAAACAGTGCAGGTGACATGCATTATGGGATAAATGCTACCGTCATGCAAATGTATACTTCTCTCTTTGATTATAGTAATAAGATATGCAAAGAAAGATCAGAGGAATATAATTTGATCCTTTTTGGAAGCTACTCTGAAATCCATGCTGCATGTAGTGTGTGTGCATGCACAGAAGAGGAAGAACAGTGAGGAGTCACAGCACTGCAGAACCTGCCCAGAGATGGCAAATTCCCGCTGCTTTAGAAGGGAACTGATGGCTACAGGAGGTCAATGGACCTAGAAACAAGGTGAGCCCCCCAGTTTGTGAACAGGCAGTTTCAGTGATGCAGTCATTGCTACAACATGCAGAAAGGGCTTAAACACAAAGGCATATAGAAGAACGAAAGAAAGAAAAAAGTACCAGTCAGGAATAATTATCACAGTGTATAAAACTTTCCACTCCTTTATTATCATAAATTGCAAAGTTTTATTGATGCATATTTTATCACAGCACTCTTGCCATATGTGATCTGAAGATTCAGAGCCTGTCCCCAGGGACAACGGTACTGATATAGATAATCAAGAATTCCTTTTATGCTCCTCTCAACACAGCCACAGCTCAGATTGAAATTAACATCTTTTACAATGAAACACCAGTTTTCTGCCACAACTAGACATGACAGCTGGAGAGAGAGACCTGCTTATCCAGTTATTCCTTCAAGTCTCAGTTTCATTACAGCTGTGAAGATGTAAACTAAGTACAAAGCAATGCGGACGGTCACTGAATACCAGAAAAACGAATCTGCATGCAACCTGCCACGTGAAGAAACGGGAAGAGAAATGCTTCCAAATAAATCCAAGGATGAAAAGCAAAGATCAGACGCAGCCCCTAAAAAAAAGCGATGAAGAGGAATCCAAAAGCTTTGAACTTTTGCTGTGTTCACTGCCTGGACTAGACTGGGTGATGCTTGCACACACACATCACACAGGAGTGGAACCCACGGCCAGAAAGAAACCCAGGATGGGGCTCTGTCTGACTTAAATCCTCCAAAGCAAGGATTTGACCTAGTGGAAGCACTAAGACTGCTTAGTGTTGGTACTTGTTCCCGGTTGTTTTTTTAGCTTCACTACTTCCACCTGTACATCATCCCTGTTTCTCATGCTGCTGAGGAGGGGAGCATGGAAGTTGTTTTACCCTGCTCCCCAAGGGGTCAAACATCACTGTAGCATCTGACTGCCTTCCTGTAGAGCATTAAACAACCAACATCTGCCATGTGGGGTTCTCCCTCTCATCTTACTCCCAAGGGAAAACTGAGTATGCATTGTAGTGTTTTGTTTTGTTTTGTTTTGTTTTGTTTTTGTTTTGTTTTGGCAAGACTTTGTTTTTGTTGTTTTAAATCTACATGCTGGGTATGTTGGGAAGGAAAACAAAGGCAGCACCTTGCTTGTGAAGGTGGTGGGGGTTGCAATGGTCATTAGTTTCTGAGGAAGTTATTGCCAAAGTCTCAGCCTGCTTTCCCAGCAGGTGCAGCTTCCTGCTGGCTGCTAGAGCTGATAGAAAGGTGAAAACTTCACAGACTGTCACAGGGAGCTGGAGATGATAATGCACTGGAAAATTGCATCTGTTCCATGTGTAAAAGCAGTTCAAGTCCAGCTTTGAGCACTTGCCTACCTATCACAACATTTCAAAAGGGCCTGTTGCTTTGTTATATTACATGCTGGGACAATACATAGCATAACCTACTTCATCGATCAGCAGCTATTTTTTCTTTTCTTTTCTGATTAACATCATGGAGCCTAGGGGTTATCTCCAAACAGGGAAGCACAGAAGAGAGGTTATCAATGTGTTTTGAAACATGTAATCAGGCAAATATGCTGTTAGAGATGCAAGGATGCTCAGTAAACATTTAAAGGCTATTGCACACCTTCAGGTTACATCAGGAAAGAAGTACAAAAAGGAAGGGACATGTCACTTTTCTAGCCTCGTGTCTTTGTCTTTCTACAGGCTGCACAAAACAGTACTTCTACATTTCAATTCTGTGGATGAGCTCAGGCTAAAAGCACATGTAAAAGCAAGCCCACTTTAGGGTCATTATCAAGTAAGACAGGGAAAGAGAAGGCTATGAAAGAAGACAGATATGTGGCAGAACTGCAGTGTAAGGATCTAATTTAAATAATCAGCAAAAAAAAATAGCACTAACACATTAGTTTTATGAGTCTTCAGGGAATAAAAATGAGAGGGCAGGACCTCTCACCCTGCATTAGGAGACTGTCATTTTCACTTTCCTTCGCTGAAGAATGTTGGGAATTTCCTGCTCTTCATCCCACTGGAAGGGCTCATCTCACTGGGAAAGGCTGATTCCCAAATACTCAAAGCCTTTTGTGTTCATGAAGGAGATTCTTTTTGGGGTTACTCATTCTGCCTCACATGATATTTTTAATTGACACATTTCCCAGAGTTCTCTATTATAGAATGCTGGCATTGGAAGGATTTAACATTGAAGATATTGAAGAACATTGTTCTTCTGTGTGAAGGACACTTTGGAACACAAGTTCAGATGACTGGGATTTCTCCAGTCTTGCACACACACACACATCCCCCCCACACCCACACCCACACCCACACACAGAGTGATGGCTACAACCTCACTGCAACTATGGAGTCTAGATTAGCTAAGATTGTTTGAGAGAAATGTAGCAGTACCTATTATTTTTCCTTTTAGAAGAGATTTAAGATAGAATATTTACTATGATCATACAATTTTTATATCAGATTGAAAAACAGAATTTCCATCTTGCAAGAAGTTATAGCATTTGGCATTTCTCCCAAGTCAGGCTAAAAAGCCCAAATAATGCAATTTATCTTTCCATGGAATTTTTAAAAATCAGTTTAAAAAGGCAAAAACTTTAACATCTATGGTATGATATGGGTCATCCTGAAGTTTTAGAAATAAAATGTTTAGTGTTAAGGAGCAAGAGGGGTGTGGTGATCTTGCTCCTTCACTCCAACTCTAGATGGCCACAACTGGGAGCTGATATTCCTGACCCACTTGTCTCTATCTACCTATGGATACCTCTTCCCAGCCAGAATTAGAACCCCACCAGGCATGAGAATCTCATGGTGCGGCTGTTCCCAAGATGCTTCACACCAACACAACATCTCATCCCAATTACAAAATATATATGCCAGCCAGATTTTCCTGTGAAGCATTTTACTAAAAGGTCTATTTTACCTATGACCATTTTTAAATTTAATGAACAACAGAAAAATACTTAATTGGACACTTTAGAGATCAAACCTAGTTGTTTTATTACACCTTACTTTTTGAATCCTTTGAGTGGGACTATCAAGGCAGAACATCAGGTAAGAAGACTAGTATCAAGCTAGAATCTCAGTGTGATGTGTAAATAAGAAGGGACTTTGAAATGAGATGAATCTTTCTTCACAGTCTCAAGTTTTAAAAGTATGTTTTATAAGCAACTCTTTTCATAATTCTTTTCATAGCAATATTGATTTTAAAAATTATTTTACACCTGGAAATCAAGAAGCACACTGCAACACTTTTCTATAAAACTTTTAATAAGGTAGAAACCTCACTGGGAATCTGTGCAAGGTCTACCATGATGGATCGAATGACCAAGCCAGAGGGTGGTGGGGTCATCTTTGTAATACAAGGGTAACAATAAATTCTTTAAAAAAAAAAAAAAAAAAAAAAAAAAAAAATCAGAGACAATCAAGCAATCAAAAATCAGTTGCTTACTACAAAGAAAACTCAGACCCTCTTTGAATGAAATGTATTTTCATTTCAGCAGCATAACCCTGTTGAAACTAGTGAGCTTGCACTACTGTATTAAAGAGTGGAGTAACATAGACACATGCCATGTTGTAAAAGTTTTTTTCATCTTTCTTTGAAATACTGACATGGCTTATTGTCCCAGGCACCAGTCTGTCCTTAGACAGTAAATCCTGGATCTTTAAGATAGATAAGTTGTAATTAGAACTAAAACATGGCCTATGGGGAAAGATCTTTCCCCACTTAAATCACATTGTTTTCACTGCTGGTGAAAACATTTACTGGTGTAAATGGTATTTTTATGTATGTGTCCAGAGGAGAACTCAACTGCAATATTTCTTCTCTGCTGCTGAAATATTAGCATTAAAAAAGCAGTATTTTACAAAAGTCATATAAACACAGTGTTTCCAACACAATCAATTTTGTTGGAATTATTTTACGCCATCCTTCATCCTTGAAATTATATCCGTACCTTTGTGGAATGTTTGAAAACTTAAAAAATTCTGAAGTTATTTGAAGTAAGATTCAACAGTATATTAACGGGTAAAAATCAAAATACTCCTTTTTCTCCCCAAGCCCAGAGGAATTAATTTTGTTGCCACTAAAGAAGAACAGGCACCCAACTTTTGAACAGGAACTGACCTAATATTTCTGAAAACCCTGTATGCAATTAGCTTCTTGTAAGAGCCATCTTTCAAGCAGTCTTTTTCTGCCTCTGAACTCCAAAAGCTGCTCATGAGATCCAGCAAAATTAGGATATTAATAGAGAACCATTTATCAAGCTCGATGGGTTTGTTAGAGGCACACTTGTCTAGTTAACCAACACTGTCAGGGTATCTTTTAAAGCAGAAGATACTGTTAAGGGCCTCCTTACTATTTCTACTCCAGGATTTTCACAAGTGTGTCTCCAGCAATGGAAGCAATGCTGCCCTAGGAAGTGGTGCTCAGACAGGAGAGGGTCTCCCCAGAATGGGAGCCCACCTTGGCTATGGGGTGGTGTGGCGGCCTTGTCCCAAGATGTCACGATGTCCAGAGGAATGCCTGGTAAAGTGGGGTGTACGCCAGCACCCCTCAGTGCTGTGAGCAATCACTGGAATCACTGGTGGGTGTCCAAAGCAAAGAGGGCTGCTGCCCTCCTCATCCCAGGGACTGCAGCCCATTTCTCAGAAACTCTGACCTAGGCTTGAAAGAAGAAAAGGGATGGTGAATTGGGATGGCAAATTTGTGGTATGGGATTGGGAACAAGGGGGCTGACCCAAGTGTTTGGTTTCTCTCTTGCCTTTCCTCCTTGATGGCCCACACTGTTCTCTGCTTGTTCTACCTTCAGTCTGCCTTGTGTTCAACAGCATTTTGGTTTTCTAGATTCATTCTCTTCAAGTAAAAAAATATTTTATTTTTTTTTCACCAGAAACATACAAACTTCAACATTTTCCAGGAAAAGATTTCTCAGATCAGGGCTCTTTCTTGTGACTTTGAGACACAAATCGCAATCTTGACCTCTTCATTACTAAATATGACTGCTCTGACAGGTCTTTTGTCTGAGCATTTTTTGAAGGCTTTGGTTTCCCTCTAAAACATGATGATTTTGAAATCTAAGCTTTGACAAAACAGAACTGTGATCTCCCAGCTCTGGTATTTGGACTGCAAACACTTCAATGGAGCATTATGCCCTACGTGTTTGTACTGCAGGGGGATCTGCATATTACCTAGCACCTGCAGGCACTTCTAAACCATAAATTATAACTAATAATAGAAGTTTTACCTTTGTCTGGTGATTCACTCCCAGAAACCTAAACCTTGTGTATCTCCTCAAGCACTTAGATCGCTGTGTGGACAAAAGTCACAAAATACCTGTTGTATCAGCAGATTTGAAGCTAAACTCAAGTACTGCTCTTATCTAGGCACATAATCCCATCAGATTCTGAACCTTTGGCTTTGGCAATAGAGTTTCTAACAGTGGCAGAAGTTGTACTAAGGCTGGACACTTTTCCCACCCCATCTCTGCCTCCTTTTTCACCCAGACTCACTTGGCTGTGCCTGCAGCACTCATTTACTGACAGCAGTACTGCACAAGTTTCAGATAAAGGAGAACCATTTTTTGCAGTCCTATTCCTTAAACATTTAATGTCACATCTGTGATTTTCTTCTAGTTCCAGGGTTTTATATAAGACAGGAACATTGAGGTTATCTGATCAACTGATGTTGACAATCCCCCACACATGGCAGAGGACAAGAGGATAAAACACTGTAATTGCTGTGAACACTGCATCTTCCCCCTTTCTCTTTTTACTTCCTGTAAACATTACTGGAGACGAATGTACTGCAAAGTCATAAATAAAGTATACTTGTAAGAAGCTATGATCTTAAAATATTCTAACGGTTTGTTTGTGTTCTCTCCATAAATTGTTTATTGGTCAATATGGACAGAATTTGCAAATGCATCCTCCTTTGCAGTTCACTGATATTATCTCCATTCTGAATACTTTCATCTAGTATTAAGCTTCCAAAAAACACCCACTTTCTACCCTTTCTGCATTGATGGGAAATTTTCTAAAGCTGAACATTCAATTATGCAGCATTATGTTACCCTGTGTTTCTTATCTTTAAGGAGATGGTGAGCATTAAAGGACAGTATGATTGTTAAAGTTACTATCAGACGTAGGGTTATGCAGCTGGGGCAATGCTTTTTGAGTGGTCTCCATCTACGCAGTAAAATAAATCAGCAAAGAAAAATCTCTGTAGAAAATGAGTTTCTAATTTATATTTTTACTTCCCTATGCCATGTGAATGTTCTTCAAGTAACAGGCCAACACTGTGAAATGGTACCCTGGAGAGTAAATTATTACAGAAAAAAGTTTATCAAAGGAGTGATTTCAGTGTCTGAATAGCCCATGGGCATACAGAACAGGAGAGATCTCTTTAGCCAGAGAAGACACCAACCTTTAACACAGAAAACAGACTTTCTTCTAACTCTCCTGGAGCCCTGCAATTCAGGGTGGTCTTCCAATAAAACAATCATCCTGCACAGGGTGATATTTTAAATCAGAAGTTAAGTGGTTCAGTCCCCTCTAGATAGTTCCTAAAGAGGCAAAAAAAGGACCACTAGACCTAAAAATGCTTTTAAATGCATGTAATGGTTAATAGATTGGCTATTTACAGCTAGTAAGTCAAATCTGTTATGACATTTGGTAATTGCCTCTTCAACAAATAACTTGTTAGGTTCCCAGAGAAAAGAAGGCAATTTATCTCAGAATAAAAACAGTTTTGGTCCACCAACTCTTTGAGGAAAATTTGGTAGGTAACTGTAACTACGTGGGGAATTTGGATGCTCAGTGATCATTAAAAATAATGGGAACTTAAGTGTCCAGATCCTACAGCAGTTTCAAAACTCTTAGCCATAGATTGTCCCTCTCCTGGGACAATTACTTTTTGCCCACTGCAAAGGTATTAACACTTAAACACTCAGAAAAGAAAGAGAAAAAACTGCATAAAAACCCAGTGTCAGACGGTTATCCATGAGCATTTTACTGATGTTTTACTAAATTGACACAATGAAGAAGAAAACAGGACACCTTATAATTTATTTTTGATGCTGTAATTATTGACGTTTCAACAAAACAAGGACTTCATAGCCAAAGGGTTGATGGACAACAGGATTGAAGTGGCAACAGATTTTAATCAGAGTGCATTTTTTGAGGCTGGGAATTTGTAGCAAAAAATTAACACCTAGCTGCCACACAAGCATATATGTTTGTTCTGCATAAACACCTGTACAGCTCAGTAAGGGATTACAGAGGTAATGCAATAGAGCTCTTTCTCCCAAAGGTGAGAAACAAATGAGGTGGGGATAGCAAACAGTAGCAGGGAAAAGTTATTAGCTATACTGGGTATCACTGCTGTTAGCCAAGGTTGATTCATTGCCTCACTAACAGTCGTCTATTTAGCAGGTTGTAATACAAATGAGTCTTTAATGGGAGCTCCTTCTCTTGCACAGAGCAGCAGGACAGCAAAAGAGGGCACTTGAAGAGCTACATGGGCCAAACAGGCAAGGAAAACAGACAGGCACAGACTGACAGCTCAGTATTGAGCTGCGATCTTTTCCTTTTTTCCTTTGCTTCCATTATCTCTTCTGCACATCTGAATCTAGCATCCAGTTCCTCAGACCTCCAATTCATGCAGAGATGTACCATGGGCACATGACAGCAGGAGCCCACCCGGAAGAGTGGATTCTCCACCACAGCGTATTTAACACAGTGCCCTTAGCGGCACCGCTGAGCTCACCCTCATGGGGATTCACCTTTCCCAAGTCTGTACTACACAAAGAAGGTTTAGCCATGGTTCAGACCAACATTTCTCTACAATGGTTACATTTTGTATAAAGCCCTTATATCTACAACACATTGCTGACACACACCTTTCTCTTGGCATATTGATGAGCTACAACCTGAAACCCCATGCAGATCTAGGAATATGATTTTTTTAACATCCCCCCCACCCCCGCAATGTTCTTTACTCACTCCAGAGACTTCTTGTGGGATCCAGATGCTGTTATTCCAATCTCTATCTGTTACCACAAACTCCTCTGCTTTCTGCAATGCTCATTTACAACCCTGTGGAACAGTTATTTGCCTTCTTTTTGTATTAGTCTCTATCCAAGCCAGAGCCAAATTCTATACTTGCCACCTATCAGATCTGTCCTTTTTTGTCTCTGTTACTGTATGAAGACATTTGTCATTTCTTTCTGTCTGCCTCACTATACAAATCCTGTTTTCTTGCCCTCACGCAGCTTCTTTCTCTGTTCAGTCTCCTCAAGGTTTTGTTGCTATTATCATCATTTTCTCTCAGCATGCTCTCTGTCCTCTTGAAGGCTGGTTTGACAGATCCTCTCTTGTCATCTGCTTGAAGGCTGATTTCAGCTCTTCCTTGCAGCACTGTGCCTATGCGCCTCCTCCGCTACAAGTGTTTAATGTGGAGCTTGTTCTACCAGAGCTGCTCCCCGTGGCCCTTCCTCCTGAGGAGCGTCTCCAAGACAGAAGGTGTACATGGCTGTGGGCCACAGAGCCGGTCTGATAATGTCAAGAGCTGACTGCTGCCTTTCCAACAGGCCTGGCAGCCCTTCCCCTTGTCATTATCAAGGATGTGCACTAGTCATTTTACAGGATCTCCTCTGCGTGTCCATGGGGTGCCCAGAAAACATGATGTTTAACCTTGCTATTAGAATGAATTTACCAGCTTGTGCTCACTCCTCATGCATTCTTTGCATGGAGACTGTCCATTTCCATATCACTTTCTGAAGGAGACAGAGCAGCAGCTCCTCTCAGGAGATATGGTTGTTGTTTGCCGCATGCAGCCCTCCTCTGACATTGAAAGAAACTGAGTGTCCAATTAAAATACAGACACCACTGATACACAGTCTTCCCATACTTCCCTTTCTGGGAAGGCATTTGCCTGTCCTTATAGGTCCTTCACAAGGCCTGCAGATTTCCTCTTTATTTCTCCACTTTCTTCCTTAAAAACATATTTTTGTTCTAAAGCCTTAATATATTACACCTGTAGGTCAAGTAATACATAATATTTACTTTAATGGTTAATGTCCTCCAGATTATGCATGGATTGGAGGATGCTTGGGGCAAAATTTCAAATTTTATTTGAAGGGAAATGCTTCTTTTCATGAAGAAAGCTTCCCTTTCCAGAAGTCAGTCTTCTAGTTCACACAGAGAGTCACCATAACTTCACCTGTTAAAACCCTTATCTCCTCTTCAAAAGTACCTTAAAATTAAAAAATAGACTAATTTCAGCAATGGGCTAAGCACATAGAAGGTACTCCTAATCTAGTGAAGTACCTATATTATTCTTAAGAGATTTGCCAACTAGCGATCTACTACTGCTATTTTAATTTATGTTACATCGTGATTGCAATTCTAAATTAAACTCATACAGGCAAGAAAATTTATAGTTAAGCCTTTCCCTCAATCCTTAACTTTCTTTGCTGTAACAAAGTGACATATTGCAAGGGCTCCTAACAGTGTCTCACAATACCTAGGCATGTACAAAGGTTAATTACTGTGTTGGATGTGAGTGACAAGGTTTTGGTAGCGGGGGGGCTACAGGGGTGTTTATGTGAGAAGCTGCCAGAAGCTTCCCCCATGTCCATTACAGCCAATGTCCACTGGCTCCAGGATGGACCCACTGCTGGCCAAGGCTGAGCCCATCAAAGGCACCACCTCTGGGATAACTTACTTAAGAAGGGGAGAAAAAGCCCTTGTGCAACAGCAGCCAGAGAAGAGAGTGAGAACATGTAAGAGAAACAGCTCTGCAGACACTAAGGTCCATGCAGAAGGAAGGGAAGGAGGTGCTCCAGGCACTGGTGCTGAGATTCCCCTGCAGCCCCTGGTGCAGACCACGGTGAGGCAGCTGTGCCTCTGCAGCCCCTGGAGGACCCTACATTGAAGCAGGTGGATGCCCAAAGGTGGCTGTGACCCCATGGGAAGCCCACACTGGAGCAGGGTCCTGGCAGGACCTGTGGATGTGTGTAGAGTGCCCATGGTGAAGGCAGCCTATGCTGGCAGGATTTGTGATTGATCCTGCAGGGGACCCACACTGGAGCACTTCATGAAGAACTGCAGCCCATGGGAAGGACCTGCACTGGAGGAGAACTGTGTCCTGTGGGAGGGACTCCATGCTGGAGCAGGGGAAGAGTTTTAGGAGTCCTTCCCATGGGGAAGAAGGAGAAGCAGTGACAATGTGTGATGAACTGACTGCAGCCCCAATTCTCTGTCCCCCTGTTCCACGGGGAGGCAGAGAAATTGGGAATGAAGTTGAGTCTGGGGAGAAGAGCTGTGTAATAAATTAAATTGATTTCCCCAACCTGAGTCTGTTTTGCTGGTAACAGTAATTGGTGAAGGACACCCCCTGTCCTCATCTTGACCTGTATTCTCACTGTATTTTGTCTCCCCTCTTCAGCTGAGGGAAGGGATAGTGTGGCTTTGGTGGGCACCGGGGTCCAGCCAGGGTCAACACAATTACAGAGACTCATATTTTACCTTTGATTTGCTAAAAGGAATCATGCAGAAGAATTCAGCTGCAGTGTGCTCTCTATTTGAAAACTGTTAGCACCTCTTGGAATATGCTGTCGGGCGCTGCATAGTCCAACAGGGCAAACCTACACCATTCAGTGAGTGCTTGCTCCACTGGGCATATGCACAGAAGCAGGAAGGGTATCAGTCCTTCTGAAAAAAGTAAAATAATTTACGGAAAAGCCTTACTGAGAAACAAATCCACATGTTTTCTCCAGGGGCCCCATGGCAGCCCTAGCCAGCTCTATTCCTTCCCTTTGGTGAGGACACGGACATGAACTAGTGGCATGGGCCCACAAGAGCATCTCAGCGCTGTCACTGCTAGAAAAAACAGGAGATGACACAGATGGCAAAAAGGAGAAAACCAAGAGGGAAATTCAGAAGGCATATCGGAAGGAACCTATAATCCAAACACATGTGTTTCACTGGTTTCAGCTTAACTTTGGACTGGTTGTGGTTTGGGGTATCAACCCCTGAATGCTCAGGTTTTTGAAGAGCTATTACAAAAATCAACACAGTTGAACAATTTTAACATACAGAATTGCATTTAGTAGTGTACCTTGAATTTATTTCTTAGCATATGAATGATACTTATGCTTTTCAAAGCAAAAGAAGTAGTTTAAAAATTGGAACTGCCTGTGACTGCATGAAATGCTCCTTTCATCCATTCATTCTCTAAATGAGGACCCCAGTCAACTCCTTCACAACAGTTACAGTTTCTCAAGTCTGCAAACACTTTTCAAATGTGGGCTCTATCTTTTGGAATGCCATCAAGACATGCCTGGTAGTGTTGTAGCTGGTGAATTTTTAGTGTTTAACTTTCAGATGAAATGTATGTAACTATGTTAAAAATTCCTCTGAAAAAAGTAGGTCTTATACACGCGTTGCTGTCAGTTTTCACAGTTCTATCCTTGTTTTAATTACCCAAGGCATTCTGATTACAGAGCTACAAAGTAATCTATTTAAAGCTGGGTTTTAGAGTGATCTAATGGGCACAAAAACCATATGGAATTAGAAAACATTTACTTCTCTTCCCCTTCTTCTTATATTGCCAAATATGTTTAAATCAAACTTGTTTTAAAAACAAATATTCCCAGGGTAAGGACTTTCATATCAACTTCTGGTTGTTTCTGTTGAATTAGAAACCTCTGGCAATTTTTTTCCTACTGAAATGTAAATGATGACATATCGTTAACTAGCAGCATTACACCACTAAAATACTAGGATGTGTCTTGCTTGCCTCGAACTTCCCTTTCCTTAAGTGCAACGCCTTAGAGGCAGCAGTGTTTAAATGGTACAAAGTACTCTACTAGCACCAGCCTGAATCTTTATTTAGGAGAACAAGCTTCACATTCTTCCCTGCTAACACAGTATATGGGCATGTTCGGCTCCTCCATAAAACACACTCATACACTATTTCTGTCTAACCCAAGGTACAGCACTGACATGACAGATTCATGTTCCCAGCTGTGACATAAGGGCTCTTTGACAATACCACAGTGAAAGCCCTATTAAGAAAACATGTGCCGGACAGGGCATCTGATGCAGTTAAATGCTATAAAAGATTTTCCAGGTGTTAATGAGTTACACGAGTAGAATGAAAATGAGGGGTATCCGTACGCTTGGAAATTCTCAAGGAGCAGGACTCAGGCTCTCAGAGAGACGGACAAACAGCGCTTTATAAGCACCACGGGCCACGCTCTGCACCTGACCACACGAGGTGATGAGCGACCCCGACTATTCACTGGGGGAAATGTTCATTGAGGATCGTTTGCATGGGAAAAGACAGACTTTCATGTCTTCCTGCAGTTTACTACATCCTTTTTACTTTGCTCTATTTGGGAAAAAGCACTAGCTATTTTCTCCTTTTTAAGCATTTTTTTGTTCTAAAGAGAAGGAAAACATTATGCCTGTTGCTTCATTTCTTGTTTTTAGTTTTATGAGGGATTCAGCTTGACCCAGTATAGATAAGAAACTGTCATTTAGTTCATGTTAAAATATCGCTACTTAGAGTTTATGTTTTAAAGGACAGACATACAGTCTGCTACATACTTTGAAACAGCAGTGGTCAAAAATTTTCAAGGCAATGTTGAGGCTTAATACATATTCCTTTAAGATATATATAAAATCCTATGTATGGGCTACCCTGAGAATGTCAACCACTGATACTTCAGTGTACGTGCATGTGTTATTTTGTACAACAGCTACCTACAGGAGAATTGTTTATTAATATAATCTGTTGACTTGATAAAAGATTGTTTCATTTCTTTAGCATGTGTGAATTTTATGGTTATTCTCCTTGAGGACATAAGTTTTGTTTTATCTACATCTGACAGGTAGAGTGAGGGAAGGCTGCAATGCAGATTTTTCAATGTTTTTGTGATCACAATCTCAGTCTTAATCCTGGCACACAACTGTATGTAGGGAAAAATAAAGGAGAATTTTGTCGCCATGCTAATTTCAGCCTGATTTTCTGAAAAGGGGAAGCTCCCAGTAATATGAGAACCAATGGAGTGTCTCCTCTCAGAAGTTAACTTAGAACCACCCATTTTATTTCCCACGGAAAGTCAGTACTATTTTATCTTTCATTTCTAATCTAAAATCCCAAGTTGTCTACCCACTCTTCCCCTGCCCCAAGAGAGTTACTTAAATTAACTTGGAGAACTAAATTTTCTTAAGGGCGTAAGAAGACTGGGTGGAGAGAATAAGCAAACCAGTGTAACAACACATTGACACAGATTCTTGAAACTCGTCTTAAGGGTTAAAATTCCTCTGGCTTGCCAGGTGTTCTGTGCAAATGTTGCATTCATACAATGTAGTATCTGACCATTTAACCATATGTCAAACAATCTCTGCTATGACAACCAGATGTAGACATTGCCATGGAATGAAATTATCATTTTATTAATTACCCTTTAATTAGTTGATACAGGAGAGAACATGCAGTAATTTAGTCATAATTGGCCTGACTGAGACTCAATACTTAAAGGGATGGAATCTGTTTGTGAGACTGCTTGTTATGAATAACAATTATGTCTGTGACAGTGCAATTTTATTATGAAGATGTACTATGCATTTCAAACATTGTAAGTTAGTATTAAGAACAGGTATAAGATAGTATCCAGGATTTTACCTACAATTCGATGGAAAATATTTTCCTTGAATAAAAGTGTATAATCCTCTTGTATTTTGCTGCACATGTTATAACAATGCAAGAAAGACCTCTTACCAAATTCACTGTGATGACCAAAATGAGTTTCCAATACATTTTATTATAGAAATGAGGAGCCACTTGCACTTCAGGCTCATCTCAAAATCTTTTTTGCAATCTTCAAATTATTCTAGACTTTAACATGGTATTTGTGCAAGGGGTACACTATGCAAATTTTTTGAAGCATTCTTTGACAAAACGTCGTAATCAGAAACTTGAGCAGAGTCTCTTATGTGATCACTTGCCACCACACTTTTTGGATTTTTGTAAGAAAGTGGAACATCCCTAGGTTTCTCAGACTACACAGGTGCAAATAAAGTTTGCAACATCCCCCTCTAGACTGTAGCAGTAGGTAAATGTCTTGCAGACATTCTTTCAGCACAGATTGCTGTTAAATCAGGAAGACTCTTCCCAGACTGAATATTGAGTATCACTGTAGTAGGACAGAGAACATTCAACAGCTTAATAAAAATGCTTGTAAAGTGGATCTTAGCATTGGCCCTTACATACCCAGTTGTTAAGAGATGTTTTTGCCATTCTGGAGCCATCATTCTCTCCTTGCGCTTCTAAACCCTATGACCTGAGAGAAGACTGCAGTGTTTTATATTAGTTTTGTTCTGTTAGATGGACAACATGCCTCATGCTTTTGCCTCTTGTCTTTCCACAAAAATCTCAGAAAGTGCAGGTCAAAACCTTCAGCAAACGCAGCTCCAACAAAATATAACGAACTGCTTTACCTTTCAGAGCTGAATGAAAGCTGCCTCCTTTTTTTTTTTTCTTTTCTTGTGATGGGTAGCTCCTAGTTTCCTACATGTGCAGTGACAGAAGTTATACTTAACTGAATTATTTGTTAAACCTTGCCCAATTACAGGATGTTTATTTATTTATTTATGATGGATGTGCAGGCTATATAGATGTCTCCAAGCCAAATGAGTCTTTCATGTAACTGTTGTAAAGTCAAGAAAGTTATACGAATGATAAGACTGTTTCCTTTGCAATTAGACTTTGAGAAATTCTTTTACCTTGCTTAAATGACTAAGGACTGCCTTTGAAGTTGGTTTTTCTTTTTCTTTTTAAACACAACATCCTTCCATCCTTTCTGATGGTTAATTCACTTACATGCTTCTTTAACACGAATGTGTGCATACATATGGAAAAACATGCTATACAGGAAAGCAAAACACCTTTTGCCTAGGGTGCCATCTTCCAATTAATATCAGTAAGTCATATTCTGTTGCTTATAAGTGCATCTTGCTCGACAACTTATCACCACCTCCAGTACAAACACTTGCAGGTTGTATCTGCCTGCTGTGTCACAGGGAATAGCTAACACAGTGTAACAAGAGATCATTTCATTAGATTACCATGAAAGAATCACTGCTGCAAGGAACTTGAGCTGAACAGGGACACAATCACAGTGTTAAAAACTCGAAACAGTTTACCATTAAAGCCTTGTGTGACTGCTTGAGAAATGTCTTAGAGCAGCACAAAAGCTGGCACCATTAGCTTTCATCCCTGCTGAGTTGGCAATAAAGTACACACATAAGTAAAATGCATTAATTGGTATTAGTCAATCTAGTTAAAATGTTCATTCTCTAGGCATCTTCAGATTTCATTTCCATAAAATAGGATTTCTTTAAGTCTCATAATTTGATTTTGTCCAGCCCAAAATAATATTGACACAGTGGCAGCAAAAGCACAATTACACCCCAGCTTTACAAAGGTGTTCTCTATCTAAATAGACTGGGACCCACGTGCTCCCAGTCTCACACACACACAAAAAGAAAAAGCAATCCACATGAAAAAAAAAAAACCAGTGGAAGAGGAAAAAGTGACACATTTTCCTATCATTTTCCTATTTCTATTCTTCCTCCCTTTCCCCCGTATTTTTCCTACTGTGCACTACTGATTACTGCACTTTAAGATCAGAATAAACAATTAACTGCCTAATTATTCCAGTCACACCAAGCCACAATGAAATCTTTATTCAGTGTTTACAGCAATCTTTGGCAGAGACTGTCTTGCTGTTTTTAAACCAAGAAGAACTGCTCCCTTTGGCTCCCTTCAGCATCAGCTGCCTGGGTTTCAGAGCTGGATGCCAATAATCAGCCTCCTTTTTCTCTTCCAAAGTGGCTATTTTTTTTTTTAAGGGTGAAAAGACCTATTCTCATCAACTCCCCATATATTCTGCCTGATTTATGTCCCAGCCACTGGGTCTCTTCCTTCCGTATCTTTTACCATTTGTGTGCCCCCGCACCCCCTCCGCGCCGCTCCCGCAGCGCCCGCCGAGCCCCGGAGCCCCCGGACACCCCCGGACGGGGGGGCGCTTCTTCCTCGGGAGCCCCGGCGAGGGGGCGGGAGGCGGGGGGGGATAGTTTCCAGCTCCGGCTGTACAGCATCCACACACATCCACACACGCACACCTTCTCCCATAGTTTTTTCTCGTGCTGCCGAAATCCCCGAGGCGGCTCCCCGCCCCGGGAAAGTTGGGGGGAGCCGCTCCATGCCCCTGCCGGCTCTTTCAGCCCGCTCTCCGTCTCTCTGACCTGCTCCCCTCTCCCGATGGGCAGCCGCGCCGCCGGGACGCTCCGTGCCCCGCTCCGCCCTGCCCTGCCCGGCTCTGCCCGGTCCTGCCGCCTCAGAAGAGCACCTGCGGAGCGGGGGGAAGCTTGTCCCAGGCAAACTCCAGAGCGACCCGGTGTGGGCTCGTTCCGTTCCCCACCGCCTCCTCCTCGCCCTCTGACTGCGGATGGACAGCCAGGGAAAGAAGAAGAAAAAAAAAAAAATAGAAGGAACAACTAAGATCAAAAGAATACTATAAACCTAAGGAGAAAAAGAAGAAAAAGTGAAGGAGGAGAGAGAAAAAAAAAAAAAAAGAGAAAAGGAAAGGGGAAAAAGAAGAAAGAAATAAAGGAATCAAAAAAGGGGAGGGGGAAAGAGGGGGAAAAGGAAAAAAGCAGAAGAAAAAGTCCGCGAAGGAGAGGTCGGGTTACCTTGCAGTGTGGAGGAGCTCCCGACTGCCTTCCTGGCGACGGGACTTCCCTCCTCCGCCGGGTGCGCCCCTCACATCCCCGCGCCGCCCCGTTCCGCTGCCGCGGAGGGAGCTGCCACTCGCTCCTGTCTCCGGCTGCGGAGAG
>VZTI01005471.1:1488080-1564651 GCA_013397865.1 Struthidea cinerea | reverse complement strand
CGCCGCTGCCCGTGGCTCGGCTGCCCGTGGCTGTCGCGGCGGGTCTAACGCTGCCGCGGGGACCTGCGGGAGGCGATTGGTGCCGGGGAGCTGCGCCCTCCTGCGCCGCCCCCCGCCCTCCTTCCCGGGGAACCCCCCGCCCCAGCTGCGGCCCCCGGGCCCCACGCAGCCCCCGGTGATGGGAGAGCAACCCCAGGTCTCCCCTCCGCAGGGCTGGTTACATCTCGGGAGGATTCCACAACGCACCACATGGGCTGCGAGAGGATGGGCTGCCGAGGTAGACCAAAAGTCATACCGGAGAGGCGAAGCGCTTCTTTATTTAGCAAAATGGGGATGAAGATGAAAGCTGAATTTCTTTGGAAGGCTCGATTTTAGTTAATAATCATGCTGAGACTAATGTCAGAGCTACTTTTATGAGGGCAAACAGTAGAGTTTCCTGGAGGGTTTGTGTAAGACTTCGGAAAAACAACCAAATAATAAAGGGATTTTACATCCACCTTTAAAGATCATTTTAGTGTTCATAAAAACTGTCAGGCTTGCTGAAATACTCCCCATCCACAGAACAACAGCTGCAAAGGCAGTGGCAGGACAAGGCATCCTTTCTGCCAACTAATTCATCTCAATCTTGACCTGAAGGAACCAGGAGGGCAGGTATTTCTTATTCACCATTCCTGTGCTAGCCTTCATCTCTCTGCACAGAATGGGAAGGCAGCAAACTTGAACCAGCTTTGATGATGCGTATGTGTGAAAAAGAGAGGGAAACTTGCCCACTTGGGTATGAGAAGATTATTTCCTCTCTAATAGCTCCCTGTAGTAATAACTCCTTTTTGCTGCCAGCACAGAGCCCATTCCCTGTCTCAGGTACATTGGTAAATCTCAAACAACTCCTCTAAGCTCGGAGCAGAGCTGTGCCCCATCAGTCTGTGGCCAAGCCAGTGACTGGCAGAAGGAGACTCTAAATCTCCTTATCGATTCCCTGGGACGCTGCCAGTCCCTCAACAATTAGATCTTGAGATGAAGATTCAGATTATACAGTCAAGATTTGTTGTTTTGGTTTTTTTTTTTTCCTTTTTTTTTTTTTTTCTCTCCAGATTTGCACTAATGATTATTTGCAGAACTAAGGTCTCACTGGCTAGTTTTCTGGCTCTGCATTTTTCATATTGATCACAACGTAGTAATTTCAGCATTACAGAAGAAAAAGGGCAGTGAGATCTCTGGAGAGAAGTTGTTGGAAGTTTGAATGCTGACAAAGTGCCCAAAACAAATGATGAATTACAGCTATGATAAATGAATACTTGGGTGTGTTGGGAAGCCATACAATATTCTCCCATTTTCCTCTGTTGCGTGTTCATCTTTGGGCTCATCCTCAGGCTGATGGAACATTTTTAATGTAACAGTTGGAGGAGACAGGAATGGCCTTTGTCAGCATTATTGATCAGCTGCGTAGACTCAGCACACTTCTGACAAAAATAAGGCAAACCAGACCCCTTAGTACCACTTTTCCCAAAAATTAGGACAGAATACTGGTAATAACCTCTATTGCATATAACCTCTATATTATAATAAATACTGGTAATACTTGTAATACTGAAAGTTATCAGTACACCGTTACTGCTTAGAGTCTGACTGCAAGAGCAGCGACCTCTTTCTAGAACTGAGCTGGTTACTGACTAAATGCACTTGCTTCTTGTAGTATATGCACACATCTCCATTCCTCTGCTTCAACATGGTATACTCAGAATAAGTCTCATTGTAATCTTAAAGGCTAAATAGATGCCACTTGAAAAGTTTGCATTTCAGTTTGAGTGTAATCTATGAATTAGTTTTTTCCCCCAAGCTGGACCGCAGTAAGGGGAAAAAAGTCGGGATAAAATACATATGACAGCTTTAATGGAATGGCAACTCCAGTGGATGCTCTTTGATTATTGCATGTACCACAGTACCATGAAAATAAAATGCAATACTGTCTATTGTTTAAGTTTATAATTTAGGATTAATATATAGTACATAATGTGACACTCCTATATGACACAGAAAACACAGGAGAATTCTTTGATACACAGAGCAAGCACTAGAAAAAATCCATGCATTTAATGCATGAACTCCTCACTTTCACATACACAGCCAAATGGGTTATCCAAACATTGTGTTTACTAAAACAGATGTGGCTACACACTCTAAATTCTGCCTCATGCGTTGTCTTCCTTCACAGGGACACAATTCAGTAATGTGCCTGTGAATTATCTTTTCTGAGACCTGTGATATACAGTAAAATAGGAGGAATTTACATTTTCACTGTCTCACTGTTTCACTGGCTCCCCTCCCCAGTACGCGGGTAAATCACGCAATCTGAAGAGTGCTCTTCTGTGCCTCTGAAATTGGAGTTGAGAGAATGTGGCAAAGAGTGTGTTCATCAACTTACCTGTCTCAGCACTGCATGTTTTCAACCACCAGGCTTTTTCAGGAAAAATGAGAGAAGGTTTCAAACATTCATATGTGAAATGCACATACAGAACAGGTGGATGAAGACGTGTCTCACCTCCTTCCTCAAAAACGTAAAATAAAATAACAATTTTAAATTAAAAAAATGGAATCTAACTCTTAAACTTTACATGAACTATAAAAATAATTTGTTTAGTCTAGAGAATTTTATTAAGCGCAGTTGTGATTAAATGTCCTTACATGAAAGAAGTGAATCTTTCCTCTCCAATACTTGATGCTGTCCCTGCCACCATACTGTACATAATTCTAAAACCATACAAACAGAGTAAAAAAAATGCTAGAGAATGCAGCATGCTGAGTTGATTTAAAATTTAGAGGCTTTCTGAGAGATGAAAGAAGCATTTTGCTATCACTGTTTGAACAAGAGAATTTTGTATGCTGCAAGCTATTTACACTGTTCTCCTACAAGGAAGACTTTGAAGAAGAAGCATTATATATGGATATTGCTTATGTGTTCATATAGATCTCTGTCTTGCAGGACTGAAACGAGGCATGAGTTACAAGTTACCTAAATGACAGAGGTGAAGGAACAAGAGAGGAGAAGGCAGGAAAACAACTATTTTCGACTTCTATGTTATTGCACATCATACAACAGCTTTTATGTTTCTCCCTTACACCCCTGCCTCACTTTATCCAGCTCTGTTCATTATTTTTCTGACAAAAAAAGAGGGTTTTGATTTTGCAGGTGTGGACTGTGTGTGGTGTCACTTTAGAGGTGGCTAACAAGAAACATTTACTCCTTAGAAATATTAGGATGGTATATTTGCACCAGGAGATGTTGGAGGAATTGATATGATGGAATTTTTGTAGCACCTCTGTGGCTTTTTAAAATACTGGGTGTTCATTTAACCATTGATTTGCTTTTGTAGTTAATTGCAACCTAAACCGTATTGGTTTGTATTGTGCAATAAATCACGGCTTTTCAAAATACAATTGTTAAGGGCACTATAGAATCTATTCAAGAAGGTGAAAAGTGAATATTAACTAAAAATGATTCCATATGCCAAACGATAAAATGAGTCCACGACCCAAAAGCAGTAAGTTTCCAAAGCAATAAAACAACATTGCACATTGCTGAAGAAGTGACATAGCAAGAGAATGCATATATAACAAGAATGGTGAAAGGAGTATGTGCGGTCGTAAAGTCACATCCATCCTGTAAAAAGTTACTAAACCAGTAATAGGAATAGCTTTCAAGTTGTCTTGTCCACAGGGAAGAATATCATCTGTACGTGCAGCCAAGAAAGCCCAGACTGTCACGTGCTACAGTGGTGAGACTCCTGAATGCGATACCGTCTGTTTGAAAAGCATGTATGCACACAAAATCTGGTGGAGAACTTAATATGACTAAAGCACAGGACACAAAGAGCTGTATATGGCTGTATTTGTTCTGCCACATGTATACAGATGTACCCCAGAACCTCTCATTCAGCAGGCTCCAAGACATGACCTTCTCTGTCACATGCTTTTCTTTTGGCCTTCACTCTCCTTTTCTTCCAAGGAACCAGGCCTTGCTTGGGAGTAAGGCCTAATTTTAATCCTTCTCAAGGAGTTACCTGATCTTACCACTGTCAGAAAAACTTTGTAAAATTTTCCTTCCTCAGAAAAGAGGGATTTCCTCCCTTTTTGCTCTGCTTCTTTTCTTGTTTTGCCTTACTCAGTCACTCAATACAGTGATTTTTCTCCTCTGTTGCTTATGTCGGATGGGGAAGGCCAATCTGACATGGCTTTCTTCTTAGTCACTTTTTCTTTTATATTAATTAAAGAAAACCTTATTCAAGCATATATTCAAATCTAGTGGCCGTCTGGAAGTACAGCCTTGTTTTGGTCTATCTCCTGCTCTTTAAAATAAAGTCTTTTTTTGTCTCTGCCATCTCTTCTTAAACTTAGTTACCAGTTTATGATTTTAGTCCTGTTTTAGTCTATTGTTTCTTGGAAGGTCTGTAGGATTCAGCATCTTCTTTCTCAATGGCTGTTCATAAGGAAGAGACTAAATTGAATGTGGACTTCTATTTCTGCTAAAAAAACCATGACCATGGGCTACTCCATCAGTATCTTCAGCAGAGTAATTTGAATTTGTGGTCACTGAGGAAAATATTCTTTTCTCTCCTGCTGAGAGATGCATCAGCTTTTCCTTCAACTGAAGCTTTAAAACTCCACAGCAGTGTCAGGGAATCCCAAGTGTAGGCATCAACTTTAAAGCTCTGGACTTTATTAATTTAGTTTGAAACCTGATTTGGTTTCAAGACAGTAGCAAGAAAGTTCACAGAGTCCTATTCACATCTCAAAACGTCACCTCAGATGGAGGGCACCAGGAGGCTTGCATGGCTAAAAGTCTCAGAGGGAGCTGCCAAGGAACTGCTGTGTCATCTTGGCCTCAGCCTGGCCTCTTCCTGACTGCACCATTTCATTTTGCTTATTTTTATCAGGGCATGTGGAATTTCCAAATGAAAACAAATGAAAAATGCACAAAACTGTATTATTACAACTCTACTTTTAGCATTTTTCTCCCACATTTCTAATGGGATGCTGATGAGCAGACTTTCTGCTCTTCCAGGCATTTACTAAACCAACTCTGAATATCTCTAACTGCACCACTTAGGTAAAAGGAGGGAATTATTTGCTGTGGTACCTGTACCACAGGATATGAAGGGTGTACTATGGACAAATCACAGGTAGTGTGCTGGCTGTAAACAAGCAATTGTCAAATTGCTAGCTACACCCTTGTCTGCAGTGAGAGAACTGTAGCTGATGAAGGATTGTCTGCTCGCCATGCATGATGGCAGGGGCTAATAGAAAAGAAATAAAGTGAAGAAGGAAAAACACTTCAGATGTCTCTATATGAATAGTAAGAGGAACAGGCTTCTATTGTCAGAACTTAAGCCAGTGACGTCTGCGCTTGGGCTGCTTTTCCTGCTTGCACTGAATGTCACAATACAAAATGCAGCATAACTCTGATTGCCCAGCACTGTTCATGTTCTCTCTATGGGAACTGAGCAGGGATTTTTCTTTGAATACATCATTTACAGCTTGCTACAGCAATTCTGCAAAGTCAATACATATCCTTAGCACAAAGCAGAGAATGAAGGGCATTATGGAGAAAGAGAGAAAGATACTATATTGACAGAGAAAGATGAATTCCACTGCACAAGCACAATACAGGTTCCATTCATAGGAATAAAATTACTCTTTTTTTCAAACAGAAAATATTTTTCAAAATACATTTAATATGCTTATATTTAAAAAGATCTTGTGTGCAGCTTATATGTCAGTACTGACAAACTCTCTGGCACTGAATTATCATATGATTATCTATTGTGCAAAGAAGATCTATTTATTGATTCAAGTCAGATATATTTGCAAGGCAAGGTTTGTAGACACAGGTAATATTTTTTATTAGACCAACTGATTACAATGAAAAGATGGATCAGGAACACAAGCCCTTCACTGAGTAAAAAGGAGTCTGGTTTTTTTTCCCCTAGGAGCTCAAACTGGCTATAATAAAAGATGTTATTTCTTCTGGCAAACTTAGCTGCTGTTACAATCTTAGATCACCATGACTGTTACAATGCTGCTGCTTATGTAATTATAAAATACCTATATGAGAACCTGGTTACTCCTCTGCATTATTAATAGTGCCTGACATATTTTCACTACTGTATTTGGAATGCATTTAGACAAAATCTTCTCCTGACCACCTGAAATAATCAAATTGGAACCTACAAGTGTTGAGGAAGGGTATGGAAAGCAATTTTCAGCCATGGGGTGGCTGTGCTAGAAGAGGTCTGCTAGAAAGCAGACCCTGTCACTCCTGTGTCTTACTTCTACAGGTAACAAAAAGAATTGGGAGGTGATCGGCCGCCTTTATACTTCCTTGAGATCATGGATCTTGCTGGGAATGGCTTGGAGTCTTCTGAGTGGACTTTAGGACTAAACAGGTGATAAATGAAAGATACGATGAAAGGTAATGTTTAGGATTTTCAATGGGTACTTGCCTTGAGCTTCAGAAATGCACCAGAGCTAGTCAGTTTTCTCTGGGAAGGGAGCAGAGCATGGGAGATTGCTGCGGGACAAAAATGGGTGTGTTGGACTTTGCAAAAATGCCTCTGGATGCTTTGAAGGACGCTCCCTGCCCTCCTGCAAGCATTGTGGTGGGAAAAATGTCGAGCTGTCAACTACATCAATTAAGAGAAGTTTTAGTCTCATCTCACTCCTTCACAATCCTCACTGACAGGCAAAAATTGAACACATCCCTGACTCTAGAAGAGAGGAATCTATTTCGTAGTGCGCTGCAGGCATGATCTAGACAAATTGCACCTATACTTTATTTGAACCCATCACAATACAACATAACAAGGCTTTTCAATTACCTCAACAAGCTACCAATACAACTTTATCATTTCAATTTTTCATCCGTTTTCTCCAACTTGGCATTTCTTCTATATATCACTGTAAATCTCATCAGTTCCAGCCCAGTTTAGGCTAATAAATTTCAGTTACCAGCTCAAGCCTAATGAAAAGGGGAAGCTGGCAGTGAAGAAAGACAAAGGCACGGGTTGTTGCCTCGGGCCTGGAGCTCACCCCTCTGAACAGGACAGTGGATGGGCTCATCCGACCCCATCATCTCAGGGATAGGTACGGCACAGGGAAGAGGCAGAGCTGTCAAGTCCCGTTGCACTCAGCAGAGCTGCAGGGTTGGGCTGCCCCCAGGAACAGACCTGTTTGTCCCTCTTAAGCAAAATTTAGGCGATGGTTTGAAGCACATCATGCCAGAGCACAGTTTTAGCTGGGATATGTAGAGCCCAAACACAGACCAGAGCTGTGATTCAGGGCTAGGGCTACGTATTTCGCCACAGTAACTTTTGTGGTCTTGTGGCATGCTATTCCTGTCTTCAAGGAGGAGGACAAGTTAAGCAGGAAAATACTAATTTGCATATCAGCTGGAAATGCACTGAGATCCCAACAGACAGAGCGAGAAAAAAATGAATTTTGTACCGTAATTATGTTTCCTTCTAAAAGTCACTGATAAAGCTTAAGGTTTTCAAAGATTTTATGGACACACAGAAAAGGCAAACAAGCTAAAATAATACTGCAAATCAGCAGACTTATATGTTTATTAATTCTGACTAAAATTTGCCATCTGCAACTGAACATTTTACTAAATAAATCCCATAAAATACAGATTATTTTAGCTAAGACTCTTCATGGCACTGCTTTTTAAGTTCTGGTACTGAAATAGCTTTATTGTAAATTAATATTTACAATAAAAGTATGCTCATAAAAGTTCCAAAGCATTTTCTAGTGACAGTCTGTTCAACTATTTAGTGATTCAAAAGCAAACTCTCCAAGAAAATCTGCATCAGTGCAGTACATAAAATATAGAAATATATGAAAAATGACAAAGGCAGTATGTTACTGTTGAGGTGACTCTAACTTGATTGCTAAGCTCGTTGAAGTAGCTTTTCATAAATGAAATATGTCCTCAGTTTTCCTAGAATAGATAGAATAAGAGCAGTGTCAACAAAATTTCTCTTCTTTATTTTCCTTTGAAGACATTATTTTCTCCGGAATATAGTAAAAATCTGCGTTCAGTGCACGTTAGCTAAGTCTGAGGCACATGTTCACAAGCAGACACATAGGGGGCTAATTTACATGCTTAAAGGCAACTGAAACTTTGTCTTGCATATGTAAATACACCTGCCCAGGGTAAGAAGTGGGCTTTCCAGTGTACTTGTGTGGGAGCCGGGTTTACAGGCTTTGAAAAAACAAAGTCTGATCTGCTGCTACTGTCATTGTAGCTGTCATCACAGCACAATTCAGGCAGAAAACCTCAAGACACCTATCAGACCAAATCCTGTGGACCTTACTCAAGCAAAAAATCTTGTTGATGTCAACAAACATTTTCCCCAAAGAACCTGTACACAACTGAGCCTTTTTTATACATGCATATTTTAGTATCATTGAATATCTGCACAAAAAACAAAACAGATTTGTTCTTTAAGTCAGGGATCAAGACATTGGGGAATGAAAAATAAAAAAAAATTAAACCCAGATCCCAGATAGGGACTGTTTTATAATTTCAGTATATGTTAGAAGGCTCTGAGTTTTCCAGATGAGTAAAGAGAACTGTTTGAAGAGCAAGTTCTTTTAAAGACAAGTCACAATGGTCAGACACGGGAGTACTAACCACTCAGAATTTTTTTTCCTTTGAAGCAGTATTTTTAATATGAGAAGGATGCATTTAATATCCAAAGGGTTCAAAATAGTAACTGTTGGTCAATAAATCTGCACCTTGTGTGCTTTTTTTAGGACCCTGCCCAGACCAGGGTCTGTTCTGTCAAAAACATGCCCTTAGGCCATAATTCTCGCTGAGGTCTGTTTGCTGGGGACAACTTCACATTACACATCTGGCTACCTCCCTACCAGGGACTCCAAGTTTAGGGTTTTAAGGTAAACAAATGATGATAAACTGACAATGGCACCGAGGGTTTCACCCTCGATAGCCCCTTTGGGTCTAAGAGCTGAAGAGAAGGTGCCAGTCACCTTCTGCAGAGGAAGGGTACCTGCTAGAGATAAATCTAAAAGGAGCAAAGAGAGCATTTTCAGGAAGCACCTTACTGGTTGTCATAGTCAGAGCCCAGCTGAAAAATCATAAAAATGAAAGAGTTTCTAGAGAGCTCAACCTGCTTTCAAATTCAGCAGACATTTTTAGTAACAATATAGAGGAGATAGGTCTGGACATTTTCAAATGGTTTCAGAAATGCTGAAACTGTCCCCAGTCCAAAACAGCATTGCACATTTGAAGGCAGGATTTGTGTTTGCTTGAAAATGAAAGACTGTTGGGAAAGAAAATTAAAAAATAAAATATAAATTTTTCTCAACAACTTATAAATGAAATAAAGCATTTATTTTTAAATTATCTGTAGAAGAGATATCACTCTACTAAACTCTATCAACTATTAATTTATCATAATGTAAATGGTTTAATTAATGTTTAATGATACAGCACTTTCCACAGGAACTGATCTCCAAGTACACTTCTTTAGAAGAGGGATATGATACTCTGATAAAAACATTTATGGGAGATGGAGCAAATGTGTGGTTCATGTAAATCCTTTTAGCTCCAACAAAATCAGGAGAATTATGTTGATTTTCACAAGTTTACTATCTGCAAATGATATTACAAATAACAGAGTACCTTAGTGGTTATCTCATACATCTGTGCATATATGTCTTGGTAGCTATTTTTGTTTTCCGACGGTACAAACTAACTTTGCAGAATCACTGAATTTCATTGCTTGAGACAAGTACTTTTAAACTACACTTTTTGCAGTCCTACCCTCCAATACTTTTTACTCTGAAGGCAAACTTCAGTAGTCTACTAGTTCTTCAGTTAGGTAGCAACAATCACACTAGATGAAATGGAGATACAGTAAGAAAATGCAGAGTACTCAATAAAGTTACTTACAAAGGTAACTTAGTAAAGTAATCCCAAAACTCTGCTGCTAAATTGCCTGTTGACATAACAAAAACAAATTCAAAATTATTCAAAAGGTTCATACCAAGACATCTCCTCCAGTTGTACAGCATTGTAAACACTATGTGTATCACAGAAAGTAAGTTAAAGATCTGAGTAGCATTTATAGATTTTCTTGCTTGATTTAGTATTTTTCCTTCTCTCAGATGATTTTCCAAGTGTCTTTCTTCCACACAATGGGGAAACAGAACAAAAGACACTTTCACTTCCAATTCTCTCAGAAATGTGGAATTTCAGATACAATTTTCCAAGGGCTTTGGAAGCTGTGTCAGTCACAGGGCTATTCTTGGCATAGCCACTGGCAATCCAAGAGCAAAGCAGAATGAATTCTGGAGCAAGAAGACGACCAAGTCAAATTCTAGCTAGGTGGACTCATCTGTAGGAAAGGATTAATAAATCAAACTATCAGAGTGCTTGGCACAGAAGTGTCTGCAAGTGGAGAGATACAACTTAATGCAGGTGATAGGATTTTATTTTCTTGAGCTACGCCTTAAAGTACCAGGAGTTTCTGACTTTTTGCATTGCTCTCTTTCATGTGTTAGCTTTTGAAAATGTAGGGATGCTGTTTTCAGCTATAGTAAATTTGCTGCTCCTACAGCTTTAGCTCAAACCTTACCTGTACTGGCTCTATTGCAGTTGAACAAAACACTGAGGTTCAACTTCAGCCTAACTGTTTTCTGAATCACTTACCTACATGCAAATTTATAATTTGCTTTCAATTTCTTCACTGGTTCCATCACATGGTACATGTACTCCCGGCAATTTAAGCTAACTCAGCCAGTTTGTCTCCTGCAATGCAGGCCCCATTTCCTTCAGTGACAATTTATGTTAATGATAATCAGATGCTTTTTTAATTAACAATGACCTACAAGCATCCTAATATATTTCTCTCTCTCCCTGATGGTGTTTTTTTTACAGCACTGTGTCACTCCTTTTCACTTGAAACTTGGGGACTTCTATATCTGTTCAGACAGCATGGGTCCCACAGCCTCTTAATTTTTGCTTTCACAGCGTTTATGTTCATATGTCCCTGTCAGTGTGTGTAGCTCTAAAAACAGTGGCATGGTGGGGGGCTGAGGGGGAGTTGTGTTGTTCCAGCAGTGCAGAATTGATCTTCACATGTACAACAGCCCTGCAATTGCCCAGGTTGGCTAGACTTCCTACACATTCCTAAAGTGGCTGCATATTACACATAAGGAAGTAGGGTTGCCTTGGACACACTACCAAAATGGCAAGGTTATATGCTATCAGAAGTAGTCATGGTGGGCAAGACAACCAGCAAAACCAGGCAGCAGAGACATTAGACATATCTACATACACACAAAAAACTGCAGCCTAAGATGTAATTCCTTTTATTCCATGTCATATGTATTTCTAAGAAAAAATACTAATTATACATTCTTTCTGTGCAGAAGGATACAGATTCTGAGCCCATCTCTTTCACAGAAAAACAACAACAAAAAAACTCCAAACCAACAACCAGGTTTATAGTTCTGAATTGTTCATAATTGTTACAGTTTCTTTTCCAGACCCTTTTTTTCCTGCACTTCTTGTCGGAGCTGTTGCTACCTAAGAGATGGTGCGGGCAACTGTCTAAGACGGAAGATGTCAGAGGGCAGAAAAAAATGTGCCCATATCTCACTTGTCCCATATCACACTCTGACATGTTAATACAAATCTGCTTTCCCCTTTGACTTTTCCTAACAATGCAGGACTGTGACCAGTGATGGCTGAGGCGCTGTGCATGTTGGGCTCCCCGCCTTCCCTGACACAAACACATCAGCCTCCCACAGAGAGCAGGACACGCATCTGGCTCTTGCAGCTGGGGCTTGGATGTCTGCTGCAGGTCAGAACTATCTAGCAAACTGTTGGCATCTTTTTGTGCAATCTGATTGTAACCTGATCTCGTGTCTAGGAGTGTGGTTCTGGAGTCTCTTGAAAGCAGTTTTCCCAGCCAATGCTCTTTCCAAGCCATGGCTATGTGGATGCAACAGTTTTCACTCAGTAGGTCTGCATAGGATGTGAGCTCTCTCATGTCTTAAGACACTTTTTAACAGGAGAAAGGGAGACAGAATAGGATACTATAAAATGCTGATAACTCCAGATTTGGGAAATCTACAGGCTAGAGTAAGATGTATCCTTACTCTAGCCTGTAGATCCTCACTATTGGGCTTCAGGTTTTGGACTGCTGTTTTGGTAACTGGGGTTCTTTCAATACAACTCCTGCAAATTAACCTACAATAATGAAGGTTACAGCTGATGTTATACAATCCTAACCACATCACTATAACAGAAAGACTGACCTTAGCAAAGAGATTTTGGACTATTTCTAGACAGCAATCAGGCTGCGGAGGCAGCGGAAAGATGACTTTTATGGCTGGAGCTGATGCATCGTTTTAAGTACAGGGAATTTTGTTAACCCAGTTGGGAGTTGTTAAGTGCCTAATCTGGACCACAGGAACTAAAGACACACTCAGGATAAAGGATCAGCCTTTCCTTGAAATCTGAAGCTGATACACAGTGTGTGCGGGGAGAGTGTGTCTGTTGTGGGTGGTGTTTTGTAATCACTGGCACTAGCTGATCATCCAAGCCTAGCTGACGATTCAGATAGCACCCCAAGGTTTTATCCCTCTGACAAATTCAGCAGTATCCTTTACAGACTAGTGGTGTACATTAGGCTGTTTTTTCTTTTAATTTGCCTTGGTGATCATGGAAGGACTTGCACAATTCGTGAATTTGCAAATAAAAGTCTTCTGGTTTTTCTTCTTAAAGGAAAGATACACAAAGACCTAATGTACCAGCCTGACAATAATTTTACATGAAGCATATCAGAAACTCAGATTATCAGCAATTGGCTGTAATTGAAATAGAATTACTGCAGCTAATTCCTGGCACTAGGACTCAGGAGGAGGTATTAACAATGAGAGAAGGGGCAATCAGAGAACCATAATGACTGAAGATTAAAGACTGCATACTGTCAAAAGGCTGCACTAGCTGATATGTTATCATTTATTCGGAGTGTTTGGACTGTTATGTGATGAGTAGACCACAGATTTCAGTTTTATCTTAAATTCTTCCAAGGAACACTTTGCATTTTGTCAAATCAGAATAAATTACACAGTTTTCATTTGTCTTCTGCCAGATCAGTTATCCAAAATGTAGATAAGATAAAGCTATTCCTGAAGAAAGAGCTGGGTGCTAGACACCTGCTGGGAACTTCAGTATTTCTTTCCTGACACCACATTTGCCTGCCAGCCTGCAGGATAGGTGTTGCTGATGGGAAGAGCGAGGAAGGAGCCTATGGACAGGCAGTCCTTGGAAGTGGAAAAGGAAAGTCAGCAAACTGCGCTCCAACTGAGACATGACAACACATTGGCTAGTAATAGATGTGCCTATTTTCTGTAGCATATTGGCCTTCTCTATTTGCCTGCATTTAGCCCTACTGGAGGCAAACAGAGAGGAAGACATGGGGATGGAGGCTGCCAGAAGCTTGTTTTTGTCTCTGTATTTTTTCTTGAATTGGGCAGCACTGAGAGGCACACATGAGCCTGGAATATTTACATGCTGAAATGTATTCTCTAGATGTTCCTCAAGCTCATCTTTCATCCTACACAGTGTTCAAACTTTTGCTTCAGCTCCATTAGCAGCCAAACACCTGTTTTGGCTGACACAAGTGTTTTGAGCTCCGTTTTGACAAAAGGTGCCAGACTGAATGTACTAGATAAAAATGTCCTTCATGCACTTACACTCCTGCAGTTGCAGACAGATCTGGTACAGACATCAAAACCACGTTTCAGTTCACCAGAACCACTCCGGAAGAATAGGAGTGTTTATTCTCTCCTCATACCTCAGATAACTCAGGAGTTAAACTAACTATGGGTTTAGATTGATTTCCTGAACACCAGCATTTCATTGAGCTGAGATATCAATTCATGGCCATCAGGAGTCCAGGGCATTGGCAGCAAGGGTTTTTTGTTGCAATAATAAAGACTATTAAGGATACTAAAAGCCACAGATGAAATCCAGCTGGTGAGGTAAATATTATACATTAATATGAAGACATATGAATATGAAGAAAATTTATACATTTAACTTAATACAGGAAAGTGAAAATAAGATTTTGACTTTCCATCCTCCTTCTTTTTTTCTTCCTCCCTTCCTTCCCTTGGCACAGACTATTTCAGCTGGAAGGGACCTACAATGATCATCTAGTCACACTGCCTCACCAATTCAGGGCTGATCAAGACAAAGCATGTTGTTAAGGGCATTGTCCAAGTGCCTCTTCAACACTGCCAGGCTTGGGGCATCTACCACCTGTCCATGGAGCCTGTTCCAGTGTTTGACCACCCTCTTGATAAAGAAATGCTTCCTAATGTCCAGTCTAAATCTCCCCTGGCACAGCTTTGAACCGTTACCATGTCCCACCACTGGATACCAGGAAGGAAGAGATCAGCCTCTCCCTCTTTACTTCCCTTCCCTTCCATCTGGCTTCATTCCTGCCTGCCTTAGTGCCTTGCTAAGTAGCCAACTAGGCAAAGGGGCTTGTACCATTTATGATTTTGCCTTCCATAAAAAACCTGAAACGTCCAAATTTTTTCATACCTGCGACACAAAATTTCTTCTTCACCTGATCTGTTACACACAGGCTCTAATGAGAAGCTGTTTTGCCTTTGGAACTGGAATACTTTCTTCCCTTCCTCATGACAAACAAAAATAAATCACACCAGTGTACATGTCAGCCTTTTTCCTTCTGGACTTGCAGAATTTTTTGCAAATTAGAGCTTCTAGGAAGTGTTACTGTCCCTTTCATTCAAAAGAATAAACTGTTGCATTCTTTTGTAGAGATCAATTTGCAGGTAGGTGCCAATTTCTAGGATTTGATCCTCAACGGGTGTTCCAAAATATTCATTTCCCTTTTGTACAGCTAAAATGTAGTTTTGAATAGCTTATCAAAATAATTTTATTTGGTATTTGGGTTGTTGTATTGTCTTTTGGTTTTGTTTTTTTCTCTTTTTAAATCTTACAGGCATTACTCACTGCTTCCTTCCCAAGCACTCTTACGAGGGTATACTTCCCTGTTTGCAAATAACACATGGGCTTACAAGACTGAGGATACTGTAAAGAGAAAGCAACATGCAAAAGGCAGAAAAAATGGGTATTATTCCACGTTAATGATTAGTGAATCTTACTCCCACAGTAATTTTATCTGTAATCCACTGCCTGCATGTGCTGGTGAGAACATACAAAAGACAAGGGTAATTTATTGTATACCAATTCCCATGCAGTAAACATTATTCATGGTTTGGTGGCACGCTCCTCCCTTGGGAAATATTATGCAGTTTTGCTTTGGGGTTCCTTCAATTAACACATCTCTGATGATTTCTGAAGTTTTTTTGCACGAATAGGCAGGAGGAGCATCATAAGAATTCACTAGGGTCTGCTCTCATCCTCTGCAGTTTGCAGTGTGTCTCACCAGGAGGACAAATTAAGTCATCCTTGACTGAGGAGTTGTCCTTGGTCACTGTACACTGAACAGTGCTCCCAGCTGTTCAGTCTTTCCATGGGAAACAGCCACCCTGCCACCAATATTTGAGAATAAAAATCTTTTGCTTGCTCTCAGTTCAGCTCAGTTCCCCATCCAATTCTGCTTTTGTTTGTAGTTATGGTGGCTGCTACAATATCATCAGAAGGAATTGATACCGAGAAGGCACATGAGTTCATGTGAGATATGAGTTCTCTAATCCCTGAATAGGAATAAGCAAAAAATTTCTCAGTTCGTAAAGTTTCTGCTCATTTTATGTTCTGGGTAAATACACTGAGAAACTGGCTCTCTATATGTTCTTTCACCCACTCAACAAAACACAGGATCAGAAAGATTGCTGGATCAGAAAGATTGCTGGCCACCACATCACACTTATACCTGGCATCCTGAAGATCACAGGGCTAGAAGCAAGCAAGACACCTGTAAATGTAGCTTCAAATTTTGAAGGCCCTACGGGTCAAACAGTTACACCTAGAGGAACATGTGTGACTTAAAAAGCAGTGCCCATCTCCATTCCTACTGTGATTGTCTCCCCCTCTCTTGTGGTTGCCTTGTGATGAGCTCTGTCACCTCCACAGTACGAGCCTTCTATTACCTCTCCCCAGCTCTGTGGTGATTTAAATTTATTTCATCCCAAATATCACAGATTCTAAAGCCTACCAAGTTGCAGGAAGGCTTCCCTACATCAAGGCCAGCTTAGGCGGGATCTTGAGCAACCTGGTCTAGTGGAGGTCCTCCCTGCTCGTGGCAGGAGGTTGGATTATATGACCTTTAAGGTTCCTTCCAAGCCAGCTCATTCTATGATTCTATATTTTGAGCAGTTACCTTTATCAGGCTTGTGCAAAGCAAAGAACCCAAGAACTTCCATTCTTTGCACAGAGTTTAGTGAATACTGAGGTCTGTGGGGTGTGAAGGTGTTTCACTACATAGTACGGGTGTATGAAAGACTGAGTTGCCTCACTGGTACAGGGCGCCCAGGGACCTGTGGAAGAGCCCTGTGTTTTCTCTCATGGAAACTCCCCCACGAGTTTGGGTACTGGGAGGGCTGAAAACATGGGGAAACTGAGCCAAGGACACAAGCAGGTGTTACAGTCGATTCTCATTGAAGTTGTTGAGATTTAGGTGTCTGTTTCTGAGGAGTGAAGCCCCTGGCTACTCCTGCAGTGAGCAGCAGGTGGTGGGCACCTCTCAAGGAGCTCATGGGATCGCACAGGATGCCACAGAGATGTCTTGTTGCACATTTCTGAGGGCATGACAATGCTCTCTGGAAAGTGCTTCAGGTAATTTTTTTGGGGCAACTCCTTTAAAGATTATATAAAAATATGAAACAGGAGAATCCAAATCAGAGTGTTTACTATGTCTCTAGATGCCAGGTTTTCATATTAATATTATTAGTATTCACAAACATCGCTATAATTATGTTGATACTGTCCACATTCAGATTGTTCTGAAATAAAGTAGCAGAAAATTAAATGCCAGAATTTACATCACTCCAGACCATTTATCGTGCTACATTATTACACCCTTCAATTGCCAAATACATGCCACTTGTCTAAGACAGTTTAATGTGACCTGGAATAGATTTGCATAAATATCCTCTCAGGCTGGGTCTACATTCGCAAATAGTTCTGCACAATAGGAAGGGATGTGTAGAGTGCGACAGGTGATACAGAGGATCTGACATGTACACATTTTGGAAGGGTTTGCTTTGGACTGGGTCTAGTCTAATCCTGTAAACTGGATGCCTGGTAGTGTTCGGAGCATATCAGTGTGCACCCAGAGTGTATATTTTGGTTTGTTTTCATCCAGAAGTTAGCACGTTTTCAATGCAAGTATGAAACAGAGCAGGGTAACAGTGACAATTCAGAAGTTTGCTTGAAAAACTTATTCCTCACCAGAACTGCAACTCTTATGTAGAAGCGCCTTAGAGACAAATTGGTTTTCGATGTAAGGAATCAAAAGAAATCTGAAAGTCAGAGAATCCATACTATGAGACCTTAGCTGATTAATTTTAATGCTGAAAACAAGTGGCAGAGTCCCATGTGAATTTTACAGTGTAGGTCTCAGGCTGCTGTGTCCATACTTGGCTCTGGCATCCAGACGTGGTCACACAGAGTGGATGGTAGGGATATGGGGCCCATGCAGAACAAGACAGAACACAACTGCACCTCACAGGTCATCTCAGAGAGGGCAGATCTGGTCAAGGCCAGGGTGTTTCATGAGGAAGACAGAAACTGGGACTTAACACGGAGCATGTCGTCTTTGTAGGCTGCAATTAAGGACAGGCTGTGACCCTCTGTCTTAATGTGATAAACTAACGTAGACTTCTGGAGAGGTGAGAGCTGCCTGAAATATTCCAGCTTGTGAAACATTTGAATTTGGCTGACAGACTGCAAGGGGAAATAAAACTTTTAAAAAAAAAATGTGATACAGAAAGAGGAGAAAATAAAAATGCTCTTAGTCATTCCCTGGAGCACAAACAGATGTTCAAACAATATTCTGAGTAAAGATGAGATTTAAAGCTCAGTGCATGGGACACATTGTAAAAATCAGGGAGAAATTCCCATTTACATCTATTTCTAATGTTCGAGCTTTGTTGTTGACTGGCATAAAACCTCATCAGCAGAGGATAACCAAAGCTTCTGGAGTCTCTGATATGAACAGACTTCAATAGGTGTAATAAAACCTGTCACTATTACAGTAACATTGGAATTGACATACTTGGTCAGATCATTTCTGAGGTGGAGGCCACCAGAACCAGGGATGATACAGAGAGGAAAACATGCTACCAATATATACAACATCAGTAAAGTATTGCCAGGTTTATTCTCCTGATATTTCTTACTGCAGTCAGTTTTGGTTTATGCTTCAATATTTTGTTTTTTTTTCTCATGTGCTTACTCTTTCACTGGCCATTTTCACTCAGCAGGGAGAGCTGTGCACTGTGACCCATAGGTTTTCTAGGATTCACCTATGCAGAGTCCAGCAGAGGATTTTCCACCTGTTTTTATCAGACAACACATTGTTATCCAAATGTTTACCTCTGCCTTGGATTTGTTTATTCAAATTTGTATTGAGATCTCTACAAAGAACCTTCTCTTGCGTATTCTCATATCCAGTTATCCTGAGGGACTCTGTTGTTGCATGACTGTGAAGGGCAACATGAGGTCCTGATTCAGAGACAGCGTGTCTCTTTATATTGATTTCAACAGCCTTTTGATTATAAACCAAGCAATAAATTCCTGCAGCTCCTAAACTGTGTCAAGCACATCATGTAGGCTTGATGCAACCTCACCAAACTGCACCCCATTTCCTTTCTGGGGAGGCAGATTTCTTTAAACCATGCAATACAAAGATTTACCCACTCTCTCCTCCGGCCTTGCTAATGACACCAGCACCTTATTCATCTATCTAAAGTCACTGCTAAGCAGAAGGCAAACTAGAACTTATTGTCTTAACATCTACATAAGCTGCCCATTGCAGATGCTCCTGCCATTCCCACCAGCAGGTGAAAACACACCCTACCACAACACACTGCTCTCAGCTGTGCTGGAGCTAACCCCAGATCAGCTCTTGCCTGTCATTATACTTACTTCAGGGGTATATCAGCTGGGCTGAGAACAGCATCTGACTGGTACTTTATGTAAATAATAATGCAGTTCCAGTTACCTGAACATACTGAAAAGGGGAGATTTCTAACAAACCACCATGCTGCCAGTGTTGCTGGTGGCTCAAACACTTACTTCTTCATTTAAATGGCAAAACTTTCAATTATTTCCTCCCTGTCTGAATCTCACAATGTTATGCTGATGTTGTACTCAATGAAAATGTCATATTCTCTCTGTTTCACTGAATTTGCAGCTTTGTTACATCTCTTCCACATTATTAATTCAGTTCACAAACATGGCAGTCTTAAACTTCACCTTTTAATCACTGAACTTCAGAGTTGCTACCTTATTTGTAAAAATCATCCAATAAGTTATGTTAAACAAAAAAAAACAGAAACAAAAAACCAGGCAAAACTGCTCGTCGTTACCTTTGAGAACCCACAATATCTTTCTCATCTCTTTTTTGCACTAGACAGTGACTTAAGGGCAAGTTTGATGAAAACAGGTGAGAGATTGTGTCTAAAATGATATGACTTTTTATGTAACATCTGCTTTACTGAAGTCCTGCTCCTTGGCCTTTGCCATTTGCAAATGCCTTTGTATCTTCTCAGTTGAGGTAACTTGTCTCCCTTTGGCTCCTGATTTATGTTTGGTATCTCTAAAATCTGATGTACAATTCTGTTTCCATTTCAGCCCTGGAATAGCAGCCCAGAATCTCCTTATGAGTGTGTTTATATGAAGCTCTTCCTTTGCTTCTCCATTCCTGTATTCATCATGGCCCCCAAAATCTGAGTGCTGCCTCGAATCATTTCTCCATGCTCTAGAAACCCTAGAATCCACCTCCCTGCAGAGGTGAAGGGGGGCACTTTGACCCACCACCTGCTATCAGGGTGAGATATTCAACGGATATTCAGGGCTTAAGACTGCTGAGAGAGCTGACTCCTGGGTCTGTGGCCAGCTCTGCATAACTTCATCACATCCTCAGTACTTTGCAGAAGCTGTATTTTTGGAGCTGAGCACATTGCCCAGCTTTTGTTCCCTTGCAACAAAAGGGCTCACCATTAAAATGCTGGGCTGTAATGCTTTTAACACTTTGCACTACACACTTGCAGCTAAGACTAACACCAACACCAGGGGCTCAGACAGAGTATGTGGCACTGTTGCTTGAGCTCACAGACCTTCCTTCCAACCTCAATGTCACTTGCCCAGGGAGGCAGTAAACCTTATGATACAGCTCTGACATGTGTGTCCTGGAAGTCCCCCCTGTCTCAGCCTGTCGCGCTCACTTCCTGGCAGAGGACCCCTCAAGAGGGAGCTGGCTGACCTGAGGCAGCCCCAGCCTCTCTCCTCTCTGAGACTCTGAGAAGGTGACTCCACTGTCTGGGTTGACAATTTCAGGCAACTGCAGATAACCACTACCTCTGATGATACCATGGCAATTCACAGCCAGTATTTACTGACATGGGTAGGTACAGTCTCTTCCCGCAAAGTAGCAGTGGCCCTGGGGCCCCTGACTCTCATCAGTGAGGGGGTTGTTTTGCCTTAACTGTCACTCTGCATATATGTAATTTCCCAGAGTCTCTGGCATCTGTTCCTAACAGCCCAGGCATACTTGTTTTTAGCAGAACAAAATGTTATGCCTACGGACTCGCCACTGTCAGAACCGGTTACCTTCTGATTGTCTCTCTTCTTAATGCACCTGTGGATGCTATTTGCAGATAACAGTCAAAAGCCATCTCACTTTCTCCTTGTTTTCCACAGTACCAGGCAATCTCGGGACTCCCATATTTTGCTTCTTCCTCTCAGCACAACTATCAAACGTATTTTGATTGCCTTTTCCTTCTGGAACCACGGGACTGTCAGAGCTCGCTTAGTGCTCCAACTGCTTCAGGATGATTGGCTCCAGCCTTTGTTATTTAGGTTGCTCATTATATCAGGAAGAGTTTATACATTCCTGGCACATACTTACTGGATTGGGCCTGTGAAACACCTTCAGGAGGAACTTTGCTTCTTCACACTTCTTGATATAGCTAATGGGGAAGGAGAGAGGAAGATGGGAGCTGTTCTCTGCAATTGCCTCTCCCTCATTCTCCCCTCTTCATTAGCTGTGGGCGAGATAAGGAATGTAATGCGGTCGGGTTCCTCCTAGAGGTGTCTCAGAGGAGTGAAATGGAGCTGGGCCTCCATTCTGAGCTGTGAGAAATATAGATTTAGAAGGTTTTCTGTGTTTTTTGGTAGAACTTCTCTTCAGTTAAGCAACTGTAACAGGAAGCTGACTGACACAGTTGAACACCTTGCTGCATCAACACTTAATAAAAAAGATAAACCTCACTGGGCAATAGAATTACTTAGGGATGAGGAGGATTAGAGGTGTTTTTTCAGTTTCTCAGCAGCAGTCAGAACTTTCCCAATGAAAAACTTAGAAGCCACTGTGAACACAAGGTGCACAGGGTCTACTACCTTAGCAAGCATGTCACAAGCTTCAGTTAGACTAGGCAACATATCAGACCCAGCATTTAAAAAAAAAATAATGAAAGGTTTTCCTTGGGTAGAGATAAACTCAAAGAACTATGCATTCCCTATAGCAGAGAGGTCTAAGACTCAATTACGCTGAAATTCTGCTTTTATCTGTGATGTCTTAAGAGAGTAGGAAACTGGCATAGGGAACCTCCTCATGCCTTTACAATACAGAAGAACAATTGAAGAGGAGAGACATACATCTCACTAGCTGTATGCACATGAGGACACCGCAAAACCAGAACACTAAATGTTGGTAAACTGTTGTATTTTCTAAAAATAAAGTAACAAACATTACACATGCTTGGTGGTAGAATTCCCAGCTTTTCAAAGAAGCATATTCTCCTGTCCCAATGGATGCGGCACTGGACTCTGCAGCCTGTTGGGCTAAAGGAACAGCTTTTTTGTAGCTGTGTTCTTGGGGACACTTGCACAGGAACAAGAGCAAGTCTTCACTTTGTACCTCTCACTCTGGGTTGAAGAAACTGCCTCCTCTGAGCAGTGTCTCTGTGACAGTGTCAGGCAAGAGCCTTCCTGTTTGCTCCCACGTTATTTGGCACATTTCAGAAGAGCTCTCTTTTCAGGGTTGATATTCTGCAGCTGATGCCTCTCCGGCTCATAAATGCTGAATGTTGTACCATAATCAAATTCTCATAGGTAATTTGAGGCAATAAGCAGCTTTCTCTTCTGTGGTTAAATACCACAGTCAACAAGGTACACATTGGAGCTCTGGCAATTCATTTGCTGCTGTGAGATTGTGGTGGGTTGACCTTGGCCAGCTGCCAGACGCCCACCCAGCTGCTCGCTCACTCCCCCTCCCCAACAGAGAAAATCAGATGGAAAAGCTCACGGGTCACAGAGTTCTCTTGCCAATTACTGTCATGGGCAAAACAGACTCCACCTCAGAAAATTTAATTTGTTGCCAATTAAATAAAGTTGGGTTGACAAATAAAACCAAAAAGCACCAAAGCACCCTCTCATTTTTCCAGGCTGAACCTTACTCTTCACTCCCGACTTCTCTACCACCTCCCCTAAGCTGTGCAATGGAAAGGGGGGCTGCAGTCATAACAGCTCCTCTCTGCCACTCCTTCTTTCTTGTGCTGTTTCCCTGCTTCAGCCTGGGGCATTCCTGCTAGCTGCAGTCCTTCAGGATAAACCTGCCCCACTGTGGGCTCCCCACGGGCTCCAGCTTCCCACAAGGCATGCCCACCTGTCCCACTGGGTTCTGTCCTGGGGCTGCTGGTGTGTCTCTGCCAGCACCGATACACCTGCACCCAGTACAGAGTTTACAAATGTTCCCCCTTAGATGCAAAATAAACGCATACAGTGTGCATATATATCATATATATGGCTTAATTAAGTGACTCCCAAAGAGCTGTTTTTCCACTGCAAACCCTGTGTTTGCTTAGGGAGCAAAGAGCTGCTGTTTCGCTCTTCCCTACCAGCCCTCCTCTGAGCAATCCTCGGCCAGACCCTGGCTCTCACCAACCGGGCACCGGAGCAGTCATGTCCCTTTCGCTGTGCAATCACTGTGGAAGAGGCCTCTTGAAGCAGCACTTGAGCTAGGAGCTAAATCAGGATGAAGTACCCTCCTTCTTTTTACTGACTACTTAGGTAGCTCATCTAGGGATTATTTGATCCACTACAGACATTCGCGTAAATCAGATTTTGGGCTATGAGTTGTTATTTAAGACTGTATGATCTCTGGAAACTGTGAGTGGAACACTGGTATTTCTGCACTAACTCTCCTATCAACACACCATACTCCCAGATTGTTATTTTTATCTACAGTTTAGCTCCATGCTATTTAGAGATAGAAAAAAATATATTCGCTTATCTAGCATACTTCCTATAAATGTGCCATGGCTCCCTGAAGTATCTTGTGTAGGAGTTTTTTTCTCTTTAAACATACACAGAACAGAAGCATTTCTGATTAAGAAACTTGCAGTGTGTTTAATGGCTTTGGCGAGATGTATTTTTTTCTGGGTCACATGGCTCAAAACTCTTTTGTGCACAATGTCCATTTGCTTATGGCAAACCTAAATGTCTGGTGAGATGCTGTCCACATCAAGCTCTGGGTTCCTGCATTCCTAGTTGTTTATGTTGGGATCAATTTAGAGAAGACAGCAGCTCGCTGCCTACCTGGGTTTCCTTCCCAGCCTGGTTCACATCTGCACCCATTCTTCTGGCATCAAGGCAGAGCAGCAAAGGGCCACAGCAAATGAGAGGCATCACAGGGCCCAGAGCTTAAAGTAGCCCAGGTGGATTTCAGACCCAGCCCTTTACATCCCATTTAAAAGCATTTATCTAATAAACTTTTTGAGGACAAGATCTATTCCTTTTAAGGCTCACGATGCCTTAAAGGGTGAAGGGAACACCTGAATGTTGAAAAATACAGTGTTTTTTTAATGCACAAATAAGATGATAATTTTTTTCTTAAAATCATCAGTTTTCTTTCTTTTTTTCAGTTGAGAAATGCAAACAAGAATTAAGATTAACAATATCTGCTTGAGCACTGAGAGTGCTGATGTGCAGCATGCTCTTATTTTTCATGCTTAAACTGCTGTAATTCTCTTTTAACTGGTCTTCCCACCAGGCAAATTTAACGCCTTCAAGCTGCACAAAACTATGCAGCTCATCTTCCCATTGGGAGTAAGCCAAATCTACATATTTTTTCTTCATGGCAGTGAAGTTCTGCAGTTATTCCAAAATGTTATCACTCACATTCTTTAAAGTTCCCTGTGATCTGTCTTCAGGACCTACTGATAGAATATTCCCTACAGTTCAAGCAAAAAGAACCACTCAAGTATCCTCAGACTTAATCAGAAATACTTGTCAAAGCTTCCTCATTTGATGCACAGACACAGGAATATTTTTTAAACCATGTAATATTTGACATTCGATTTCCTCTTTGCATTCCACACTCAGATGAAAGGACTTTTTTATTATTGCTATTTGGCCTTGAGTATTTTAGCTTATAAGTGGCCTAACACATATTTGTTAATGGGGTTTAACACATACTCGAGGGCTGAGAATCTTTAGCCCAGATTAAATTCTTACGGCTTGGTGGGGTTTTTAAGGGAGATGCTGACACAATCTTAACTTGGTAGCACAAATAAGCCTCTTATATCTTTTCCCCTGCAAAAGTCAATTTGGTACTTGTGAAAAGATGCTGGATCAAACCCATGAAAATTCTGCCCTGTCTTTATTCACAGGGAGGAGCCAACTACAAGAAGTAGCATTTTGGTATTCCTCAAACTGCCTCAATAATCTGTTTTATTTCTGTTTTGGAAGGACCAACTAGAGGCCTTTCATAACAGATTAATTCCACCTCTGTGCTCAGTCTGTCTTTGGCTTCTACGTTGAGGCTTATGTGAAGAATGCCAAATGCAATGATGGGAATTTTTTGATGGTACAGACATCTGTCAACTAGAAATTAGGCTAGAACCACCATTCATTTTGCATAGGCCACCCAAAGGTAATAACTCTCAGTTAGTATTGATTTTGAATACATCTGAACCCTTGACCTCTGTGATGAGAGTCCTCATACCAAATCCCAACCCACTAAGGTGTCTATTCAGTCATCTGTAAAAAGAGACAGAGTGCCTATTTTTAACCATGATATTGATGTCACGTGTAGTGTAGGGGTATATCTTATGTGTGAACAGTGGATGCAGCTGCCTTGGAAATACTGGAAGCTTAGACTACAGTCAGGAGCCTTCAGAGTTTAAGCAAGTTCACTGTCACATCTGGCGCAAAGATAAATCACTACAGCAGATGAAATGACTCCACTACTGCCTGTGTGTACCTAATGAGATGAACTCGTTTTAAACAAGTTGGTCAAAATAGTCACCCCGTGGATTATCCTTGTTGATGGATCTGAGCCTTTGCTGAAGTCTACAACTTGTTTGCTCTAGTACTGAGCTTGGCAGAAGGGCTGTCTGGTTCCTTTCTCCTTCCTCACTGCTTTTGCTCCTGCCTACCCACCAACACAGGGGTCTGCCTCTCCTGCAGGGACTACTGACACCTCTCTTATGGTTACATTACAGGCATAATTATCAAAATCATCTGCATTAAAACCCACTATTTTTGTGAAATAGACTTTAAAAACACCCCAACAACCCTCCCTCCCCCATTTTTTGTGTTTTGGTTAAGCCACCAAATAATTTTTTTGCTGTGATTTACATAACAAGGGGGAGGTGGGGTGGGAATGATGCAGGAATGGGTTATCAGTGAAAAAAGAAAGGGAGGAAATATCTTAAATGAAGAAGTTCCATTTCAAAGATAAACTTTTCTAATAAAGATAATACACAACATCTCTGTTTTCCTTTATGTCGTCTCCTGAGACAAGTGTGAAGCCACCTAAAGTAAATAATGAGGCAAAAGATGTGAACAGATGTTAAGTAAAGCCCTGTGAAATTTGAAAGTTCCCTTCTTTAAGAATTATGAGCTGAGACATTTTTGTCCTAAATTATGACATAATTTTCCAAAAAACAATTTTGAAGATGAAGAATGTGAAATAAAATACAATCTTTAAAGATAATTTTAGAAAGTCTGGAAAGACCTGTTTTTTAATGCGTGAATGTTTTATTCCAATCTTCAGTTTTAAACCAGACTAAAAAATTATTATAATTAAAAGAAGCACCATGCTGATGATGTTAAGAAGAGCTTCAAAATAAAGTGTTTTGATACCACTAAATGAGTCATTCCCTCCAATGGCCCTCCCTCCTATTTTGTCATAATTGACATATTCCCACAGAGATTGTTTTGTTCTGATGAAATAACATTTTCTGACAGGAAATGTTGTGGAAAAAAAGTTTCTGACCAACTCTAGAACTGAGAAAAAACTCCATTAATATTTAAGGTTCACTTTTAATTTTCAGTCCACCTGATCTTTTTTTGTCCATTTATTGTCCATTTTGTCCATTATTAAAAATAGTTATTTTTAAGTAACTCATTTAATATTAAACAAGTACTTTGAGAAAAGAAAAAAGTCCTGCAATTTAATTAATTAGCTTTCCCTTTTTTTCTCCCCAGCCCATTACTGACTTTCATAATATTGCATTTAAAAATGATTTTTAAAAGCAACTGGATGTGAATGCCCAACTTATTTTTTTTTTTCAGTTGAGAAATACCACAGCATCAGTTCCGGTATCTCGTGCAGCACTCACTGGGATGACTTTCCCTTATACAAATAAGTTTTGGCTTGAGCTCCTGTGGGAAAACCACTGACTAGACAGGAGGTAAAACCTTGTGTCATATAATGGTGTAATAGATCAGGTATTGCCCACAGTTTTCCTCCCTGTGTGTAAGAGACAGCAGAAAACAAAGTTAATGGCCCCTGGGGCCCACTGTGGAACACTGTGCAGACCTGAATTAGCAGGGGTGAGCAAAGCTTTGGATGTATTAGCTTCATGCACCCAAACATTTGCCCCTGCCTGCTGTCGCTTGGCTCCCCTGGGATTTTACATAGTCATGGGCATCCTCCTACCATCCTCTTTGACCACCTGACCCATCCTACCAGGAGTCTTCTCATTCCTGGATAGAAAGGCCTACACAGCCTTTCTGTGTAAAAAACCTGAGCTTTGACTGCAAGAATCTCACTCGAGCTGAGGACAACTTCCACTGACTGTGTGTCTGACGAGAGCATGTTAATTAGGGTTGTCTGTGTCACTCTCCAGAAAAAAAGATGATATTTTACAGGCAGGTTAAACAAGTCGAGTTCTAAATCATGCACAGTTCTATGCTCATCAACACTGCTTCAAAGGAAGAAATCAGAGGAAGCCATTTGCCCAAACTGCATTTTGAAAGGTGAGGGATGTACACCTAGATGTGGGATGTACATTGTTCATCCAGTTCTTGTCAGAAGCCCTGAGAAAGCTCCGAGTGCTCTTCCATAGTTACTCTTACATGTACATGGGTGAACAGGCTGGCTACGGCCAGAACTGATACATTATTTCTAGTGCAACATTCTCCCAGTGTTGGACAAAGATCCCAGACTTGGTGGAGGAAGATCACAGAGGACTGCCACATTCTGGTCAAAGAATCTGCTAATATTATTTGCAGTTGTAGGGTAAAGGAGGGAGAATGATACTGATGGTGCTGTTTCCCTGGAAGTGAAGCACAAAGTAAATTGTGTACTACTTGATCTTGCAGAGTTACTGTTCTGTTGCAAGACTGAAGTAAAAAAAACCATGTAGCTATTATTTCAATATCATGGGATTTATTTTCCAGAATAAAAAGTCAAGTTGTTTTACACAGACATTACAGCAGAGTGTTTAATCTTTGCCTTGGGAAAAACAGTCTTGGATTTGCCCAAATAATGTCCAGCATCTGGCGGTTTTTCTGTGGCATCTGTAAGTATCAGAGGTAACTCTTCACTATCTGGAATGGAAATAACCCTTCCTTAGACAATTCATAGGGAATGGACAGAATGGACAGACCAAATGACTCTTTTTCTTTTTTTTCTTTTTGTCAGAAAGAATCCTTAGACAACACGGCCAAATCCACTTCTCTGGAAGCTTTTGAAAGATCTGTGGTACATTTTGTACTGCCAGTCAGCATGAGCCAATATGAAAATAATCTTTTCCTTTCCTCTTACATGTTGAGGCGGCTTTGGTAGTGTTCAAGGCCAGGTTGGATGGAGCTCTGAGCAACACAGTTTAGTGAAAATTGTCGCTACCCACAGCAGGGGGATTGGGGCTAGATGATCTTTAAGGTCCCTTCCAGCACAAATCATTCTATGATTCTATGGTTTTATCAAAGATCATTAGATTTTACCTCCTTGCAGTGATCCCATATCTATGGAAAGATAAAAAAGACTATGAGGCATGTAAATGTAGAAAAATCTTGCGGACAGGCATAATTTTCTGAAATGCCCTTAAATGGCATACATAAATAAGGCTATCAGATATCGATCTGATTTGTAGAAGAAATCTGCAAACAAGAATTGTGTTGACAAATCAGACATTTAAATCAGACATTTGCTCCCACACCTTACTGTGCCGGCATAATAGAGGACCATTTAAAAACCTGCTTCAAGTGGCATGGTAATAAAGAAGGTACATTGGAAATGTAATACTTTTTCACTCATTTAAAAATGTTTTTCAATATATCTGTCTTTAAATGGGTTCTATGTAACTTTCACTTCTCTTGGGCTGATTAGCTCTAGAAAGGCTGATAATCAACACAATCCTGACTCTTGCAGTTTATATCCCGGGCACTGGGGTTGGTAAGGACTTGTGTATTCTTCCTTTTTTAAAATGCCAGGTATATCTGGGGACAAAATCTACAGCTTTTGTAGCTTTTTTGACTGGAGGTAGGCAATACACAGACATGTTTCTGTAGGGCTCGTTTTGGAAATGCTCCCAATGGACTGAATCGAGAATATCTATAATCAACAAGATTTGGTTCAATGCGACTAGGAATCTTTTCAGCAGCTTACTGTGCTCGTTTAAGTATTTCTGTTAAGAACTGCAATTAATGATGATATTTGCATTATAATATATACATATGGCTTTTCATATAGGTGCTACTCATCAAACTTTGCTCAAATTCTTGTGACTTGATTGTACTTGGACCTATGTTTTCTTTCGTGATAGGTCCAAGTATGATTTTCCATCTAGCCACAGAAATCACTTGAACCCTTCTGCCTTACAATATGGAAAGACACTGTTCTTTAATAAAAATCTTGTATGAATCCTAAAATAAAGGAACAAACACTTTCCTGCCTGTCTTTATAAACCTTACAAAAAATGTTGAGGACTACTCAGCTGTTCTTGGAAAAGCTCAAGCGCTCTTACAGCCTTCTGTTTTAAAGAATTGCCTAGATACTATAGGTAAATGTCCGCAGACAACTTTCTTTTAAAATTACGCTATTAAGCAACAAGCATAATATCGATAGCTGACTGATTTGTGTAGTGCCATTTCCTCACTTCCGAGTGCACCATTGATTTCAAATTACAACACACACTGAATCCTTTACCAAAATGCAGCCCTTTCTGGAGAGAAAACTGGTCCCTCCTTAGCTGCCTGCAGGGCACCAGAAAAAAATGCTAGGGCAGGAAACTGGAGGGGAATGTGATAGGGCAGAATTATTTGCCTGCTGAGAGCTCAAATGTGACTGTTGCCAGCCCTGTGCAAAACAGAAACAAACTGGAGTAAACTCGAGTTGCAGAGGGACAGGGACGGTGTTCATTGTTCCTGTCTCCTGCCCTCTGTGTTTCAGCATTAATGCCCAGCACTCACTTGTCTCCCAGCGCTGTCCATCTCCTTCCTGGGGAGCTGATGGGAGAAGCCGAGACTCCTCAATTCCCAAAATTGTCTTGCCCCTTCACTTTCTAGCCCAGGCACATCAGGTTCATCACTGTTCAGCCTGCAGCCACAAGAAGGTCATGCAGCATCCCGTACCTGTCTACGCTTTGCTGGAAAGAGCCCAAGGAAACTACCTCACCTATGTCCACTCACACAGACCAGGAGCTCCCAACATTTTGGCCATCCATGGTGTATCCAGACCCTGTCTGGTCACCAGGAATGCAAACTCCTGGCTCTGTTACAGCTCCTCCAAACATGGAATCCTCTGCACAAACCGGTAAATGAAGTCTGGTGTGCTAGACCTCAGCTTGTGACCCGTAGTTGCTAATGTTGTTGCAGTCTTTGTCATATAGTCATCTTGCTTCAAATAAGTAATATGTGGAGAGGTGAATAACATTAGTTTTATACTGTTAGCAGTTTGTTTAACAAATGACCGGCCTTGGAGAAAGATTAGGAACACAAGCTCCTGTTCAATATTACCTGCCACTCCGTAATTCACAATTATAACAAGAAAGGCAGAGCTTTCAGATTAAAAACACATTGATAATTTTATTATTTCATATAGAAGACTAATGGGCACAAAGTCATGACACAAGCAATAAATATAGAAAACACAGGTAGTTTGATTGCAAATACTCCTGAAAAGTAGAGTGAGTTGGAAGAAGAAAGCCCAGGAAGGAAAATTTCAGATGATGCTCCCTTTCGACTGGCTCTTCCTCAGTCTCCAGATTTTCTCAAATCTGTCACAAACAGGAAAGCACTGATATTCTAAGATGTGATAACTTCAATAAATCATCTCTTTAAGGCTGAAGGTACAACTGGTATGTTTCTTATACAGCAAATAGTACTTTTAGACATAGACCATGTGTTGACTGAGGATATCAAACAATCTGCCTGACATTGCTGTGCCTAGTTAGCTTGAATCAGATAATCAGATATTTATTAATAAAATCTTATGAACAGCCTTCATTTAATTTTTGTCACATATCCCTTTGTTAAAAAGGGAAAATGATCAGAATAAATTTATAATGTATATATTTATAAGAAACAAGCTATTCATGTGTATGTGTGTGTATGTGCGGGTGTGTGCGTGCACATCTCTGACACAATTATGCATTATGACATACTTGTAGCCCAGGAAAATAAAAAAGATAAAATTTACTTTTGGTTAGGACAGTATTTATTCAGTTATTAGATGACTTATGGAGATAATTAAATAAGCATGTTAAAAAAAATAAAAATCAATTCCTGCATTTTGTGCCTGAACAAGGAAGTCAGTGATTAACAACTACACACTGATTTGCAGGAACAGCCAGATACTGGAGCATAGCAGGCCGAGTTGGAATGATGCGGATCACTGTTTTCCCTTAAAATGAACAACAGAGTTTTGACATAGAGCATTATGCTCTGCTATAATTAATATGAGACTAAACAAAACCAAAAATATACTTTTTTTAGTGTTGGATTGCTTTTAATGGAGCATGGTTAAAATGTTCCTTCTAATGTACAGCACTCTTCAGTCCAAGTAATTGTCTAAGATTGCTAAAATGATCTCCACCAGTGTTAGTATCAGTTTTTCTCTGCTTTGAGCATATCTAGCAAACGAAATTTTGTTTGCAACACCCATAGTAATGTGAGAGAAACAAGAGGTAGCAGAAATCTGCTAATTCCACCTCATCTCAGTTCCTGTGGGTGTAAATTGTATGGCAAATGAGTCAAACATGGCTGTGACTTGGCAAAGGCAGCATCTTTCAGACTGCAGAAGCAAGCATAGTATTTACTGTGTTTTTTGCTTTATCTGTAGATAGTGCTCACAAAAGAGCACCCTAATTTACCTCACTAGAAGGTATAACCACTGTGCATTACTTCAACACAGATACACAGACACAGAGACACAGATCTCTTATGGCTGTCAGTATCTGCAAAAGGCCAGAACTCCTGTAAACCATTATTAGCAGGGATGGGAGCGACCTAAATTGACAAAACTACCTAAATGACAAAAAAATGCTTTCTACAAAGATTCTGCTCGGCAGAATGACAATTTTTACTGTGTTACGGTAGCACTGTTTAGGCTTCTTTACTCATCAGTTTGCACGGATGTAAGCTATTGCACATGCTTTATTCTTTTCAGGATCAAAGAAACTTTGTTAGAAGGAAAAAATTAGGTCTATAGAAGAGCTTCAGATTGGAAACTCCAGGGCCTGTTCTGCAACCCACTTGGGTTTAAATAACAACAAGTGAGATTCAGATTAGATTTTATGAAAATATGTCTAGTAGCAAAGATTGAAACTAGTTTTCCTGGGGAAGGAATTGACAACACTGGAGGTTTTCAAGAAGCAGTAAGAGAGACTTCTGGCAGGGATGGAACAGGCAGATATATGAGAGAGCTTCTTGAGGTTTCTTTCAGGCCAATTTTTGCCAGTTCTGTTTCATTAAAGCAGCATCATGTCAACAGAAAAAAATCAGACAGAAGACTGATAAACATTAAAGGGAAACATCTCACAGGAGTTCATTATGCACATCACTAACCACTTTAATTATGCATTAATTTATTATTGATGAAAAAATTGGTACTATATCTCGGTATCTTTTCTGACAGAGGGCTATATAAAATGACTCCAAGAGTAAAATAAATGGTATAACTAGAGCTCTTTTTTTTTCTCTGCATAGGTAAAGCATCTCATCATTATCAATTAAAGAACTAGGGAAGTCTTTGAAAAGATGACTTGTTTGCTTAAAGTATGTGAAGGTCATATTCACCCTGTGATAGTTGATGAAGAGTAGTCATTTGTTATTTTTAAGCAGGCTGTCATTTAGCCATTATGAAGATGAATAACATTTGTTATTACCTAATAATCCTCCTGTTGATTACAGAGGAAAGACACTTGCAGACACCTTATGTGCCTTGCTTAGGTTTTGTAGATTATTAATGTATTTTGATTAAACCTTGTAAACAAAAAATTACAATCCCAGTTCTCTGGATGTAGTGACTGGCGTGTGATGCAGGATACAAGAACATGCCCAATCCGTAACATTTTGCTCTGCATATGTTATTGGCCTAATACTGATGTAACATAGTAAAAACAAAGTTCATATTTTAATATCAAACAGATTGTCAATGGATCATATGCTGCTCTATTAAGGTTAGTTCTTGGATGCCTGCCTTCCCGAGGAGAGTTAATGAAGCTATAAGTTACCTGTGTGGCTTCATTTGGAGTTAAGCCTAATTATCTGGATCACGGCCACGTTTTGGAAAGTCCGAGCCTCATTTCCAAAGCAGATGGAGTCACTCAGCAATGACTTCATTTGTATTAATTTGTTACACTGTCTTCTGTTATTCATCTCAGGGAATGTTGCTGCCTTTGCAGTCCAGCAGGAATGGAATATAAAAGTTTCAATTTGGGAATTCTTACTTTATTTTTTAAAATAAGTCCATTATCTTCCTCCACAATGACCAGTGGTGAAGTGCAGAGGCAATTAAGTGGGGTTCAGCTTGTGGCCATCACATGCTGCAAGATGGTGACTGTGCCACCAGAGATTTATGAGGCTTTCACTTCTTGGGACAAGTGAAATGACCAAATCAGTGACCCAAGAGCTTTATCAAGATAACCTATGGACCACTTCACATTGGAGTTCGTAAGTAGAAGGCTTTTGATGTCAACCTTACCACAGCAGGAAAATCAAAAGAAGTTAAAAAAAGAGATGGTTAAGGGCACGGGAAGGAGGGTAGTTTTACAGACATTTTGAAATATTTGTCTGAGAGAAAGGTTTAATTACTCTATTAGGGCAACTATACCCGGGTTTCTGATTTGATACAGTTGTTTATGTATTGAACAATGAAATGATATGAAGTAAAGATTGGGTGACTCCAGTCATTGCACTACATTTCCAAGGTTAGGAGCAAAATGCAGACTGAAGCAAGGGGAGTTTAAAGGTGTCTGTGGCACAATTATCACACTGTATCATAGCTGACATATCCTGGCCTGTCCACTTATTAAATAAGGGCAATACTCAGCACCATTAATCCTTGAAATACTTTACCAATGAGTATTACTATTACCATCTTTTGCCATTTGTGAAGAGCAAAAGGAGCAAGGACAAATGAAAACAGTGTCGAAGAAAATAAAGGCTCTGATTTTGTGTCCTATCACAGCACCTCTCTCAAACAAAATTATTACTTGTCTATTGTTTTCTGCAAGAAACGCAAGTGCTGGTCTGCTTTCCTTATGGTCAGAAAGTGTACAGGTATATCTGTGTGTGGTAAATTGCAGCCAAATAATTCCTTCGTTCTTTTTCTCACTCTGGCCTTCTGGTGGCAACTTCTAGTGATTATTTGTGATTGAAGTGGTTTCTGGGATGCTCCCAGGCTACAGGCTGCTGCTACCCGCTCAGGAACTGTCTGCGTGACTCACACCCCGTGCTCTGCCTGATGCCACCAGAGGTGCTTTGGTGGCTGTGCTGAGGAGTGAGGGGAAAACTCACCCAAGCAAAGTGCAGCTATCCAGTTTGTCTTTTCCAGGCTTTTTCAAAGTTCATGAACACTCTGGAGCAGAGGGAGAGAGGGCATAGCACTGATATCTGAGGGAAAGGAAAGGCAGGAATAGAAGAAGAACATCCTTTTTATCAGAAAGATTGTTGGTAGAAAGAAAATGTTAGGTTTCTATTGGCAGGCTAAAAATTTCAGTTATTAGGCTGTACACTCTGACTTTGGCACAGTAATATGAAACAAAGCATCCAAAAGTGTGGAATTGTGGGGTGGGAAGACAAAAGAGGCAGTTGCAGGGAAATTGAGCCCCAAAGTTGTTGCAGTCTCATTTACGACAGGAAAGGTCAGTTTTCATTTCTACTCCCTTTTATCAGAAACACCCTCTGCCTACTGCCACCAAGGATCTCCTGCAGGTCTTTAATCACACAGAAACAGAGTTATAAGCCTCCAGCCCTTTGTGTTTGTGCATCAATAATACTATTCATGTCTCCTGACTATCAAGGTAACAAGCAGAGGGCATTCCTTTGGTCTGGCATATTCTTTCAGAAATTAAAGCTTTCATTTCTATAGGAAGAAAAAAAATCAACCATATGTTTTTTCCCTGTTTTTGACAACATTAATTACACACATACACTTCAAATTGTTAACTACTGGAAGTACAAGGCATAGTATATTTCAAAGTATTCATAAATGCCCTAGTGCGTTGAAGAGCAAAAAAGCCCCTTTCTGTTCTGAACAGTAGCCAGCCCCAACTGTACAAAATGATAATGCATGTAATGAATTGTTTTCATATTTGAGGCAATAAAGGCCAGATTCCTCAGCTGAAATCAACAGGATAAATATAAATATAAATATAAATATAAATATAAATATAAATATAAATATAAATATAAATGCAAATATAAACTACCAAAAGGCTTTTTGTGAGCCAGGCACAAAAAATGTGGAAGGAGCAAAAGAAACCAAAGAAATGTTTTGTGGTTAAATGGGGAACGGATTACTCCAAGAGTAAGATCATACATCCTGAAGACTGCTAAAAGTGTCATAGATATAGAAATGAACAGTGTTCTCAGGTATTACTGGATTTGAAGTAGAATGGAAGTATTCGAGGAAGTATGGACTTCAATAGAAACAAACCCAGGATGAAAATAGGTAAACTCCATTTTGAATATTTTAACGAGACTCACACGATTAGCTTCAACATAGAAGTGAATCCTACCTTTATAACAACTTCATTTTACTGAATACTGTACAACCTAGTACACTACTTACAATACATAGCCACTACTTATTTATAGGCTGAAACTTTGATTGTGCAAAGGATGTATAAAGTATTTGTAAAACATGTCTGCCATATGAATAAAGTCACTGGCCAAGGGACAGATGTCTAAATAAACACAAGATAATATCTGAAGAAAGTTTAGGGTTTACTTGCTTGTGGGAACAAGGGATGAATATGAGAGTCATAATAATGTAAAGACATAAGTTCTAACAAGTTTTAATAAAATTAATAAAGTAAATGTCTACAACTTTGTAACTTTTTTTTGTAATTTTATCACAACAACAGATTCATAGTGAGAGACATAAGACAGAGGAGTCAGAAAAACATCTGTGTGATGGATTTTTTTTTTTCAGTATGGCGTGATCTCCTAGAGTTAGGGTTTTCATGCAGCCAGGTGCATGAAACTTAAGTTTTGCATTTCAGAGTTCCTTAATAACTATGGACAGGTCAATCAGTATTTTAATTGGAATATCAAATTAATTTATGCATTAGTTACCTAATCTAGAGTCTTTCAATTCAGGGACTTTTCAATGAAAAAGTTTGTTGACTCACTTTCAGTTGTTCAGGGCGAAAGCAGGTAAGTGAATGAATGAGTGAATGGGCCATTTAGTCTTATATCTGTTTCAACATTGTCTTAATGATGCATTCTACTATGTTGTTCAAAATGTCCTCAATTTGAAGATAATTTATGCTAAAGGGCAGCCAAACATAGAAAACACTTCAAAAAGGTCAAACCCAACCAAAACATTTCACAACAGTAAAAAATATAATTTACAAATTTTATTGGACTTTGTAGTTATGGATGTTGCCACGTTTTGATATTTTGTAGAAAGGCACCAGAGGAAACATTTCCTCAACACAGAAAAACTGCTTCACTGAGTTCAACAGTCAGGAGACTGTCATTCTGCCACTGGCCAAAGCAGGCTTCTATTTCATGTGGACATGAAGTCATTCAGTATTTTTTCTTTTCCAAATTAATAATGGAAGACAGTTCTTAAGGGATGTGAGAACAGATTTTATTAGCTAGCACTTTTTATTTGGAGACAAAAATCATCTAATCTGCCCCCAGATATTAGGCATTCCTTGTAATACATTTTCTCCAAGTCTCACAAAGCAGAATTGAGAAATGTGGATCAGGTAAAAAAGAGTATGAGTAAAATCTTTCATAAATGTAACCTTTGGTGTCAAGGAAGACTGCAGATGGTAGTATTTCAGTATATTGTACTGTAATACTGAACTCATATAGCTATATTCGTTCAGTATTGAATTTAAAGGAAGACTGCTTATTAAAGTTTGAAGTTCAGCAGAAATTTGGCTTACTGTCTTTTAGACAGACTTGTTTCCCCTTACATGGGAAAAAAAAGAGTCTGGAGAACATCTTGTGGACTTGTCTTTTTTTTCCACAGCAGTTTTTGCCAGGGGAGATCTCCACCTCCTTATGTGGCAAAGGCCAGGTAGGATGTTGGTGCGTGGGTGCTCCAAGTGGGCAACAATTTCCTGCAGGGGCTGCTTGGGAATTGTAACATCACTTTATTTATTTATTTATTTATTTATTTATTTATTTATTTATGAATCTGCGACTTGCTGTACTTGCAAGGCAAACTTAACGTCAGTACTCCTGCCATCACAAGTAATCTTGGAGCATTAAATTCATCAGTGTTCAAGCAGAGAGTAAATTTAGAGAGGTGCAGACCTACAGTGTGTTTGCTATTTCTATATGGAAGTCACGGATCCAGCTGTTGAGTTCAGCCCTAGTGGTCAAATTTAGGTCCAGTGTCTTGTTAACATAATTACATGAGTCTTAAACCAACTAACAGTAAAGCTGTGTATTTATTCCAGATCTTAGGTGTCTGTGAAAATATGATGCTAGTTTTTAAATGCTTTTGGAGAAATCTATTTCTGCAGTAAATGGATAATGTTGCAGTTTTTGGACACTTGCTCAGGTAACTAGTTATTTTGCTGTCATGTTTGTAGAAAATCAGTATAGCCCAGATCCATTTTCATTTTTGTTTATCTGTTCACCTCAACAGCCAAACAGAAAGAAGTATGGGAAAGAAAGTACAGATCATGAAAAACTCCTATAATTTTAGAAGATACTCCAGGGAAAAATAAATTGATTCCTTAATTTTGCTGGAAATGAGTGTAACATAGAAATGAAGACAGGTAATATGTGCTAAATAGTCTTTTAGCTGTTTTTGAATTGTGGAGCTCTTTCCTATGTGTTGTACCACCAAGGGGCATAACCCACATTACGTTGAAGGAATATTGCCTGAATGATATACATATGTAGATGTACACAGCTCATGGGTATTATTACAGCAGGAACTGTGGAAGAAATCCAGTGCTGTATTATATGGCAAGGCCCTTCCAACTAACTAGGAAACTGGACGCAAAAAGATCCTCGTTCATGCTTTTTTGGAAGTCCTTTGCTCATCTTTCTTCACGCTACTTTCATGCACAAAGCTATTTTGGCATTCATGTTGAATGAAGATCAAAATGATTTTGTACAGCACCTTATTGGACATATTCTAGTTACCTGGGGACACGGATTAGCATTGCAATAGCTCTAAGTGCCAAATGTTGTATTTGCTGTGGGAATACTCAGAAACACAGCAGTTTGCAAGCACATCACTACAGGGTCCTTTCTTGAAACTACTTGATTATTTATTTTGCACTTTCATCAGAGTACAGTGCCATTGTTTAGATAATTCTACATAACCCATAAGAAGTCAAGAAACCACAAAAAAGTTCTAGTCTAACATCATCAGGCTGGTGTAAAAACAATGAGAAAAGTAGCTATCAGACCAGAATTAATTTCTCTCATCCAGCCTCTTTTCTCAAGACAACACCCAGTACTAGGTGTTTTAGGAGAAGGCGCGCGATATTTGCGGCTTAACGTGCTCACAGCTCAGCTGCCTTCCTACCTACCTGTTCTGGCTTTAAGACGGCACATGGCCTGAAGCATGAGATTGTATTTCCCTAATCCAATGCTATCCTATCCAATACTAGATTATCAGTTTTTAAAACCTCAGGGGAAATTGTGGCTCCCAGAACTCTACTGCAAATAGATGACTTGGTTCAGCAAATACTAGGCACAGCAGAAAGCAGATGGTGTTTGGGACTCTGACATATGAACTTCTGCAAACTGAGCTGGAGTGTTTTGTGGAATTATTTCCCAGATTCTTCCTACTAGAGGCTCCTGCCCTCCTGCTGCATCAGATGCATACTGGTGTGCCAGCTGCACCACTTCACTCACTGTTTTCTCAGCCCAAAACTCATTAGAAAAAGCTTGGTCTTCTGAGCTGTTATGATAGACTGTGATGTGAAGCCTTCTGTTTATTGCTCTTCCAGGCTTGTAATGTGTTGTGGGAGGCAGGTGGAAAACTGGGACACCATCCCTGTAGAATCTGTCTGTAGGAACTCTTCAGCTTCTGTAAATCAGCATGCTTAACAAGGGAGGTCCCAACCCCGAACCCTAATTTGAGATAATTGCTACAGTTTTCAGTCATGCCTGAGCAAAAGACTGGTGAATTGTGGCTGTTGTATTGCCTGTATGGCACAGATGTGCAGGGTGACTGCTTGTGGAAATGTTACATCCCAGAGACAGCAAGACTGGAACAGGAGCAGCAATAAAATGTCATCCACAGGTCACCCAACAGCCAGCGCTCTCTCTACCAGTTCTTTGACAGCCCAGTTCTTGGGCACATTTTTATCTCCCACACATGAGAGCTGCTGCCTCTGTGAGTTATTGCTCTGAGATTACTCAGTGCCTTGCTGGGAAGGGTCTCAGGGGCAACACCAGCTCAGCCTTGCTCCAGCACTGCAAGTCATAACAGCAACACACTGCTGACAGAGCGTTGCCTCCATAAACAAGACAAGTTCTGAGATAGTTACAGAAAAAGCTCTATAAGAGTGCTCCTATTTTGTAATGATGTTCATTTTTCTTTCTGGCCCAGAAAATCTAGGGCTTACACAGGTCACTAAATATAACTGTGCCTTGTTAATTAGCTGTTCCATTCCTTCTCTGTTTTATGCATCTTTAAGCCTCTATTAATGGCATATGAGTGTTGGTAATGCCATTGATAGAGATCTGCTTGCAGTGTTTTGGGTGTTTTCTGTCAGTGGTCTAGGCTGGAGTTTTCTCCAGCTGGCTACCACACATAGACTGTCTGCCAAGTAGGCTTGGATCATTTCAAAGCCATATTGACTTTAATATAGACAAAACCTGTTGATAATCATGTTTTTCATCAGCTAGAGACAGGCACCTTCTGAATTTGTTTCCTAGAGAGGAAAGTGAGTTTTAAGACCCTGACCTGTTGAAGCTACAGTCAACAATCTGCCAAACCACCCTCTAGCACAACTGTGATGGTTATGCTGCCTGTGTTTACTTCTTCTGACACGTACTTCTTTTCCTAGCGGTTTCCTTGACTCAAAATTAGGGAATTCTGCAGTATGGGAAGTAAAATAGGTGGCCCTGGAGAATGCAATACCTTTATTACTCTGTTTTATTGCTCAAAAGTGTATTAGTCACGCTGGCGGAAGCACACAGAAGAAAAGCCCTTCCTTGGCGAACTTATAACTTAAGTGAAGAGCAGAACAAATAAATATAGGCAAAGGAAGAAGCGGAATACCAGAGGAAGGATACAGCCTAGGTAGACATTTTGATAAATATTTCATAAGCATAGGCTTGAACTTTTCCTGTATCAGTTGGTGAAGATTTATAGATAAGATTATAAAAACATAAGGAATGTCTGACTGGGTCAGATCAATGGTCCGTTTAGCCCTGGATTGTGTTTCAGCAGTGGGAATAAATGATGCTATTTAAAGAAAGGAGATGAGCTTGGCCACTTTCTGCAGTCTATATATAAAACCACAGGGTACCACAGTGCTCATCCGGTCTGACCTACATGACATAAAACTACAGAGCCTCACTGAATTAATTTCTCTTTGAACTAGAAGAAGACGTTGTGCACCTCAGTGACACTCTGCTGCTTAACACCAGCTGTGGATTTACCCAGAGGTCTTTGTGGCTTTGTTTTCTTTTCATTTAACATGTTTGAAATGTTAATATGCTTCCTTTTGTTTTTAATAAGTTATCATCATCAACATCAGCACTTTTTTTTTTTTTGCCTTGCTAGCTTTCACAACCTTGCAATAGAAATAAAGAAAAAGAGCTACCATAAAACTCCATGTATCAAATGACAGAAATTAGTTCCCTGATAGCAAAAGCTGGGAGAGGGAAGGACACAAATTATGTACACCTGGAACGTCTTCTATTTACATCCCAATGTCCATCATACTTCTAGTATCATAGAATAAAGTCATTCTTCTCTGTCAGTTTGGAAGATGGATGTTTCGCCCATGTGTCTGTATGCCCACCTTTTATATATTTTATGTTTCATTTTTTTTAATCTGGTGTTTGTTTGTATCCTTATATCTCTTTACTTGTGGTTTTGTTTGGTTTTTGGTTTTGGCTTTTGTTTTGTTTTATTTTGTTTTTTTATTTAGTGTTTTATGCCAACAGTTACTTAAATACTTATGTGATATTTGCCAACAGAAGAACATAATGTTCCATCCTTAGGGAAGTGGTCTGCTTCTACTACCCTCATAGAAAAAGTCTATGCATGTCTTAAACAACTCTGAGAACCATGTGCCAGATCCTTGTGTGAAGTAAACTGGCTTAGCTTCACTGAGGTAAATGAAGCCTGCCAAACAATGGCAGCTGAGGCGCTTAAGACATATCAAATGAAGTGTTACACAGAAATGCACAGAGGCATCACAATCATCATACAAAAGCGTAATAAACCTCTGAAATGGTTTTCTGCAGATATCTGTGATTATCTCAGGGAAATGCTTCACCCTGCAGTTTGCAGAACTTCTCCAAAGTTTTCCTTCTTTCTTTTTTGTTTTTTTTATAGTCCAATACTGAATATAGACAGATTAGACAGAAGGGAGGATATTTGGAACAAATTTCTCCTCCAACTGCAGAGCAAATGAGAGGTAACATAACCTTTGCTCTCTCTGTGACTTTCCAAAACAGCTGCCTACGATAAACAACTTCGTAAATACTATATTCTCCCCAGCAAAGTAAATCATGCATTGTGAGAAACTGTTATAGTATTTCAGCTCTGTCATGATTTACTAGATGCAAATCCAAAATATTTATGATTTCCTTGATGTGTTTACATTTCTTTTTTTGATGCTAGGGGAAAGACATCCTGTAAATAATATAATTTAAACTGCTGTTCAGCTATATCTGAACATCATTGCTCAGGATTTCCAATAGTCTTTGCACTTTGCATAGATGCTTTTATTTATAGTTTGACATGAAGGGGCATATTTCCAAATTTATGTAGTACATTAAATTTACCGTAAAAATTTTATTTTTACTTTGCAGATTTTCAACATTTACAGTAAATATATCTACTGATTTATTTTAATTATAGAAATGCTTAAAGACCATGCAAAGCATAAAGCTATTGTGGAATTACTCGTCCACAGAATTGTCAGCTTCCAGTTTATATAGAAACTCCTTGAAAGCTTAACTTTGAGCAGATACTCAAGTAACATGGCAGAGGCAGGCAGAGGGGTTTCTGCATGGACCACTCGACAGGAGAGTTAGAGAAGGGGCACCCCAAAGGGGACACGCACGCCTCAGTCACTGAGGCCATCTGCCCCACTCTCTCCTCCAATGAGAGTATCTCAAAACTCCCAGCAGCTGCCCAGCTGGAATGTGGAGGTTTGATGCCAAAATGCCTTTCAATGGCCGAGGCAATCCAGAGTGCCTTTCTTCCTTCTATTCTAGATGGTTTAATTAGGAATGTGTATGCATATACGAGAAGTTTTTCTGTTGTTCTTGTTATTTTACAGGGGAGCAGCACTCTAATGAGATCCTGCTATTAATTTTACTGTTTGTGCCATGCCTGTATTTATGGTTGCTGAATCTGGAACATTTCACCATTCGGATTTCAGCCTTCTGTTCAAAATGAAATAGATGTTGGGGGCTTTGGCTCAAGGTTTACATAATCTCTGCTAACTGTGGAAAAGCTGCCATGACTTCAAGGTGTGGATCTTTGCAGCTGTCTTGCTCACAGGGAGGGTGTACCCGATTATTGCCTCCTGCCTGGTGCAAAACTGCAATGTATCATCCAGGTCGCAGTGCCATGGGCCCCTGGGGCTGAGCATTACATGCTGAGTCCTTGTGGAAACCCATTAATAAGCAGTCGGGCCCTCCGCTTAACTATGAGCCAGGCTGGCACTGAGCTTCAACTCATTTTTTCTCATGCGGTGGCTGTGGAGACATTCCAGTCACACAATTAATCCACAAAGAGAAAGGCTGGAGAAAGCAGTTGGGATGCAGGCTCCGAATGAGAACACTGCAGTGTGTTGCTCAGTGGTATGCCTGCACATGGGTCACATCCTAAGGCAGGACTCCACTCGACTCAGTGGTGTGACATGAGGATGAGAGGAAGACCATGAGAGAGTCCTTCAGTCTTCCCTTTTCTTGGGAATGGGTTCAGGGCAGGCTCCAGATGGGTCTGGTGAAGGCCACAACAACCAGCCAGGGAACCACTGGTCCCATCCCCAACACCAGTAGGAAAATGGGTAGGACATGGCAGCTCCTATGCTGCCTCTTGGCGCCAGTGGTTCACCAGGACTGGCAGGTTTATCAGCAGAAACTTCTGACAGTGCAGCAGGGAACAGCAATCTTGGCTTCTGGAGCTGGTCCTGCTTTTAAACCAAGTGTTATCTATGGACCAGTGTCTTCTTTGTTGACCGGAGAATGATAAAATTTCTCTAATGAGAATATATTAAGGTTAGCACATTCCCATCTAGTCAGCCATGCTCAGAAATTGGCTATTAGCTTTTTATTTAGATTTCTTTAAAAAAAAAGAGAAAATGCAATACCCCTGTCTAAATCCCGGGGCATGAACAAACAAGACATTTTAATAAGTGTGCTAATGTTCTTATTACAAGCCTCTTGGTGCATCCAAACAAAAACCTTTCCTCACAACTCAATTATTTCCATTTACTCTAGCTGCACAAAAAGCCTAGAAAAATAAGAGCTTAGGTGCATTTGGAAAATAGCGATTTTGAGTACTGTCAGATAAAGGTTGGGGGAGTGAGTCTCCAAAGACATTTCATAGATTGTTCCCTCCACAGTCTGTCCCAGCTTTGTTTCTAGACCTCATGCTGTTAGTGAAAGCAGCAATGCCTATTTTATTTCTAATAAGAAAAGAAGAGAGAGGGAAGATCTCTGCGACACCCAAGACAGAGGGGAGCCATGACTGTACGTACACACTTTGCTGTGCAGACGGCTGCTCAGCCCAGAAACAAAATGGAAGGCAAAGCAAGATCTGCGTCTCATGACAGCTTTATTGCTTTTCTCCCCTGGAGGCATTACGACACTTATTGTAGCATTTTTGGGAGACTTTGAAGTTCCTTTACTTCTAATTGCAGAACTCGTGTCATTTGGGGAATTTGAAAATAGCCTCTTTTCATCTTTTTCAACAGTGAAATGTTACATGTTAACGTTTTATTCTGCGCATTATGAATTCAGAGATACAGAAATGACTGGCATTTCGCTCCACATCTTGCCATGATTTTCTCAGCTAAAAAATGCCTACCCAAATCCAGCCACTGCCACACTGCCATGTGATGCCTTTTAGAGAAGTGTCTTTGGGAGCCAAACCCCTGCCCCACCAGGGGCAGCCTCACTGCCTCCAGGTGCAGCACAGCACTTGTACCTGCTCCTCCAGACTTCTACCTCTGTGTGTGGTCCCTGTGCCCTGCACTCGCAGGATCAAGGTGGGGGAAGATGGCTGGAGCTGCCATCCCTGTGCAGGATTTACCACAGAACAGAGCATGGACTGGGTCATGACAGCTGGTGTGGGATCCCTGGGGCAGGGATGTGCATCTTCTGCCTAATTTGGGCCATAACAGAGCAAAACATGGGCACCAGTAGAATATAAATAATAAAAGGAATAATAAATTGCAAAATCAAGCCCTGTAATGAAAAAATAAATAATCTAGATAGACTGTCTCAGAGTGTCTAAGCCTGATTTATTAGCAATTCTGGCTGACCGTTATTATTATTAGGTGAGCAACTTGCAGTGATTTTTCACCTGATGCTCTGCAAATTAACTATGCTGCAGGATGAATGCAGGAGATTTGTGTTTATTGTTTTATGAAATTATACAGTAGGTAAAAATTCACTTGGAACATCTCCACCATCACTTTGCAATTTTATGACCTATAGCGCATCTGACACAGAGTAGTACTGCTGCTCAGCACAGATGAACAGCAACATCAGTATCACTGGTCATCTGGAGCAGTGAATAACAGCAACAGGAGCAGAGCCAATGCTTATTCCAGACTGGCACAGAAATCCACTCACCTGCAGGTTATTCTCATGTTTATTCCACGTGAAAGAGCAGAGGGAGGCTTTAGTTTTCCAACACGTTATACACTAACGTTTTCTAGGCCAAAATTCTGGGCCAGGTATCCTAATTATGTACAAATTCCCTCCCACCCTCCCCCATTGCAGCGACAGATGAATCAGTGGCTGTGTTTATTTACCCTCCTCAAAGACGATGCAACCATGACCCTGAGGAAAAAAATGCATTTGCATATGCAGAAGAAGCTGGTGGCAATTCACATTCTAGTTTAGCTCTTAGTGTAGTAAATGGCATTACTGCAGAGCTCAAATATTTCTTTTATGTCAGACTCTACTTACTGGTTTCCATTTCCTAGAGTCAATACAGAAATCAATCATGTCCAAAGGAAAATTCAATAAGAAAATCCTTTATGGTATCAGCTCAATTATAGATATGTTTTCCTTTGTAAAAGTAGAAGAAATCCAAGAAACAGAGCCCTTTACACATCTTTCTACACAATATGAATTAGCTATATTTATATATAAAATATTATGAGTGAACTTTCATTATTCCTTACATAAAAGACCTGTGGGAAAAGGCCTGAAAACATTTTGTTCGTGTCTAAATCACTGCATGATGTCTTCTTAACTGTGCTGACAGAAAAAGAAAAGCATTGCAAATTAAGTATTATACAGCAATATTTTAACATCTTGATGTGTGTCCTGTAACACATTGATTCAGTCATTAAAGCCCACATATTGAAACTTGTCGATAAAAATATTGGGAACTGAGCCGTCCCTGGTGTCCTTGGATCCATAGAAACTCTGTTTTCAGTATCTTAATTATCTAGCTAACGAACTGGACTTGAGAATTACGTTTCATATGAGTTGTGCTGGGAAACACTGCAAGTGTTGGTGGCTTTTATGTGCAGAAGGGTGAGGAGCTCACCTTGGGCTGGATTCTAATCTCTTATTATTTTATAGGGGTTTTTTTTGTGTGTGTTTCTCTGAACTAAGTGCATATAAACTCTTAGTGGCATAAAGCCGAGCATCAGAATCTAGCCCATCTTGAGATACATATTTTATACGATGCTAAGATAATTTCGTTGGGAGAATTTGGGTCTCAAGAAGAAGAAATGAAACATTAAGCAACTCATGATGCTGCATAAGAGTGGAATGACAGATTTTGCAGGTGGAAACAAAGTCTTTACAACAGATCTAGATTCAAACCTCATTTCTCTATGTTTTTAGAAAGACAGAGTCAACTTTGCTTTTGAAAATATTAGTTCACAATTGATTTAATTTCAAGAACAACATGTATTATATGAATTCGTCTATACGTTTTTCTCTCCTTTTATTAACCTCCCCCACCTTTTACCAGGGATATAAGCAGTAACCCAGCACTAAACAGTTTTCTCCTCACAGCATGTGGATAACAGAGATGAAATATGAGCTTAAATCTCCACTCTTTTCCATTGTCCGTTACGAGATTTTATGTGGGATAGCTAGTTCAGTGCAAAAGCACCGCTTTCCCTATTCACTGCAGGCATAGTGCAAGATTTTAATATCTTAATTTCAAAATTGCACATCCAGCCTAGGAAAAATACAGAATGTGTATTGTGCCTGCTGTGTACAGATCTATGCTAGAGGCAGCAAGTTAGACTCGGTAGAACAGGCTCTTAAAATTATAGCTTGTTCCCAGACCAGTGCTTAATTTTCCCTTCCAGCAAGCTCTGTCACTGATGCCCAGCTGCTCTGCAACATCTGCCTCTTCCCTTCTTTACTTGCCCAGGCACGGGGTGTGAGGTTCCTGCTCCACCTCACCCCAAGGTGTTCAAACAGCAAAGCCTTGGCAATGATGTAGAAAAATATATCCCAGATTTATTTGGGTAAACTCACTTTTGAGAGCAGCAGCAGAAGGATGGAAAATGCAGCAGCCCTTTGTTATCTTCTCTATAAAGTTACTGTCAGTAAGAAACAGAGCAAAAAATCGATGTTTTTTCTTAACAGAAACTGGAAGAACTCAATACCTAATTAATTCCTGCCTTTCAGTTCTTGTAACTGCTAACAATGCTGGATGCAACATTGCCAGCATTTCTTACTGGTTTTTTTTTCTATGTCTTGTCTCCTACATCACATCACTAACACTGTATTTTTGCTTTATATATTTAATATACTTTATTTGCTTTATATACTTAAGGCTTTCCCACTGGTACATTTCTCAGGAACCTCCAAAGATAATTTCCAGAGGATAAAACATCGCCGAAATTTACATCAGCTACTCATCACCATGACGTCATACCAGCTATGACACCATCAGCCACATCTACAGCCAAACGCAAACTAGCCAGCACTATCAGAGAGAACCTTCATAAATAAAGACATCATGGCATTTTCAAAAAGTCAAAGTTGTTGGTGGCCAGATCAGAATATAAAAGTGTCTCCTACAGGGTATTATCACTAGTATTTTTTCCTCCTGTTTCTATTTTGCTACTGATATGTATTGATACATAATGTAGTATTTAAAACTATTTTGCTTTATCTAAATACATGTCATTTTCAGCTCAAAAATGTCATACAATTTTAGTAATTCATCTAGTGAACTCCAGAGAGTACTGTTTGAGGGTCTATTGAAAACCCATTAACTTCATCAATGTCATTCTGCGTTCTGTACTGTGAGTTGGTGACTTACAACAATGTTTTTGTGGCTCTACTGAAAACAAACAAAAACGCAAAAAAAAAAAAAAAATCACTTCTTTGTGCTTGAAACACAATAGTAAACATTTTGTTTCTTGACACGGATGGGACTGGTTTTCTTTGGACTAAAATGAAGTAACTTCCTCTAATAATCTTTGATTGATTGTTACTTAGTTTTTAATACTTGAAGTATACTAGAGAGGCTACTTAATCAGTTTTTCAGATAAACTACGCTGACTGGTGTATGTAGATTATGAGAGAGATGCTTGAAAAATAGAATTTTATACGTGCACATGCAATCACACTGAAAACAAAACTGAATTTGTGCATTTGCATATTACTGAATAAGATACTATCGTGAAAACCAATTTAAGAGCTCTGGAGAAAGTTTGGTCTCATCAAAATCCAGTAAGAAGCTTCCTGAAACTAAAAAAAGAAAAGAAAACAAAAGGAACTTTTTATGATGGAAGAGCAAATACTGCTCTTTCAGTAATAAGATGAAAAATACAAAGTTTTAGAAGTAAATACTTGGCTTGGTGAGCTGTCTTCTAACATTTGCACAGCTCTGACAACACCTGCTGAAGCAAGTCGGAATGTGACAAGGGTCCTGAATGGTACTAACACGTGCTGCATGCCTTCACTAAAGATAATGCATCTGACGAGGAACTCGTCATTAATCTTCCCTTAAAGCTTTGAGAGGAAATACAAAGTAACAGAAAGTTTTTAACTGGAACCACTGAATTATCACTTGTAGAGAATCACTTAAGTGATTTGGTCATTAGGACTCGGGGTTACTCTTTGTTCAAGCAGCAGTACACCATGTAGGATAACCCCAAGCAGTAGGGAGGCTCATATATGAGCATTTCCTGCAGGTCATTCCAATGCTTGGACACCATTTCCACCCTGAATCACAATGAAAAGCCAAAATAGAGACTAAAAGTGGATGTGAGGAACTCTGCAAGTTTTCATCCATTTAAATGTGTCATGGAACAAGGCTTTTGCATGGAGTGACAACTTAACAATGCTCCTCTGAGTTGTGTCAGGTTAGTGCAAATTGTAATTCTAAATCACGCACTCGTGTTCTTTTGAATGTGTTGGTCTCTGCCTTGACTACATCTCCTGCACTACACTTTAGTCAGGGGTTACACTGACTCATTGCAGTGGAAAAATGGAATAGAGCAGAGGGAATTGTAGCTGTTCAGTGCAGAGATTAACTGAATTTCCATGGAATGTATTAATTTGGCTTAAGCATATGGTAGAAACAGGTAACTGAAATTCAATCTCTTTCATTTTCAAAAACTTTTCAGACCTGTGTTCACCAGTAAGGTGATGAGGAAAATCACTCTGGAGGTGAGAGTTCTCAATTCCTCTCAGGCCACACCACAAGACAGAATAAATTCTGTAGATTTTTTTTCTTGGACTGCTGTCACTGGATTGTGTTCAGGTGGTGTTTTCCTCCATTTCTGCACCTGCCTCTGTGATTCCTTCTTGGATGCTAACACCACCATACCTCTTCACCTTTCAGGAACTGAAGTGTTTCTTATGACTATGTCAAGACAAGAAACAGTGACTGTAGAGGTTTTGTCTGAGTCATAAATTCTTAGACAATTTCAATATGTCATCCACATTATTACGTATTTTAGTAAAAATGCTTTGAAAGAAAGAAAGTGTGAAGAAAAGGAGAAGAAAAGATAGATGAAAATTCAGTGAGGTGAAATAGTTTGGGAGCTGTCTGTATATGCTCACAGAAATCTATAATGGAGCCTAAAAAGCTCATTGCTGTCACTGTAGCAGCAGGAGGCTGAGTCGTGCAACCCCAGCATAGTTACAGTGACACTTGATGCACAGCCGGTCCTTTTCCAGTTTGGATGATCAGACTTCAGGGAGGGTGGAGAAACCCCCTTCACAGCCTCTCAAAATATGCCATTGTGGGAGCAGTGAGGGAGCCATGGTTGACACAGAGAAGGAAACAGAAGAGAGAGTTCAGAGGCTGTCTGGCCTTGGCAGCAGAGCTATGGACAAGGTGTGGTGAAAGGGGAAGCAGGATGGAGGGAACCACGGAATGAGTGAGATGGAGAGATGTCCGGAGCTCAAAGACCATAAATATCTCAAAATTTTCCAGACAAGTTCTTTTTTTTTGTCTTTTTATTTATTTATTTTTAGGAGGAAAGGCTGATGAAAGAGATGAGCTGACATAAAAACACATTCTGCAAAGAGCAGCACATTTTCCTATTTCTAAATCACAGGGTTCCTTTTTTACAATTATGCTGATAGGAGTAAAGACTGTTATGGAAAGTGATATGATTTCTGCTACATCTTAACTGGGTTTTATTTTCTTGGCATAACTTGATCGATCAGTGCTTCATTCCAAGTAATATGGCCTTATTTTTTTCAGTCATGAAAGAAAAATTATTTACTTCTCAATTAGTGTGGTTGTATGAATATGGAACTTGGGTTCCAGGCAATCATGCGGGGCAGGCTTGTATGGCTGTACCAGTAAATTAAACACGCCCAGGATTGTGCCTAGACACTGAATGTGCTTGGGCTACTTGACATCACAGATTTATGCTACTAAATTTTCTCCACCTCTAGGGTGTAGTGACCACAGATCACCTGTTAGGAATAACTTCTTGTAAATTCCAATTCCCAAAACTTGGCTGGGATTTGTTTGAGGGAACTGGATATGGGGCAAAGGCATATAAGGGGGTATCTTAACGTTCAAGAGTACCAATCATTGCTGTTCAGTGCTCAGAAACAAACCTAGGCAGTATTTTACTAATGTAAACTTAGACCGTGTTTAGTTGTCTCCCAGGTCAGTGAAGCAGCCTCCACCATCACCGGATGTTTGGACATTTATGGGACAAGAATCTGTTATATTCCTCATGCTCTTCCCATTCTCTTCCTTCACAGTATGATTCTCGTTGGTGAGATGAATTACAATTAATTTAATGTGTATGTGAAATAGCAGTAGAAGATAAAACCTTTCCAGTTTATAAATATAGATATAAGAAAGCCTGTGGGACCCCACTGTACTGAGTGCTGTGCCAACATATAGTGTGAGACTGGCTGCTGGATATTGCACAGAGCTCTCATTTCAAATTTACAGAGACACTGAGCAGCAGGGATGAGGGGCCCATTCAGACACTGATGACTGGAGAAAGACCAAGAAACAAGTTAGTAGCAGAGAACTGAGACAAAGATAACGATTCAAGGCTTACAGTGGATGTTCAGTGGAGGACAAGCCAATGAATTACTATCCCTGCAAACCAGGCATTGATGAGGTTGCCCTGGCATGCTGCATCCAGTCCTGGGCCTCCTAGCTTGAATGGGAGGGGAGAAACCGGAGATGGTCCTGAAGAGAGCTGCCTTGGTGAGTACAAGCCATGGACACATGCACTGCAAGGGGAGGTGGAATGAACTGGTGCAAAGTCTGGTGAAGAAGAGGGTAAGGAGCAATATGATGGGAGCCCACATGTATTCGAAGAGAGGGTGCAAAGATGTCTGACCCAAACTTCTTTCAGTCAGTAGATGGTATAACAAGAGGTGGCAGTAACAGATTGTGGATGGGAGGATTGAATTAGGATAATATAAGAAAAAGATTTTGTTCGCTAGGAAACTAGAGGAGAGGAACAGGATAGCAGTAAAGGATGTTGAATCTCTGCCCGTGAAGGTTTGCAAGGCTAAGCTAGGCAAGGCAGTGGCTGATCCAACCTAGTGCTGTTTTCATCAGGCTTTGAGTGAAAACGAGCTGTCTGGGCTTGGTGATCTGCAGCCAGCACTGCTCCTTCTGCGAGGGAGAACCCATGTGCAGCAATGCTGGGCATGAGTCTTGTCCAGAAAAAAATAACGTTTACCACAGGTTGTGTAGGAAGGAACATCTACCGTATTCTAGCTCAGTGTATGACATTTTTGATAAGAAAGGGGAACAATTCAACTGAACGTGGCACTTAGTGCTATGGTTAATTAACTTGGTGGTGTTCAGGCAAAGGTTTTTGCAGTCTTGGTGATTCTTTGATTCTATTCACATGATTACTTTCTCTCCCTTGTTTTATGCTCTGCCCCTACAGACCAGCAGTGGAGTTTACATTTTGAAGAAGTGCATTCTTCTTATTAGTAGAGATTATTTCATTCACATGCTGGAATATTTACTTAATCTGCCATTTAGATACTGAAGGTTACAATATATTTCAGCTATTTTTTTTTCTTATAAGAGGCATCCAATTGCAGTTTTTGTCTTTACAGGTGTTTCTTTTACATTTCTATTGTGAAACGTGAGTATCACCTCAAGGAGATCCAAATTTTGCCTATATGCACAGAAAATACTCAAATCTGCTGACAAATATATGTCAGTAGTTTATGAGAACTTGGTATATTAGGATACATTTGACAAGATTAATCAGAGACCAGCTCATGGAGATATTAGCCAAACTGCGCAAGTATGAGTGAAAACCACTCACAGCCAAATTAACTTAATAGAAATGCTGTTGCTAGCACAGCACAGTGCACTAAAGATAAAATACAGTATCTGGTCAAGGAGGAGAGCACAGCTAAGCATTTCATCCATTAACTGTGCAGCTTCCAGTCTGGTCACACAGTTAACAGTGGTTTGTATGTTTGAAGCAATGGTACAACAGCATGGCCCCCTACCAAATCTGCAGCCCTGTTGAGCTGGACCCTCGTGCACCCAGTGCTGAGAACACAACAAAGCATGTACAAGCTGTTTGGCGTTTTCAGACTGGAAAGGGACACCATGAAACTCAGCCTTGGCCTCTTCCACGCCACCTGCTCAGGATGTCCCTCATTACACTCCAGCAAACTCCTGGTCTGTGAACAGCACCTTACCACACTCTGCATCCCAGCTTGGCTGGTACATTCTAAAAAATCCTACATTGCATTTGAGACCATTTAAAAACCTGCCCAGGTTTAGTCTCTGCACTCATTCAAATCACTATTAAAGTTAGAATTGAGAGGGAGTTATTTTATATATTTGTGAAAATGCCTCATTTTCTTCCAAATATTTTGCTTTATAATAAAAAATACTAATTTTTAAAATTCTTCAAATGGAGATATTTCCCCCCTTCAGCTTTTGGCTGCTGAAAAGATCCTTGGTGTTTAGGGAGTTTCAAAACCTAGTTTGAACTGGTTAACATGTTGTTAACACAGTCTTCACATTCCCCTTAAAAAATAAAAAATAAGAGAATAGGCATTCCATGAAGATACAAATTGGAAAAGGAATGAAAATGTGCCAATTAAAACTATTTCATGAGCCCTAAAATTTTCCCTGGATTAAAAAAGTGCAGTGCTAGGCCACCCCTGAGCAGTTCTGTAAGAAGAGGAGAAGGGTTTTGCTGGTGTTGCATGGTGTTCTGCATGCTTGTTTCATTTTGCTTTATATGAGCTTTTATACTTTTCTTCTGGTAAATAGTAGTGTTGTTACTGTGAGTGTAGCTTTGCTTGGTTCCCTGTGGCAGCACCTAAATGTGTGCTTTGTGTCCCCCTCCACCGTACTTTCTGAATCCACTGGGCTGTCAAATCAAATTGAAAGTGCTGTCAAAGATCTTAAGCTCCTATAAGTTACGTGAAAACAGGTGGCTGGGAGAAGAACGATCCTATTAGCATCCCCATAGAGGGGAAAGCTGCAAGCTAACTTCACCTTTTGTTCATCACAAGAATTCAACAAGGCAGAAACACTTGATAGAAGAAAAGGCTCCTTACGCTGAAGAGACACCTTCAAGTGGCACCTTATTAGATGCTGAGGAACCTGACCATGAGATCTGACACCATGGGAAAGTAGGCTCCACGTTGTTTCTGGGTTTCTTATTAAGGGATGCGTTTCTTCATGGGGTTGCTCTTTGTTTAACCTCTCCCTGCATGTTTGGAAAGTTGGACACATGGAGTACTGTAACTGCAGCTGTGCATCAAAGAGCTTCTGGAAAAAAAATGACAACCAAATCCCCAAAGCATTAAATACATTGTGCTATGGGAAAGAAGGTAGTCTTGACAGAATCCAGGCAGACACAGGGTCAGCTTGTGGAGTGGGCTGAGCAGGCAATTGCCCAGAACAGCAAGACACCCTTGGTGAGATTGGTCGTTGTTGCATTAGAAAATAGGCTTGCCCTGCTGTGACAGCCACGGGTCTTGGTGGGCATGGGGCAGCTTCTCACAGAAATCCATTCTCCCCTTACCCAGGATGGCAGCAACAGGTGTCACTCCTGGTCCAGCTCTCCAAGCCATTGCCATTCTCCCACCCTCACTCCTCATGGAAGAAGCGGCCTAACCCAAACTTCCTCCCCATTTTCTCCCACACATCACAGCACCAAAACTCATCTTCACCCCACCTCTGAAAAATCTTGACCTGGCTCAAGATGCACAGGAGTACAGCAGACTGGAAATGCCACGAGCTCTCTTCTCTTGACAACCTACACTAAAGCTCCTACATGCTGTTTTTAACAATCCTAAAGTCATGCCAGATGCTGCACCTGTATTAAAACACAGGCCCTGATCCTATACCACTGACTTCAGAGAAAGTTTTGCCACTGGATTGAATGGGGACAGCTTAAAAGCATATGCATTTAAGACAGATTATGTTTTGCAGCTTTAGTCTATAAATATGTAAACTCTGCGGACATTTAAGTTTATTTCTTACATCTGTTGTAATATTAATGCTTAAGCAGCCAAAACTCTTATTATTAGTCTTTTCTACTAGACTGTTTCAAGGTTCATGGCCTGATACTTGTGAAAAGTTGAGTAGAGGTATTGCAGAAAGTTGTCTGCTAAGTGCAGGAATCATTCTGATTACACTTTTAAAGTCCATTCTCATCCCAGAGATGTTACTGGTCCTCCTGGCACTCCAATTTTATGCACCACTACCTTCAGCAGAATCAGTCATCTCTCTGAAACTGGAACAAGCTGTGCAACTAAAACCTGTGGAAGAACCGTGCAGTAACGTGGCCTTGGGGAAAAAATGCAGAGATGAACCAGCTAGGCTTCATCCGGTGTAAGTAGTTTGCAAAGCAGAGCTTCCTCCTCAAACAGGCAGGCATAAAACAAGATCCCTCAAAAGGAGCCTCCCCTTTGCCTCTGTTTTCCCAGGTGTGCACACTATACTGTTTTTGGCTGGGGTAGTTTATTTTCTTCACAGTGGCTGATACGGGGCCGTGTTTTGGATTTTTGCTGAACACGGTATTGATAACACAGGGATGTTTTAGTTATTGCTCAGCAGCGCTTACAGGGTCAAGGCCTTTCCTGTGTCTCACCCCAGCAAGGAGATTGGGGGTGCACAAGAAGCTGGAAAGGGACACAGCCAGAAAAGCTGACCCCAGCTGATTAAAGGGATGTTGGATATCATATCATGTCATGCTTAGCAATGAAATTAGGGGGGAGGCTGGCCAGGGGGAACTGCTTCTCAGGGACTCACTGAGCATTGATCTGTCAGTTATGAGCAATAGTTCTCATTTTCATCACTTGCCCTTCTTGGGTTTTATTGCCTCTCCTTGTTACTTTCCTTTTCATTATGACTATTATTATTATTATTATTACTATTACAATTATTAAATTTTTGATATCTCAACCCATGGGTTTTCTCATTCTTACCCTTCCAATTCTCTCCCCTCCATTCTGCTGGGGGGTAGTGAGCAAGGGGCCATGTGATGCTTAGTTATTGCCTGGGGTTAAACCATGACAGCACAGAAAAGTCCTCCCTTATGGCAAGCGGGACTTTTTCCTGCCATACAGAACAGCTGGGGGATGAAGCTGAGGAGAGGAGCTGGCTGGACTCCAGCTGTAAGGAGCAGTTACGGAAGCTACCTGAGCTCCCAGAGATGTTCCTACAGGTTCATCCAGCCTCTCACCGCCCCATGCTCTCCATTGCCAGCCTCTCTTGCCCTCCCTGCAAAGAGGTGCTTAATTGTGTTACCTCATTTTGCCTCTTTGACTGAGAGCTAGACTTGCAGCTTCTATGCAAGAAGAACATGCCTGATGAAGAAAAGTGTTTGAGAGGACAGACCTTTTGGCTAAAACTCCAACCAGTTCATTTTTACTTCTTTAGTGAAGTATTTTGGAGTGAGGGTGACAGTGGGAATGTGCTGGTGTGGGGAAAAGGACTACTTCACCAGCCATATATGTGGAATACAATGCTTTATTTCAAACTCCAGGAACAGATATTTGTTTTAAATATAGAAAGACTGTCTTTCCTAATTACAGTATACATCAGAATTACTACAGCATTGAAATTCGATCTGTGAAGTATGAAATATTGATAGAATTTGGTGATCTGTTTTCCACTCAGTCTTGCCTTAATGCTTAGCTGCATATGAGATACACAGAAGGTATATATTATCAAATAATGCACGTAAGACTGGTTATTAGCAACACCTAATAACGCAGTTATTAATGATCCCAAGCAAACTCTGAGTGTGCTAATGTGCAAATGTTACACATCAAATCAGTCATTAAATGCTGCCATAACCACTCTTGTGGAGTTTACTGGTACTGTACTAAAAAATGTATTTTATGGTTTAACCATTTAATTTTTTTACAGGGAAAAGCTTCTGCTGCCTATTTGCTGCAGAAGAGCAATCGAGATTTAGTTTGCTTTCCTGTATGAAATATAGGCTTTTACTTTTCTCAAAAAAAGTTATGATCTAAAATATATAGTTTCCTATCAGGTCATTTGCATCAGCACATAGAGAGGATGTGAGCAGGCACTTAGTGTCTTGTGATTAACACTCATGCAGCTTCAAGTTCTCATTTACTAATAAAGACAGAAAAAGAAAACTACATCCCCTGCTGTAACTTAAGTGAGACAAATTTGTTATTAATTTAATAACATAGCTTATTTATTCACAGACAGAGAGAATGGCAGACTGCATGCCGGCTGAGAGCCGTGGAGACGCTTGCATTCATCTTTGTGAGTGAGAAAAGTGATAACTCATAACTGCTACAGCCCAGAGTGAGTTATTAGATCACTTCTCAGAGATAAAAGGTTAGACCAGATTGCAGCCATCAGATCTTTTAATGTCTGTGTGTACATTCAGCAGTGAACATGAAAAGATAGACCATTTTTTTGCTTCATGCTCTAGCAAACCACTCCACAACTTTTCCACAATTGCCCTTGGTCCTCCCTATATTTTCCACCCAACTTGTGCTGACTTTGCCGTTCAGAGTTTTGTCTTTCGCATCTCAACATCTGTATGAACCAGTTATTCAACTGAGTAGAAGATGAACAGCTGTTTTTTCAGAGATGGATTAATAGCTTGATTTTCAGTGGCACCAGAAGAACACGCATCTAGGGAAACTTCTTATTGGTTTAAGCCTGTTGTTCAGGGAAAGGGTAATTTACAGGAACATTCAGCCTGACCCTTTCACTTTAGCATGACCTTTTATTCCAGCTGTATGGTGGCTCTTGAATAAAGGCAGCAAGCAAAGCTCATCTTGTCACGTAACTTGGTATTTATGAGCAGTCACTAGACTCGCTCAGGCAGGACCAAATGGCCTGGCAGGGTACAGATTTGCAGCATCTGTATTAAACTGATAAACTTATTTGCAATTCAATCTAAAATCATGGGTTTGATTATAGATGTCCGAAAGTAGCATCAGTGTTGCACACATTTGCAGTAGTTGTTACTTTGGCTGGCTTGCCACAGAATGACCAAAGGGTAAACCAAAATCTGCTGCAGCTGTAGATGAAGAAACACGTTGTGATGTGTAAGCATCACAATGAGTTCCACTGAGCTGTCCTGGAGCTCAAGCACTCACAATGATCGGACACATTCATAAATGCATTTTATGCATTTTATGAATCAAGATATCATTTAGTTTTCACTGATTTTACTACTTTGTATTAAATCAATTGTTTAAATGTATTTCTCTGTAACATTTTTCAATTACAGAATCTATTACTGCAGCACTTCCATTGCTGCCTGTAAGTTCAGTCCTGTTATTTACAAGTGTTGCATTTAAGGCATTTATTAATATAACCCAGTTGAAACTGATCTCAACTGAATTATGTATACACACAGGTTACTTTCTTACATCATTAACTTGATTCATATAAGGAAGATTTCCCAGGTTTAAAGAAGGGGTTTGAGAACATGGACTCCTGATTTACGTCTAATGATAATTAACGTCATTGGATTGATTGCAGCTCTGTTGATTGCTGCTAGTGGAGTTTCTAAAACACAGAATGCAGTCCTACATCTTGTCAGGACTCATAGTGGCTGCATCCTTAGATTCAGCAGTTAGACAAAGTTCGGTGCATCAGTTCTTTATTAGAAGAAAGAATCTGCTTTTGAAAATGTTTGTGTATCTGTAAAAAATAAGATTTGCTTTCCACTTATGAAGACAGGGTAATGCTTTACAATAAAGCTTTCCAGGAAAAAAAAATTAATATGTTCTGTAAACTGAAAAAATAGCATCAGAAGCACATTTCACTTTTCTGCAAGTGATGCATGTGTATGTATTTCCCAACAAGGGCTTTCAGACATAAAACTAAAAATACAGGCAGAGAGTGAGAGACAAGAGAACTGTTGAGATTAAAAACTAAACCAAAACACATTATAAAACATGATTAGAAGAACGAGGCAGAGTTGACAAGGTTTATTAACTATCAGCCTTCCTGAAACAATACTCCAACCCCAGAGGCTTTTGTCAAAATTTCTTATAAAAAGGTGGGGGAGGGGGTCTCATTTTCAGAAACTGCCAACATGCACAACTTCAACAGGAGCTGTAGGTCCTCAGAAAATGAAGTTCATGGTCTAATAGGTTCCAGTTGCCTCTGTTCCTCTCTGCAGGTCATGCTGTAAAATTACAGCATTCATGCATAGCAGCTATAGTGCTCAGAGGAATTGACAGTGGAGCACAAAAGCTGTCCAGGGTTAGGGATGCAGACAGGTTTCTGTAACGCATCAGATTATCAGCTATTCACCGTGAAAAATGAAAGGCAAGAGGAAATCTTATCTCCAGGATTTGGCATCAGTCAACAAGAAATCTTAAATTGGAATACAAAGACCTAATGATGAGTAAATTGTTAGCAGCCTTATTACATATATGCGTTCTGGGTAGATTTTTCGCACAGGACCAAAGGAATCTATTTCTTCTACCGTGCTTCTACAGTGCAGTATATTGGACCTCAACCCTGCAAGAGTAGGAGGGGACTTTCAAATCAATTTGTTTCAAATTCTCTGGGAGGATTTATTGCATCAGTTTTTCCACCATGACATTCTGCACAGTGACCAGACTGTTACAGGCCTATCCATTTGAGACTGGTGTTTAGCATAAAAACTTATCCCATAGCCAAAAAAATTTAAAAACTTCTACCCAATAAGAAAATAAAAGAAAGCCTGAGAAAATATAGTGGATGATCTTCAAGATCTTTTCCAACCTAAATGATTCTATGATTGTACTTTTGTTTTTGGGAGAGGATTGTTCAGACCTTACTCCTCCTGGATGTAAGGATGTGTGTGTTTTGAGTGGAGCTGAAACAGATGGGAAATCTACAACTGAAAAAAACTGGGGTTTTTTTGTTTTTAAAAATTAAAAATTTATAAAATTTTAAAAATTTTCTAAAAAGATACTGATTTTTTTAATTGTTGAGAGGACTGAATTTTGAGATCAAATGTAGAAATTCCTGTCAATGATGGATATAATCTTTTGTTTTACCAAAAATCAGCCAGTAGCTTGTTGGCTAATGAATAGACTTAGGAGCCAGAACAAACCATTGTTCTTTCTGGTTCTGGCTGGAGGTTTGATCTGGCCTCCAAGATGAATGCCTGAGTCATTGGGTTATGGTGATCTAGTTCTCTGCTGCATTTGGAAGCTCGTGGGAGAGCCACTCCACTTTCTACGGCCAGAAGCCAAACACCTTGGCTTTCCACACCCCATGTGCACAGTGCAAGCCAGCCTCTGCTTCACTGAGCATTTTACTAACACAAAACAAAGGAGCCTTGACAGTGCCAAGCAAGAGCTCTTCCCTGCTCAGCAGTCAATAGCCTGATTGCAGGCAGCAGCAGTGAGTGATGGATCAGTGAAGAAAGAGGATATTTTTCTTCTATCACCTGAGAAATAGAAACAATAGAGCTCCTTTTCCTGGTATTTAGTGTATTAGGATAAATACAGTGAAGTTGGGAAGATGCTTAGGAGGGTGGCCAGATGTGCAATTAAAATGACATTTGTAGCCTCAGTGTCACCAAGATACATTTATAAAGCAGTATGCTGGCCAAGACCACGCCAGAAGTCTGTGGTAGCAGTTGCATTGTGTGTAAACAAGAACCTGTCGATAAATTAGCAGAGAATCAAGAAAGAATTGTTGTAATCAGACTCCAAGTTCACCAAACGTAATCTAGTCTCTACATTATTCTTTTTTAAAGACCATATTTACCAATATTTCTAAATGATAGAAGCAATACCTCACAAACACTCAGCCAGGAGTCTAAAGGGACAGTAGAGCCCCAGTTTCCCTATAACAATTTCCTGCCAACTTAAAATGAAAGACTCCAATAATATTATTCCTAATTTACTCTAGTGCTAAGATGATCAGGGTTCTAAAAGAAGAAATTGCCATATTATCATAATTGTCAAGAAGAAACTAGGAATGCATTGGAAATTTTTCCAGTGAGACATGCTTGCACCAGAAGTTGTCAATTCTTTGAAACAGAAATATCTCTCAGAAATGCCATGTAATGTGCTACCAATGAGCCAGAGAAAGGATTTCTGACAGAAATCAGATGGAAAGCTGTCTGACATTTTCTTCAAATTATCTAAATAGTCACTTGGGTGGCCTTGGTTTCTTGGGTTTACAAATGTAGGATGGCCCTTCTGTGGAGAAAGAAACATAAACGTATGGTCATTCTGCTTTCTGCACAGAACTTGAAAGTTCTGAGAAGACCACATCTGGGTTTTCTTGAAGCTCACAGCTTCTGTAGGAGGTGAGTTGCTTTATTTTTTCTGGAACAATGTGAAACCTGGACCTTAGAATGCCTTGTCACTGCAACAAAAGAAAACATCTTATTATAGTCTAGTTCCCAGACTCTTAAATTTTGGCATTTTCTGAAGAGTACTTTCTGCTCCTAAAGACATTCTAAAGTTTAAAATCAGCAAGATTTTACATCTTGCTCTATAAACAAAATGATTTGCCATCTCCTTGCCACATTTTCCCTTGATATCAGGCAATCTCAAGAAATCTCATCAATCTAAAGTCAAACACTTGAGTACTTCACTCAATGTATATTACATAAATATACTTCCCTTGTGGAGCAGATATATAACAAACAATTATTTTATATATATATACAAATATATATATATATAAAATATAAATATATGTACATACATACATATGTGTGTTTATATTTGTATTATATATATCAGAATGTATACGTGTATAAACCTCCATACACAATATACATACACCTCCTGGTATCTAGTATGTACCTCTATTTTCAGGTTGAAATTTATCTTACTGCTGGATTTAGAGGAAGCAATCAAAGAAGGAACAATGCTGTCTAAGGTAGCACAATTTTTCCATCATTGCAGCCTTAATATTGACAGAGGAAAGCAATCTTCATAAAGAAGACTTTAGGTAACCAACTGATGTGTAGATTTGGGGTCTAGTCATCCACCAGAGATAAGACTGACAGAGATAAGGCTATTTCTCACATGTATTTCACAATCCTATTTAGTGGGGTTTTTTCTCACCTAAGAGAATTCACTTACAAAAAGTCTTGGCTGAGACTGTTGCTAAATGAACCAGACAGTGCTGCAGTGCAGGAGTTAATTTCCTCATTTATGGCTGTAGTCCATCATTCAGGGATTTAAATGTGCATTGTTGAATAGCTGTGATGTGCTATTTAATTTCTGAAGTAGGTGCATATCAGCGTTAGGTAAATTGATCCCTTTATCACCTAATTTGCTGTACCTCAATGAGATATTTTGAGGCTTAATTGATAAATGCTTGAAAATACATTCACGTCCTTTGGAAGGATAGAGTGGGTGATAACATATGATCACAATGAGTATTTACAGGGACTCAGAATGGCAATCTGTCTTTTGTTGATATTCAGCTGTAATTCGTGTCTGACCTCTGCAAGGTCTCTGCTGAGAGAGATTCCAGGCCACACTCTCTCACTGAGGTTGCAATATGGGTATGAGGCAGAATAACTGAGCTGCAGCTACAGAGAACTGACACAAGAAAGTGCAGCAGTTGAAAACAGCACCCCAAAAGCAGCATATTTAGAGGTATCAAACAGCATGGGGCCAACGAATAGCTGTTTAAATAACTACAGTGATGATACTCCCAAACATACAAACCCTTACGCAAAAACAGGACTGGGAAGGCTGATGATCAAAACCGTTCACGAGCAGCACCAGATCTGCATAAGTGACCAAGAGATCAGAACAAAGTTGCCCAGTCCTCCTGTCAAGAGCTGTGGAGGAGTCCAAGAGACCAAGAGACAGGTGAGAGACGATTGTGGCTTTCCAGGAGGGAGTAAACAGCTGGCGAAGCAGTTTTGGGGCTGGAAAAGGTTTCCATAGCCCTCTCTGAAATGGATTGAAACTGGCACTCCCACTGAGGTGTGACTGCAGCCGAAGTGCAATTTTCCAGGATCTTGGACAGAAACAATATATTAAACTTTATGTTACATTTTAAAGACCTTTCAGGTGGTGGGGGCCTTGGTGTTCCTCAAACCTGGAGTGCCAATGCTATGAAAGAAGAGGTGGGGAGTCTCCCTAATGTGAGAGGGAAGTACATTATGTGAAGTGGAAAAGTGAAACACTGAAATCAGCTTTAGTATGCCAGAAATAAGTGGAACTAGGGAGAATTTTCCTTGTCTGATTTGGATGAGCAGGGCTCTGCAGGAAAAACAGCGGGTGATCCTGCAGTGAAAGACCATCTCAAAGTCCTTGCTCACAGCTATGATATAAGGGAGCACAACCAAAATTCCTTAGTTGTGGAACTTTTCTATTTGAGTGTATGGCCAAGCCATCTCAATTTGCGTGGTGGTTGGGGCCTTTATAATACACTGCTTTTCTTCTCTTGTATTTCGTTTTATGAAGATGAAAAGAAAGTAACACAAAAAGGCTTTGATATCTGAAAATCTGTCTAAGCATACCAGTTGTGATAATAGGAAGGTGTCCTTTCTTTCCACAGCCTTACTCACGAAAGCCCCAGGATACAGAGTGGAAAAATGCAGCACAGCTATTAATGCTCTAATATTCACAAAACAGCGTAAGTTGCTGTTACCTGCTATCCTACACCCATTCATAAGACTGCTCCTTTTCTTTATCATAAATAAATACCAGAGACTGTATCAGCTGCTCGGCTAATGTGCAGAGCTTCCTTTGTCCGAAACCCAAGGACTTTGCACCATGTAGGCCGGGCAACTTCCAGCTGTGGCTCACTGCTTTGAAAAACGCTCAGGCTGGCCTTGGCAAAGGCATGAAATCCCTTATGTTGGCTAACAACTGAGGAACTCCAGGGGGAAGATGTCTTTTATTTCTCTGGGGACAAAAGGGATCATTTTAATGAACAATAATGTTCTATAGTAAATTACTGATGGAGAACTACCAATTGTGATTTGAACCTTGACTGACAGCAGCACATGATCACAGTGGGATACTGCTGAGCAGGTTCTCTCTTTGATACTAACGGAGAAGTTTATTTTGTAGTTCAGCCCTGAGACAGTAGCACCTTGTAGTCTCCAGTCTGGAGATAATTAACTTCAGACCTTTGAAGTTCTTCATACTCCACCTGTGAGACTGTACTGTGTGCCAGAGACATGCTTGGCAAGTCCAGTTACCTGGCAGGGCAGCAGCTGGCTGCAGATGGAGACTCTGACTTCAGTGGGGGATTCCTTGGGCATAAGGCCTCCCTCAGTGGCACCCTTCATCAGGTGAGATGTCCCTCCTGCAGCGTGGCCAGACATGCTAGGCTCAGCTGGATGATGGATCATACAAAGTTGGAGTCGCCTGTCACAACGGGCACACTGGGGTGTTAGCTGGGCACAGGCTCCTATGCTGTGCTGCAGTGGGTGAGGTACCAACCAAACCAGAGGAGTCAGCATGAGGTCACAGAGACCTGCATGGGCTCCAGACAACTGTGTGACATTTACAGGCTTTTTGGTTAGAACAGCAGGATAAATTCCAATTTCAAGAAATAGATATCTTAAAAAAAATTCTAATTTTCATGTGCTTAGAAACAGTAATTGAAAAATTAATAGGCCTATTCACATAGGAGGGAAGATGTATCTTTTTCCCAAGAATGAAATTCTTTTGGCAAGGGTTCTCATTTCCACATATGCCTGTGGTATGTCTCCTATACAAGACATGACTGAAAGTAAAAATAACTCACGAATGCCTCCTGTAAATATCTCAGTGCCCACGCAGTCTGTCCCTTAGCTGGGTAGGAAAAGCAAAAGGAAGAAGGAAAGATTTTAATGCACTTGCAAATTTCTAGGTCTGATCTGGACAGCAAAGAGTAAACATACTGAGTCATACCTTATAATCTGTTTTCTTTCTGCCCATAACATCTGAAAGATAAGGACAGAAAAGGGCATGTAATAATGGCCTCACTTGTTAAGTCTCTTCTGTCGCTTGCGCCAGGTGAAATACAGAACCAGGAAAAGAGGCTGCTGCTGACCGTCCAGCTAGGAACAACTTCTGTCCATTACATATTTTATTATGCCTGATGACCCCACAGTGCTTTGATAGCAGATGCTTGTGCCAACCTTCAGCCCAGCATCATCTTGTCATTATGGTATCAGGCACCAGAAAGGGCAGGTGAGCCTGAGGAGATTGTTCCAAAACTGCATCTGTTTTCAGGGAGAGGTCTGCTGAGAAACATGAACTTGTCAATGGAGGAGGGAAACATGGGGAACTACAGGCATAGTGGAGGCTCTGATGGGTCAGTGATGAGGAAGACAGGAGGAAGGACAACTTCTAAGGACAGGCACAGCAAAGAGAACAGTGAGGACTGGCAAAAAGCATGAGTGAAGGGGTTTGTGAGCCTGAGGAGTAGATAGCAGCTGTGAAAAAATCCTGCTCAAGTGAAGACATGAAAGGAAGACAATCTTGAAATCACAGCTGCTGGGAACAATTCTAAGGGATCAAAGAGAAAAAGAGGATGGCTGTTATGGTGGACACCAACAATGGAAGTTAATTAGAAGGGTTGCTTCAAGGGCAGGTTTTCATTTGGAAGAAAATTTAAGAAAGAATGTGAGGTCAGAAGAACGAAGATAAAACAGGATGAGAATGACTTATCCCTCATTAAGGAATGACAATAATTGAGCACACAGAAATGGTGAAGATAAGGCATGGTTTCCAAAAAAAAGGTCTTACAGTTACTGAACAGACCTCCCCAAGAAGCATAAGTGGCTTTCTCCTCATTGTCTATCAGATGAATTCATAGACCCATAGATTCATTTGGGTTGGAAAAGATCCTTAAGGAAGTCCTTTGGACTTTATAAGAAGAAAGAAGATGTAAGCTTTGCTGTATTCCATGCCATGGATGTCAGAACTGGTGAGAGTCATTACTGTTTCTTTGTGTGGGAGCCAGTAACACTGCCTGTGCTCTTCCCTTGCCAGCCTGGGGCATTACTTTGCACTAGCAGGTAAGCTTCTCTGCTGTTTTGCTCCGAAGAGGAATGATACTGAAAACCTCCCATTTCAACTGTGGTTTCACCCTCTTACTAGATTTTACCCACACAACATTTTCCTCATTGGGTAAAATTTATTTTACTTGCACTCATCCAAGGGTTTCATGTAGAAGAACATCTCCATGCCCTTGAACATCGCTGTTTTTGTTGTGTGCAGAGTTGCCCACCCCTTACTTACTCTCAGGCAATGTTTACCTTGGGACTGTAAAATGAAACAAAAGTGGATTGGAAAGTCTTTATGGAGTCCAAATCACATTGGAAACGGGTGTGACCTGTTTATACAAATTGGTCTTGCCCTCCTTTTTTCCCCTCACAAAAAATTACCTACTTTAAACCAGATTACCCTGCAGTGATTTCCTGTGTCATGACAGTTAGATTGAAGTTCCATGCCCCCTGAAAAAGTGGTATTTTCCATGGTATACTCCCTATATCTGTATTCCATTGGATCTCATAATGCAACAATGTGGTTATGTAGAAGGAAAAACGAACAGTATGTTTGGACAGATAATCTGGCCTGGGACCCTGGATCCCATGGCTACGTTTACACTTCTAAATAACTGGGCCAAGGTCACTGTCTGTCACTGAGACCAACAGACACAGAATCGCATCCAAGCATGCTGTTAAACTCTTTTACTTTTCAAAACAGGATAGCAACACACTGTCTGCCTACTAAGAATGGTCCCTGGCCCGTGCAACTGTTTGGGAAAAGTGCTAATTGGCTGAGGCCAAAGTCATGCCAAGAAATATTTTTACAATTTTATGACACAGACAATAACATTTTAGTGTCTGGGATCATTCCTGGCAGCTGCTTAATTTATTTGCATAGGACCATATGCAGCCCCAAATTACAATTCCTTTAAGACGGTATTCTACATTATATGGTTTAAAGCTGAAGGGATACATTGTTTAGATTTTCCCTGAGAAACAATTGAAAAATATTAAAGTAATGGATATTTGCTCATTGAGAACACTGATTCTGCAGATGCTGGCACTTTTGCTTTGAAAATCATGAATGAGCAACTCATACTTAATGAGGCTCAAATTTTAATTGAACAATGAATTCTTTAGGCCTTTTACTATGTCAGCTCTGCTATATTTTTTTTTTAGTGTTTCATAAATAATAATTCTCAACACTTTTGTAAATTCAGTGTAGTATTTCGTAAGTGGGAGAATGAGTTTCAATGAGATCAAAGTAAGAAGATTGCAATGCTGTGCAGACTCCTACTTGGTCAAATAGCAGCTCTTCTACTGATAAGATTCCAGGACCAAAATTTAAAACAATACTGTTCCAAAAAAAAAAAAAAGAGGGTCATAGAAAAGAGACAAACATTTCCAGTCAAAACATCATGCTGGGACTGCGAGACTGTGTTAGAATTTCCAGGCACCCTTCAGCTTCCTTAACCACAAGAGTATCTCATCTTTCTTTGCCCCCTATTTCATTCTTCTGATACCTCTGATTTCCCACAACAAAGAAGTAAGGATGCTGGGAGAAAAGATGCCATTTCACTGCGGATTTTCAACTCATTTCTGGGGCACACCACAGCCTATATACAAGTGGAGCAGGAGTCCTATGAAAACTAGGCAATGGTAATAATGCGAAAGGATATCACTACACATAGCAGCTGATTCACAAAACTAAATAAAGTTGCAGAGAACATAGCTTATTTTACTGCCTCAATTCTGAGTGACTTTGAAACACTAACATTCCTTTAGCATAATTTTATGCCTGTGCAATATTTTGCATTGAGATGCAACTGTGTAAGAAGCACTTGACATACCAGTTCAGATTTCTTCTAAGATCTGGTTACTAATGAATAAACTATATGGCCAAAGGTTCTAAACAAAGTATATAAAATATAAATATACAAACTTATATATTTAAAAAAAAAAACCCTAAATAACACTAGAGCAAAGTAAAGTAAACCAGGTTATCAATTTGGGGTATTGTCTGAACACACAGTGGATCAGGCAGCTAATGATGCAAAGGTTACTGGAGCAGGAACATCTCAACTAATGTAATGATAATGTGCATTTCATGTTTGAACTCTGAAAAGCAGAGTTGATCACATAACCCAAAATATTGTCTTCTGTGAATATTCCGAGTCTATATACCAAAACTAACAGTTGTTTATTTTCTTTTGCATATTGGTTGTAGCACTCAGAAACATCCATTTAGTGCTTAGAAAAAAGTCTTCAGATTTGAGAGGCATATGGAGGTTGCTAAAATATTGCTGGGGATTTTTGCAGGCTTTTTTAAGCTTTATTTCTATTTATGCAGCTTTTACATTATACTGGCCAAAGGGGAGAAGAGGAGGGAAAGATCTGATATGAATGAACTTTGCCTGCTGCTAGTGCATGGGAGAGCTCTGAATGCTCCATGTATTTTCAGAACCCAATAAATACAGATCGAGCAAACCAGGATTAGTTTTGTCAGTACAATTTTCTTGTCTGTTTGGTTTTTTTCTTGGTAGAACCAAAATGAAAGGTGACCTGAATTCCGATATTTTTTTTTACTCTAAACTCCCTATGTTCTGCAAAGAGGTGATAGTTCCAAGCAGGAACTGTTTGTCGACAAGTAATCTATCTCAATTTCACATCATCTGTGGACATCTAGCTGGCATCTAATTTACATACTGAGGGTATGGAGAGAGAAGAAACTCTACCTGGAGGCTGTCAGAACCAGTTACCCCTATGTAGCATGGAGTGGTTTGCACTGGCACTCACATGAAAAATCCAGCATCTCAAATAGTTGTGCAAATCTGCCAAAACTATCATCCGAAATGAAAGATGTTGAATACCAGGGAGAGATAAAGGGGTGGAATCAGCCATGAAGAGTCTGTTCCATATAGTTTTCCTTATCACATTCTACAGCCCTAAAAGGGAGACTCTAACCATGAAGGAAATATTTCAGAGACAGGCAATGCCTTATTTTATTTAACATACATGTATGCATATGCACACATATATAAGCAAAATGATTTATGCTTGCCACTAAGCTGAACCAGAAATACCTGTAACCATCTTGTTTTCCTCATTTTTCTCCTCTTTGTTCCTTACATTCTCTCCCTGACATGCATCAGTGAGAGCTTTTCAATCTCATTTCCTCTTCTCACTTTCCATTCTACTTCTTGCTGTCTTGAATAGGTTTAACTATCTTCCTGCTTCCCAAATTCTCATTATCTTTCCATCTCTCTCCTTTCCACCACAATTCCTCTTCCTTATTCCACTGCTTCTGTCAGGGCTTCCAAAACCTCTCTTCCCCTATCACCTTCCCCAGCCCATCACCCTTTATAGTCTCTTGTCTATTACCAGTTACTACTATACACAGCTGCACATTTATTTCAGATTGTAAATAGCCCTAGCCCTTGCTGTTCCCAGTGCCTTACAATAAAGGAAAAAATCCCTCCACAAACCCTTAATCCCTTCCCCCTCTCCTCACTCCTGTCTCACCCTGGAGAAGAAATAAAGAGAGTTTGTTTCGTTTGTTGGGGAGTGTTTGCTTTTGCTTGTTTTAAAGATCTAGCAGTTACCATGTAAGAGTCTCTGTATGTTTCTCCAGGGAAAGTGACACTGCAAAATATGTTTTGTAGTGTTGAAAGTGTGTTCACTCTGAGGGGAGCCAGCCCCACCCAGCGTGCTCCCTCCTGGGAGCACGAGTGTATGTGTCTGCCGAGGTGTAAAGCTGTGCCACTACACAAGTCTCTTCTTATCTGCTTCATGTTTTAACATGGGAAAGGAGAGATCTCTGTAACTGCCAGGGCAGCCTTGTGGGTTTTCTTGGCAGCTGGCGGTGAGTGCAGCACACGTGGAGAGCTGAGGCAGAGCAGTGGGCTGGTGTGAGCAGCACAGGTAGGGCTACTGATTTCACACGGGTGAGACTGACCAGGCTGAGGGCTTTTCTGTTCAGTGGACCCTGATCTTTGCTCAGCCTGGCTCTCTGGGTTACTGTTCGTATCAATTCTGCTTGCACTAGCATAAATATTTACTAAAAAATTCATGACATTCCTCTACTAAAACTCTATGCCATTGTGACAAGCTTTCCTGATCACGGCATTTGGTGTCTGACATATGCAACTAAATACTATTCAGCTCTGTTTGGCCCCCTGTGTTTTCAGTACTGCAGTTCAGTAAAATGTATTTTATTCCTCATGTTAGGGGACAGGATGAAGAGGCAGGACTGATTAATTTTTACAGGGACCTGATTAATTTTCAGTACTCCAGCCAAGCCTTCTATCCCTTTTTCCTTCTCTAGCAGGATAATCTGAGGCTATTTTTCATCACATGCAAATCCCACCAACTCTCTGGAGACAACTCATGGAAAGCACAACAGCATCACTTTTGTGCTAAGCCAAACCTTTTCCCAGAAGGGCTGAACATATTTTTTGGCAGATCAGCAGTAGCTATTGTGCAGTTTTACAGTCTGTTGTCCTGTCCCTCTTCCTTGCCTTTTGGCAGGTTGTCAAACATCATTAAGTTGATCTTAGTGATGTAGCATTGTACATTTAGTTTTGTTTATTCCTTGCTTAAGAATAAATTTGTGACAAGACATTAAGTTGTGCATGGAATGGGCTGAAGAGCATTAGTTTTTTTTTTTTGGTTCAATTTAATGATATTTTTTATGTGTGTACCTGTGATATACAGATGTTCATGAATAGGTGTGCCAGCTCCAAGGTGGAAACACCCCCAGAGAATCCACAGAGTACCTCCTGACTCTCCTGAATCTTCAGCTGCTAGTGCTAAGAAAGTCCTAAGAAGCCTGCTAGCACAGTTTCAAGTAAACTAATCAATGTTCTGTGTCACTTCTGTTACAGGAAAGCAACTTCTTCTGTAGGGCCTACCCTCTTCAGAAGCAGAAAGTGATGAAGCTTATTATAGCATTAAACATGCATTCTGACAGATTAGTCAACATGGGTAGGAGTATTTTAAGTGAGAGTTGCAGCTACTGCCTACTGTAATTAATTGTGGTAAATACACTTGTTTTATTGAAATAGTGTTTCTTTCATTTAAATAATATGCTTAAGCACATGAGTGGGACTTTTGCAATTTAAATTCAATTTTGAGCAAATAGAAGAGTTCAACAGTATTGAGGTGAAATGAAGGATTGCATTTTGAGAAAATACATGCAGTATATTAATCTTGTATATTAATCCATTTAAAACACACTTGGAAATTTTCTAACGGAACTGAAGGAAAATATGAAAAAAAAGCTTTAAAAATATGATATTGTTTGTTCAGACAGTGTCAGAACAAAATGTTCCTTCATTATCTGCCATACTTAAAAAGTATTTTTAACCCTATTGAAAAATTAGAGAAACCCCAACTGGTGTAGCTTCATGAACGGTTTTAACATCACAAAATCTGTAATTTTTTGCCCTCAAACTCTATAGAATGAACATGATTGCACAAGCCCGCCTTCTACTTCAGATAGAAGACTTCATTTATCTCCTGACTGTCCACTCCACGTCTATTTCCACTGTAGAGGAGCTCAGACTATGCAAATTTTTCCTTTTTTGACTTCTAATTAATTAGATATAAATTTACAAACTTTCTGCTTGTCCCTCACATTACACTACAAGACCTCTATGAAAGATTCCGTTCAAGGATCTGTACTCATTGTCACCTCACATACAGCACAACATTACTGGGTCCCCCTTGGCCTTCAAATTTGTTGGCAACCAAGGTGACCCTTGCAATTAAACCATGACATTACAAAACAGTATGTCAAAGGGTATCTGTGCTTCTGTGAAGGTCACAGGCTCTGTTCCAAGGGCAGCTTCAAAGACAACTTGAATATAGTTGAAGGACAATAATTTCTACTGTGTCAAAAGCCTCAATCATATTCCCAGACCATGTTATAACCTTGAGTAAACAGGCTTTAGCATGGCTGAAGGGAGAATTTAGGTCCCTTCTACACCACAGAAACGGAGATGTGCTTTAATTGTATTGCACGGATAAAGATACTGTAATTGGGTCCCTTGGAATAAATTTTTTCTTTAGATATAGCTAAATGCAAGGCCTTAAATCTCTCAGGGACATGAGATGTCATTTTATCTTTTTTAGTACTGGGACTAAAGAATTTTGAAAAGTGAAGGGGGAAGGCACAAGAATTACTTTCATTTCATAGGAATGCGTTGATTTATACAAACTGAAAAATTGACCCCAGCCTAGATGGGAAAGTCATTTTATCCAACCAAACAGAATAAAATGCTCTTTGGTAAAATAATTTCTCTTAAGCATTGAGATTAATGTTTGTTCTTTTTCTTCACACAACTGTAGAAACAATCATTTATATATGTATGTGTATAGATGTATAGATACATCAAATATATATATAGATGTATATATACATCATATATACACAAACACGAAAGATTTTACTTAGGCTATATCCTGGGTCTATTAGTTCCTGCTAGAGAGGATTTGTTCTATTTGGAATCTGAGAAACTTGTTTTAGGAAGGGTTTTTCAGATTCCCAGACTGTCTGCAGCTGGTGTCTCCACCTCAGACTTTTGTTCCCTAGCATAGTGGCACCTGACTCACTTGACAGCTCCTCCTGGTACCTCCCAACATGAACACCACCCAAGACTTCTTCATGGTGTACAACACCTCAGCCTCTGACCTAGCTGAGAAATAGACTCCAAGAACTTTATTTTTCCATTGTACAAAAGATTCTGAAAGAAAAATTACAGGACTGTCTATTTCAGATGTCTTCACTCTTCTGTAAGAGCCGTTTTTCTGCTCTCTACACAACAGAAAAAAAAATCCATGGTTATAAATCTAGTTATGCTCTGTGCTTCTGGCTAATGATCGGATTTGTCTCACCTAACCCTAGCCATCCAGTGACTATACATTTAGTTTAATCTAGTTGTCAAGGCTCTGGTTTTTGCCAGAGGACAGATATAGGCATTTTATGGAAATTAGTTATCTTGCTGACTGAGACATTTATCTTAAGGTGGGAAGAAATGCCTTTTGGAGAAGCCTTTCTCTCTGAAGCAACCACAGAGGGAGCTTGGATAACCAGCTTATGCTAGACACATTTTTTAAGGTGCTTCAGCTAAGCAAGAGGAATCCTGTCCTTCAGACTGCCATCAGGCTTTTACTTTGAAACAAACTTTTCTCAGCCCTATCTCCATTAAAAACTGAGCCCTAGTCAAGAAAAATAGCTTTCTGACAGAAGCCAGAGCAGTTTGCTTTGCATAAGGAATACAAAGCTTAAAATAGGAATGAACTTCCCAATTCTTTCCCTCCACCAGTATAGCTATTAACAAGAAAGTTAGTAAGAAAAACCAGCTAGAGCTTAAAAGAACAAGATATAGCATCTTCAGGAAGTCATGTTTTCAAAGATTCACTTTTCTATCACAGATGTATAAAATACTTCATTTTTCAAATACATTTTTAACCCAATCCTCTGTATTACTTCCCTGCCTTCCACAATTGTAGTGAACTATCCCTTTTCATTCCTTTACATTTCACTTCTGATCTTTATTTTGTTGTTGTAGACAAATCACAGCTATGTGATTCAATGGGATAATGAGGTGGCTTTTTACTTCTCCCTTCAGGTAGCAAAATATCTGGTCATTGTTTGTGTTCAACCCCAGACTCTGAGAGATGCATAGTTTCCAGTTTGCCTCGAGTATAAACATGAAACCCACCATACCGGAGCCAATGCTGTGAAATAAAATCAGTTGGGTCATAACCAGCTCTGTGCTGCATTTCCACAGCGGGACCATGGAGAGACTTGAAATGAAAAAAGCATGATGGGGACAAATCATTGCTGGCAGTCAGATATATGCTACAGTCTGCAGGTGCATTAAAAGAAATATGCTATTGTGTGGTATTTCTCCCCACTCCTCTAACTCAAACTAGTTAAGCTCTGAAGTGGCAGGCAGGGGGGTTGTATCTACTTCTCAAACTACAAAGCTGTCACATAAGTTTTCTGAGACTATTATAGGAAAATTTCTGGCAAACAATCCAAAGATTCCTGCACATGCCAGCAGCCGAGATACCAACAACACTACACCTCAAGTGCAAAGAGAGAACCCATTCATCCAACAGCAACTGTATCTGTCTGCAAACTAATTTCCTGGAATGTATTCCCATTACTCAAAGAAAACAAATTCACTGAGAAATGTGCACCCTGTAGATAATCCAAACAGAGCATGTTTTACAGATTGGAGATTAGCTCACAAAATCAGAGATAATGCTGTTGCAGCCCAGTTCTATATTACTTATTACAAATTAACACAGAATACAATTACAATTTAGAATGATGCCTTTTTACCACAGTGTCCTCGAAAGATTTTGTAAACCAGCTCTTTGGCTGGTATAAATCTGTGTATCTGCACTGAGAATACTATGCTTCCTTGCACTCTCTGAGAAGCTAAGTGTATGCTTTTTAGTCAAGCCTTTATTGTAGAGCTTCTTACAGACCTATAAAGCTCTTCACAAGACGATACCTAATCTAGACATCAAAGCACTAAGTTATTGTCAGGAAGGTAGTGTCTGTCCCAAACCAAACTTGGGTTCATCATTTGATCTTCTTGTGCCTCTCTTTCCTTTCTGAGAACTGAAACTAATTTTACCTCTTAGAAGTTGTTCCATTGATTTTTAAAGCCAAAAATGGTCTGATAGTCTGCTGACACACAAGGAAGCCTGCATTAAAAACCCTGCATCAAAAATTGAACTTCCAGTTGAGTAGCACTGCAACTTTTTCAAAAATGCCCAGCCTTTTTTTTAAAATTTACTTAATAGAGGATTCACTATGTTAAAAAAAAAAAATTAGTAGTGTCATAGTTTAGTTACCTCCACAAAAAAAATCCATACCTCTTTTGTGATGTGAATTGCACTTGTACCAACTTCCTGTCATCAGATTTCATCAAGTCGTTGGAAATAGGTTTCTGTTCTTTATAATACAACACAGGCATGTATATAAAGGATAAAAGCACATAAAAGACAACTTTTTTTTTTTTTTATAAAAGCAAATAGGTTAAATATCTTAGAGTAGGATTGGAGAGCAAAACACCATTTTGCATTTGCTCACGCGACATCTACTTTGCCTGATAAGAAAAAGGGTAGGATAGCTCCAATTCAGCGTCTTCATAACAAAACTTCTGTAACATATCCATTCAAATGGTAGGAAATACACATCCCTGACAAGAATATAAACACAGGCATAGATCAGAACAATGGTTCACCCAGCCCCAGTGTATTTGCCACTGTAGTGAAAAGAAAGCACTCAAAGTAAAAAAATAATGAAATTACATGTGCTACTCTCTGAAATACTTTTTCAGCCTTCAACAACTTGCAGATACATTTTATCTGAAAACATGTATAGCTTTTTACATATGTAAAATTTTCCCTTCCATAAACTTTTTCTGTTTTTGAACCCAGGCCAACATTTAGTTACCACAACAGCTGGGCAATTCTTTGCTAACCTGACATGCTGAGAACCACCTTCTTCTGTTTGTTTTGAACTCGGTATTTTTATTTAACCCCCCCTAGGTCATTTGTTGGAAGATACTGAGCAATCAACCATACACATCCAGTCTGCAATTTTATAGATGTTTACTGTCACATTAATCAGCTGTCTCAGCCTGAACCTGCTGTCCTGTTTTCCAGGCTGAAGAATTCTCAGCTGTTAAATAGTTCCTTGTATGGAAACCACTCCATGATTTTCACAGAATCATTTAGATCATCAAGTCCAACCACTAATGCAACACTGCCAAGTCCATCACTAAACCTTGTCCCTACATGCCACATCGACATGTCTTTAAATACCTCTGGGCACAGCGGCTCCACTACTTTCCTGGGCAGCTTGTTCCAGTGCTTGATAAGACTTTCCATGAAGAAATTTTTCAAATACCCAATCTAAACCTCCCCTGATGCAACATGAGACCATTTCCTTTCCTTCAATTGCTTGTAACCTGACAGAAGATGCTGACCCCCACCTGGCTACAACCAGGTAGTTGTAGAGAGTGGTAAGGTCCTCCCTGAGTCTTCTTTTCTCCAGGCTAAACAACCCCAGCTCCCAGAGCTGCTCCTCATCAGACTTGTGCTCCAGACCCTCCACCATCTTTGTTGCACTTCTCTGGACACACTCCAGACCTCAATGTCCTTCTCGTAGTGAGGAGCCCAGAACTGGACACAGAATCCAAAGTATGGCCTCACCAGAGCCGAGTATAGAGGGACGGTCGTTGCCCTGGTCTTTTTGGCCACACTATTTCTGATACAACTGACAGCTCACGTTCATCCATCTATCAACCAACATTCCCAGGCCCTTTTCCTTTGGGAAGATTTCCAGTGAGTCTTGCCAAGCCTGTAGTGTTGCTGACTGGGCCTGATCCCCTGGTTATTCTGCACATGCCATGTGATGGCACTCAAAATTATCTGCTCCATGATCTTCCTGGCACAGAGGCTGACAAGACCCAGAACCTTCTTCTGTGCCTTTTTGTAGATAGGGGTCACATTTGTTAACTGCCAGTCAACTGGAACCTCCTTGATTGATGAGGACTGATCGTAAATGATTGTGAACAGCTTGGCAAGCTCTTCCATCAGCTCCCTCAGTATCCTTGGGTAGATCCCATTGGGCCCATATACTTGCCTGTGTCTGTGTGGCTTACCTTTGGATTATGGTGACTTTATTCTGCTCCCTATCCCTGTTTTTCAGCTCAGGGGGCCGGGTACCCTGAGAATAATTTGTCTTACTAGTAAGGACTGAGTCAAAGAAGGCATTAAGTACCTCAGCCTTCTCCTCATCCTTCCTCAATAAGTTTCCCCCAATATCCAATGAAGGAAGGAGATTCTCCTCAGCCCTTCTTTGGTTGCTAATGCATTTATAGAAACACTTTTATTGTCTTTTATGGCCATAGCCAGATTAAGTTCTATCTGGGATTTGGTCCTTATAATTTTCTCCCTGGATAGCCTCACAACACCCTTGTAGTCCTACTGAACTGACTGCCCATTCTTCCAAAGGTCAGGAACTCTTGGTTTTTTTTTTTTTTTTTTTTTTTTTTTTTTTTTTTTTTTTTTTTTTTTTTTTTTTTTTTTTTTTCTTTGCCTCTCTT